>CAWTZC010002524.1:21460000-22000000 GCA_963919715.1 Microtus obscurus
GAATATGGTCACGGAATGGAAAGCACCCCATCCACAGGGGACATCAGGGAAAAGAGGAGAGTAGCACAAGAGGCTGCTAGGACAATTTTGATTTCTTACTATACTGAAACATTTTCTCCCATCCACACATATGCTTTTTTAATGCATACATTAATTATTTTAATGAAATCAACATAAAACACTGCATATAATTTAATTGTAATTAATTATTGGGTGATTGAATAAACTATTAGTTTTCTCACTTAGTATGAAATGTGTTTGTGACTGAGATTGATAAATTCCAAAAATTAGGAATAACTGAGTTTTAAAGAGAATTTTATAAGGAATTTTTAAGAAAATATCATAATGAAAATGAAAAGACATTAAAATATATTTCCAATGTCTTTTATGCAAGTAAAATTAAAATACATGATATACATGAAATAACAAATCATTGGGAAAACATATGATATACATAAAATAACAAATCATAGGGAAAAACTCACAAGTGTGTTTCTAATAATCACTTTAAAATGTACTCTGGCATGCAGCAGTATAATAAAGGAATTGCAGCATGATGCTAATTTCAGCCATACTGTGTGACTAAAACTGTATGCCAATTTGTCACCCCTTGTATTGTAGTATGAATGTAAATAGTCAAATACTTTATATTGAGGCATTTTAAATTAGTGTGGAAGAAGTGTGCATAAGAAAGCCCAGAAAATTCTACATCTGTACATTAGACAATATTTTTAAATACACTATTTTAAAATGGCAATGTACATTCATGAATTAGACATAACCCTAGAGGCCTAGAAACAAGATGGATACTGCCCCTATTCAAATTACTGAACAGTGAGCTAATGATGAGACCCACTGGGGATGAACATTGTTCTGATGCTCATCAAAGTTGACCACGTCATGCAAAACTGAATAATTGAAGCGAGGCATGAGGACTCACTGAGTGCTTCCATTTTCTCACTTAGAAGCCAGAAAACCTACACTAATAAGGTAAAAAAAGAAATTGAAAAAAATATAACAATATAATTTTATTGAAAACAATTTGAGTTATGATTGTGTGTGTGTGTCTGTGTTTGTGTCATGTGCGAATGTAAACATATAACTTGTTATGTCATCTTAATCCTTCCACCATATGAATCCCAAGGATTGAACTCAGGTTGTCAGGCTTGGTGACAAGTATCCTTAAACAATTGAGCCATGTAGTTTGTGTCAAGAAGATGATATTTACTATATTTCAGATAAATTAACATTCACCTTGGAGAAGAAGTAGCTTTTTGGTTTATATTTATCATACATTCTTGCATAAGTGTGTGTGTGTGTGTGTGTGTGTGTGTGTGTGTGTTTGATAAAGGATGTAGCATGTAATACTTAATTAAAAAGAGGTTAATAGTGAAGAAATACTGGCAATGAGTCAAATGAGTCATGGAAGTTATAACGGCACATGCGGGTAAAAGAGTACGAAGCCTTCTACAAATTCATAGGTGGAGAGTATACATGATTTCTACACTGGAAGTCCAGTATAGTTAGAAACAGAAGTGGCCCAGCTAGTGTGGAAATGATTATACTTTATAGAAAAGAAGTGTGAGCAATGTTTTCTTGAAACAAAATGTATTATTTTGTAACATCAAAAAACATAATACTTAAATACAATATCCCATATTACATATTAGTATTTTTAGAAGTCTTTTTTCATTCCCTAAGACAAAAACTACTATAAGCTAGGTTGTATTTGATCTATCATATTTTATGATTTACTTGATGTATAATCATTACACAAATGATTGTAAAATTAAGTAAATAAATTCTGAAGACAAGAGTTAACCAAAAGTGGCATTTCCATCTAATGCAAACTGTTTCTAGAAGATGAATATGAGCATAGGTGAAATGAATGAAAATTAGTTCAGTAACCTAATTTATTTCAGTTTGGTTTTTGAGTTACATATGAAGTGTTTTGATTATATTCAACTCTTGCCAGAAGTATGCCCCCTTCCCTACCCACCCAAGATTGGTGTCCTTCTAAACATCCTTCAAGGCCAATTTGTGCTGCTCAAATTCTCTTGGATGCATGGTCTTCCATTGAAGAGTGGTCAACTTACTAGGGGGAAAAGAAATTTATCTTTTCCACTCCAAGCAGCTAGCAATAGCCAGTAGCTCCATGACTTGGGTGCTCATCTCCTTTACACATGGTGGAATTTGATCTTTCTTGAGCATACAAAGGTTTTGGCATGTGAGTTCCTGAGTTCAGTTATTTAGTTGCTCTGCTATGCTCAGAAAATGTTTCCTTGTATTTAGTGGTTACCATTGTGTTATAGTACAGTGGTTCCAACCACCTTCTATAGTGATCCCTGGACCATGGGAAGTGGAATGTGATATATTTGTGTGTGTGTGTGGTGTGTGTGGGTATGTGTGTGTGTCTTTCATGACTGAACATTCTGTAGTCTCTTATTCTCCCCTCTATGACAATGTCTTAATCTATGTGCTAATCACCATCTATACCTAGTAAAAATTCTCAGGTGAGGAGGTTGAGATACATTGATCTGTGGTTATACTGTAAATCATTAATAATAGGCTTAATACTATATTTTTTATCAGCTTGATTAGTTTTGCCGCATGATTTGAGTAGATTCTTACCTAGACCTATGGCCTAGCCATAAGTTGATATCCACAAAATATTGTCAAGTATGAGATTCATTTGGTGGACCAGATATTAAATATTTTTAGATATTGGTTGATTACTCCTATGGTATTTATTCCACTACACAATTGCACAAATATAAGTTGATGATTTCTTTTCTCTTCTGGAAACATGCATGACACCTTCAAGTACTCACACTATTCTGTAAGGATGAAGCAGATTAATACCAACTTGATTTTGGCATATTTTATGACTCAAGTAGGTGCTATGTTCAGCAGCAGGGTCTAATGGCCAAGTTCTTGATGGTAACCAATAACAATGTCAATGAACTGTAATGTTTGGGTGTCTATGGGATATCATTGGCCAGTCTGAGCTATGGACCCTTTAGGCCTCTTAAGCAGGTCCACCTGATAGGTGAGTGCCAGATGAAGAGGGACACTAAAAAGAAATCCCGCACTAGCTCAGAATTGATTTTAATAAAGGGTTATTTATTTAGGGTTAGCCACACAGATCACAGTCCTCTGCTCAATCGGGGAACAGCAAGGAATCCCACAGTGGAAAGTGAGATCAAACAAGCAAGGCATTTATAGTATGAGGCCACGCCCAAGTGGGTGGGTAACTTAAAGGCTACTGGCTGTAAGATTTCCTACAGCAGGAAATAACTTTTCCTAACCCTGGAGTTTTTTTTTTATAGCCTCTAAACTATTATAGGGTAACTATTTTAGCTTTTTTTAAATCCTCTTCGTGTATATGAAGCTTCTACAATTACATTCTCTATGTCTTTTTGAATAGTATTTTGTGTTACTTCTCTCTCTCCCCATGCTTCCTCCTCTTCCTTGCCCTCTTCTTCCCTCCTCAGTTTAAATTTCTGTTTCTAATTTCTATTTATCCTTTAATATCAGTGTATTCTATTTCTCTTTCCTTTAAAACTTCCTCACCGTGCCGTGAGTGATTTCCAGGCCTCCATAGCTATCTAATTTATAAAGTAACTACAACTTTCTAATTTGGTTAAAGTTGACGATAGAACTATCATGAAGCTGAAATTTGTGTATCCCATAACATTACAATTGTTCTTTCTGAAGTTACTTTTATGGAATGTGAATGTACTCTTCATTGTTAAGAGAAAAACAATATAGGATAGATGAAAACTATACTACAATCTTTAGAAGAAGAGTAATTTGTTTAATGACTGGGAAACACTGACTCCTAGAAAAGGTGAGGTTAAGTCATGTATTTTCTGTTATTCTTAACTCAGTCATAGGGTAAACTGATAAGAGGAGAGAAAATATAGATGTGGACACATGATATGCACACATAATATTTCAACCAATAAGGAGAAAAGATTGTGTAATATGTTCCCAAATACAGGAAAATTTTCTGTAGGGTATTCCATACTTTTAAAATTTTATAAATGGAAAAAAGACTTGAATATATATTCCCACAAATTGAAATTTAAAAAAAAATGAGTTATTGATTAAACATTGCATTAAAAATTCTTATGAATATGAAACGAAATTAAAACATGCTACAGTGCATTCATTAGATTCTCATCAGGAGAAAACTCTAGACATTTCAAACAGGAAGAAGGCTGCTGTCTAGCACAATGACATCATGAGACAGAGGAAACGTGTGAAAGCCTAGAATAGCAACAATATCAGAAGCCTAGGACTGCACCTGCTGCAGTGCTGTGGGAGAGCCTGATTCATTCAGCCTTAGGTTCAAGGCGATAGCACGAGACCAAGGCCAGCATGGCTATGAAACACTGAGGTTTTCTCAAGTCACCTGAGTCTGAATTAATCATCCTAGCTGAATAAATGGCCATGGCTGGAACCAGCGGTAAAAAGTGACCTTCCCCCTTCCCCCCTTTAATAAATCATCTGCTTCCTCACATTTCTTTTTTTTTTTTTTTAAGTGCTTCATTTGCTCCAATTTAAAGGATGTGAGATATTCGGGAAGCCTAGAAACAAAGTTTACTCATATAAAAATTCCATCAGCTTGAAGGGAGTGAACATATATCTGGGAAAGAACTGGCATAGATGTTGTTTAAAGTCGGATGGACCTTGGGGTGTGCACTCTTTATCAATCTGTCATAGAATTTTACAAAAGATGCTTCTTTATAAATTCCAAAATAGCAACATTACTTTCTATGTAAATAATGATCAGTTTTTGCATTTATGTTTGTAAAAGATTGCGAAAATGAAATGTTTTGCTTTGTAACAAATTGACAAACTCCTATATTCAATTCTAAATTTAAAAGAGAGAAATTAAAGTTAGTGGCCATAAAAACACCTTTCTAATGATGCTAAAATATTAAAGCAACATGTTCAAGTTTTAATTTCCATATTAAAATCAGTGTATTTAAAAATAAATGTGACTGGATATTACCAGAATGTCATTTGGAGAAAAAATAAAAATGGTAAACTATAGCTCAAAAACTCATAATCCTTAGCAATGAGGGAAATATGAATTTAAACAAATTTGAGGTATCATCTAACCTTAGTCAGAATGGCTGACATCAAAACATGAACAAAAAAATGCTGGCATACATATGGAATGGTATTGGCGAACCACTCACTAACTATTGGTAGGATTCCAAACTGGTACAGCCACTCTGAAAATCAGTGTGCAGAACCCTCAAAAATCTATCACTAAAACTACCACATAACTCTTATCACTTCTTGGCATATGCCCAAAGGACTTAACTTTTTATTATACAGATACTTGCTTAACCATGTCTTTTGCCTGTATCTTGTGAGGTATTAAATACCAACACAAAACCCTCTGAGAAAGAAATTATTGTCACACTCTGACATGCAGCAGCCTCACAGAAAATGAAATATCTAATAATGAAACTAACTATAATGATAAAAGAACTCTATAATGAAAACATTATATTTTTGAAGAAAGATATTGTGAAAGAGACGAGGAAATAGAAAACTATTGCATTTCATGGTTTGACAGAATGCATTAGTATTGTGAAAATGACAATTCTACCAAAAGCTATTTTTAGATTCAGTAATTCTGAGCAGAATCACTATCTCATTCTTCACCAAAGTACCCAAAAGTTCATATGGAATAAAAAAAAATCCTAGAGAGAGAAATAAATCCCATGCAACATGAAAAAAACATTGAAAAATAATACAGTAACATGCAGAACAATGGAACAAAACAGAAGACAAAAATATGAATTCAAAGAACTTCAGCCATCTAATATTTAATGAGAATGAAAAAAATACACTGGAGAAAGGATAGCATCATCAACCAATGGTGATGGGAAAACTAAATATTGGCATGTAAAAGAAGGAATTTAACCCCAGATGCATCATCCTGAACAAAAACTAACTCCAAATACATTGACGATCTAAATGTGAAATCTGAAACACTGAAAATTCTAGAAGAAAACATGACCATCAAGTATTTCTGAAAAATAAGAACTGTTTAAAATTGTGTGTGTGTGTGTGTGTGTGTGTGTGTGTGTGTGTGTATGACTTTACTTTCTTAGAAGCCTTTGCTAAAAATTCTGTCATCCATACTTTGAAATTTTTCCAAAATTTATTTCTTAGGGCAGCTTTATAACTTATATATCTAATTGTAAACACAGAAAGGATTTACTCATTGCTATTCTTTCTAATAATATTTAAAAGTGAATTCAGGGTCATTTCATGGCTCTTATATGTCATGTGTTTTTCTCTGTTTGTGTATTGATCATAAAGAAATTATTAGTGTGTGAGAACTCGGGCTTCATCAATGGATTAATCCCGTCCTCAGAAGAGTTCATAATACAATGTACTACTGAAAAAAATGGTTTCAAACTAAATATGAAGATTAGATGGATAAAACTATTGACTAAGATTTAAAATGACCATCCCATAGTGGCCATGGCTTCTTCTAAGTTCTCTTTCCTGGCTGAACTCCTTGTACCATCAGTGGTTCCACACAACTGTGCTACACCAGCTTCTAGACATACACATGCACTGGATGTCCCACCCTCCTACCACTACCCTGTGTTTTTACATCACCTTGTACCTCAAAGAATGAAAGCATCCAGCTACAGACTAACACCTCTGAAAACAGGGCCCAAAATAATCCTTTCTAATTGTTTCTCTTTGGTAAAAACTAATTAACAGAAATCAAATCTCTATGCAAAGGCGTAAATTAGCATATTTTTATGTTACAAGTGCCATGACTGACCAGTTGCTCTACAATGGAAGCAAACATTTTCTGACTCATTCTGTAATATTCATTGTACAGTTATATACATTTAGAAAATTGGGGTCAATTGAACATTTTTGAGTGACATATTACAATGAAAATCAAAGTTTTCCACAAATGGGTGAAAAATACAGCTAAGAACACTGATAATCCCCCTTATAGATTGTATTGTTTATGTTCTCATGCTTATTTAATGGTCATATATGAAAATACTTATTAAATTAAAAAGTTTCTATTAAATTGTTAATATGTTTCTCCTTTGTAGTTTTTGTTTGGTTTTTGTTTTTACATTGCAGAGTTTCCCTTCCTTCCCCTTTCTAGTCCCTGCCCCATTCACTCCTCTTCCACTGTTTCTCTTCAGATACAAGTGGCACTACTGTGAATTTCAACCAGCCATGGTATATGATGTAGTAGTGATTTTAGGCATCTCGCTTCTAGTGATACTGAATGAGTAATCCAGTAGAAGGAATGGGTCCCCAAAACAGATAACACAGTCAGAGACATCCCCTGATCACTGTTAAGAGTCTTTCATGAACACTAAGTTTCATAACTGTAACGGATAGGCTGAGGGTCAGTCCCATGTAAGTTTCCTGGTTACTGATGCAGTCTCTGTAAGCCCCTTTGACTCCGGATTACTTGGTCCTATGGGTTTTATTCTGATGCCCTTGACACCTCTGGCTCCTATATTCTTTCCTTCCTGTCTTCCTCGGAGTTCCCCAAGTCCTCCATCCCCCAATGTTTGTCTGCATGTCTCTTTTTCTGCTCCTCTCAGTTTAATGATTAAAGGATGAAGCCTTGCTGAAGATGACTACGCTAGCCTCTGGTCTAAGAGTATAAGAGAATATCATTAGGAGTAATTTCATTGACTTTGTTTTTCTGCCATCATGTTTGGTTCTATCCTAGGTGTCTGAGGTATCCTGACTCTGGGTCCTGGCCAATCGGGTGAGCTCTCTCTCAGGGTACGGTTCTCTGTGTCCCTCATTAGTTCGTCACTCCCACTATTTCTGTGTCATCTTTACTCCATTACATCTTGTAGGCAGGATAAATTTTATATTGAAGGGTTTGTGGCTGGATTGATGTCCCAGTATCTTGCCTGGTTATAGGGGCTGACCTGCTCAGGCTCCATAGCTCTTGTTTATGGGAGTCTTAACTAGGGTCACCCTCATAGATATCCATTGCTCTACTTTTCTACTTCATCCCAGAGACATCATCAAATTCCAGTAGTTTTTTCCAGTACACGCAGCGTTTTTCCTTTTACTCCTGTTCCCTTCTTCCTTCCTCATTTTAGACTGTTCCTCCTGTCGCTGGCAATGTCCACTCTACTTTTCTTTTACAGTGAGATTCATACACCTCCCTCCCCCCAATCCTTATTACTTAGCTTCTCAGGCTTTGAGTGGGTCATAGCATGTTCTCCATGACTTTGCAGTTATCTATGTGATTTTAAATTCTTCACCAATGCCAGAGCTTTATTATTATGCCATTGCTGTTCTCTTAGCATAAAAGTAAACACATAGGGCATTTTCTTCTAAGAGCTTTTGCTGCTTTTAATTGCAAAATGTGATTACAGACATTGTATTAAAGGAAACAAGCAGATAAACTGGATAATGCTGAACAAGTCTGTGGAATTAATTTTCTTTGTGTCATTCTTCCTCAAAGGCCTCTCTGCTGGCTGTGTTCTTTGAGATTTTGAGCACGATGGCAATACATGAAAAGTGGTTCACGATTACTTTCAAGAAGGCCAGAACACTTACTAGTTGTTTCCATTTAAGTTCCCAGAAGCAGTTATAGTGCAGAGGAAGGAAGAACACTTGGCGGAATGCTTCTCTTTCAAGACAGCACAACCTCTTCAAGTCTCTCCATATCACATAAAGCATGAAAAGATCTGTCATGAGATAAGGCATTGAGTGTAGAACAAATGAAGTGATATACTTTGCTTCCTAAGTAATGCTGAGTCCAAAATTTAAAAGTATTGTTCTTTCTTCCTATATGCCCACGGATACAATTGTAACTTTGTTCCTTCATCTTTAATTTAATTTGTATTAGTGTATGGGAGGCATACCCATGTCATATCTCTCTTGTGTTGGTCAGTTGTGTTGTAAAGTTGGTTTTATCCTTGACATTTAAATGTTCTCCGGGAATTGAACCCAGGTAACTAGGCACACACAGCAAGTGCCTTTACCAACTGAAAAATATCCCGGCCTTATTCTTTCTTTAAAAACAAACATCAAAGAGAAACCCCAAAACAAGATAAGTAATAAAATTGTGACATTATGGGGTATGAATTGATTTCTTAATATATATTTTTGGTGAGTCTGAGACTTTTATTGCTCTGTGTCCTTTGAGAGTTGCTGTGGACACCACTAAAGAAGGCATTGTGAAAATAGAGCATCAGAGAGTCAACTGAAATGTTTGTGGAGCTTCTCATCTCAGTGCTGTGTTTCAGAGAAAAGAAAACTGGATAGAGAACATTGTGCTGATTGTTCAAAGTCTCAGAGCAGAGAGTGAAACCATGCTTTATTTTACCTCCCAGCTGTCAATCAATGATTCATCACAGATCTTTAAGTGTGTTATAAAATTCCTGGTTTGTGCTTAACTAAATCTATAGCTTTGAGTGTGCAATCATTCAACAAATAATGTATGAATGACTATTGTATGCTTTGCAGTATTCCAAGGCATAGGATCACAGAGAAAACTGAAGACTGGAAAGGCACAGAAGAGAAATTACAAAACTGAAAACTTCCCTAGTGCTAGTGATTACAATTTACAAATAGCTGATGAAATGTAATTTATAATCATGGAAAATATGTTATTACCTCTGGCCCATAACTTGAATATTTTTACTAAATAAGTGTTTTAAGTATTCTGTTTCTTATTTATAAGACAGTTCTAATAGAGAAAAAACACTATGAGTCCCTTCTTTACAGAAAAAACATCAACATTACTAAAGAGTACAATCTATCTCAAAACAGAACATCATAATTTCTACAGTGAATCTATTGTATCTAAAATCTAGATATCATTCAATACTCCCAGATGCTGTTTGTTGTCATTTTTATTTTGGAAGCCAAATGACACATGCACAGAGTAGTAGTAAATTAGAGAACTTGAAACATTATTATCAATAGCAGCAAGAAATATTCTCACTAGGAAAGCAGTTACTTTTCTGCAAAACAGACCGTCTCACCAAGCCCACCAAGTAAGCATGATGTTCACAGTGCTTTCAGCAGGATATAGCTATGTCTGTCTACTTGTCTATCTATATATCTCTTCTAAAATCTCTATATGTATTTATTCATATCATCAATATCTATATCCTGTGACCTATAACAGCTATAGTTAATAGAATTTTATAGAATGAGATGTTTAATTTTTGTTTGTTGAATAGGTGTATTCAGAAAAGTCAGAAGGGGTGTTTTTCCCAGGAGGAGCTTTTCTAGTCTTCCTGTTTCATATCTTCTAATAATAAATATAACAAAGAGATTTCTTTGCAAATCTCTATCAAATAATCTGATATTTTTCAGAAAAGAAGAAAACAATATCACACATGAACTAACTTCCTGAGTGCAGTCTTAGAGGAAAAGAGTGTTAACATCCAGCATAGGGGTGAGAACATGTTAGGTGTAAGACTGTACTCAGATCCAGCTGTAGATTTTGTGTAAATCAGTGCAAAAGAAATGCAAGGATTAACTTGTTCAAATGCTGTCAAGAGTTTTGAAGAGGTAGGAGCAAGTTATTCTACCATGTATGTGACTCTTCTTTGTGTACAGTACAATTTACAGTTCATGAGCTCATGAAGATAGCCCTGATGATATTTTGCTGTAAAATATGTATATACCTCTTTTGGAAAATATTGTAAGATTATGTGCTGTGCATAACGAAGTCTAATACACTTTTTCTTTAGACTTAAATCTCTTTGGACATGACCCCCAAGGTATATCTGCTGTCATCTCTGTGTGATGCAGACCACTGCCCATGTTGCTGCAAGTGAGCAGTCTAGGGTGGAGCCTGTCACTTCTTCATGAGGAGATAAGAAGCAAGAGAAACAAAACCAAGGTTCCTGTAGCATTAGAAGAAGAAAAGTCTGAATATTTGTGGATAAATTGGCATGTTAAAATGAGTTTGAAAACTTACATCATGAAAATAGGCTCCTTATTTTTGGAACCTGAGAAGGATGAATGAAGGAGAGAGGTTACATTAAAAGAAAGGAAACAGACAGGAGATGGGGAGAGAGAAAAGGAGGGAAGGACAAGGGAGGATGCTGTACACAGAAAAGCTAATCTCTGTTAATCTTTTACTAAACCTCTTTAAAAGTGATAAAGAAGAAGAAAGTGACGGTAGAAAGCAGATGCTGGGAACTAGTGTTTCTCATATCAATTTTCAATTCCATAATTTGTGCTGTGGGACAATTCTCTTGTACACTTTAATGACTTGTCACTTATATTGGTTTAATAAAACACTGATTGGCCATTAGTTAGGCAGGAAGTACAGGCAGGGCAACAAGACTAGGAGAATTCTAAGAAGAACGACAGAAACATAGTTGTTAGTTAGACACGAAGAAAGCAAGATAAGAATGCCTTACTGAGAAAAGGTACAAAGTCACATGACTAAACATAGATCCAAATTCTGGTTTAACTTAAGTTGTAATAACTAGTTAGTAATAGACCTGAGCTAGAAGGCCAACAATTTATAATTAATATAAGACTCTGTGTGTTTCTTTGGGATTGAAAGTCTGTGGAGCCAGGTGGGACAGATACTTTCATATACATATTTAATGCACTGCCTTTCTCACCCTTGCTGATTTGAGTGGTTGTTCTCTGTTCACTCAAGCAATCCCTGAACACTGTGCTCTGATCAAATTAAGAAAATGATTGACTTAAAATAAATTCTATGATGTTAATGTTAACCATTCTTTTGAGTAGTCAAGGTATGAGTGTATGCTATTATTATCATGTTATTATACACTTCTGGATGTAACAAAATAAGCCAAGATTCCTGAGCCAGTTGACTGGATGGTAGAAGAGCAACAGTGAGAGCTCATATAACTGTGACTGCAGTTAGTCTGAGCAATCCTGCCTGCTCCAACCTTAATTTGAAAGGTTGGCAACAGGGGTGGAAAGCAAGGGAACTATAAGAGTCTGGAGGGAGGAAAGGAATGGTGATGAGTGATGTAACTGTTTATAAATTAAAGATTTGGTTTTTTTTGTTTTTTGTTTTTTTGTTTTTTTTAAGGACAGAAGCATAAGCACTATTTGTGGTTCTTCAGTTTTTTTATACTGTTTAAATTTTTAACAAAACTAATTAATATTCACTTTTGTTGATTATACTGTGTAGCAAATTGATTTGTTGTATAAAATAAGCAGAACTATTTTTCTTTTATTATTTTGTACTACTCTGTTTTGCTGTACTAAATTATCAAAATATGACTTGGCTATGGTTTCTGTTTGAATCAGTTTATGCCCACATCTATTGTCAGAAAATGTTTCTATGTATCTATTAAAAATTGAAAATCTTATAAAAATAATTGACTAATAAATTTTCGTATGATTTCAAGACTTTGATAAATCAACAAGATTTTAGTTTCTGAGCTAGAATGCATATGAGATAATTGGTAAGTACTATTAAATTTTGAATTCTTCCCTTGAATTATGTTGTGTAGTTTTCTTACATTTAAGTTTATATGTAAGTAATATGTCTCTATTCACAAGAATATACAGAATTTTGCAAAGGGAGAAATAGTATCATGTAAAATCCTTTTGCATAATATTCAATTAAATAAACAGATTTATAGTATCATCATAATGTTTAATTCAAGCTAGTCTCAAATTTGTGATCCTCCTGTTGCGTCCATCCAAGTGCTGAGATGATAAGATTTCTATAAAGAACATATTAATTTTACTCAGTGTATGATCTCCTAATTATTCAGCTGGAATATAGACAGGCATTAACTTTTTAAAATATAGTGAGCATTTTTAGTTGCAGGAAATTGTAAACATTTTAACTTGCTTCCATGCTTTTTCCTCCACTGTGATGGTGTTTAGGTGGTTTTGCATGTGCAGACTGACTCATGTCTAAGATATTATGTTTTGAAATAATCTCAGCAATGTGTAAAAATGTAGAAATAAAATAAAATAGTTTAAAAGTTTTAAGATCTTTATTATTTGTTCATTTAAAAATTTATGCATATATAATATGCATGCAGATTAATATAATGCTCTCTAATCTGTTCCACATCTATTATTCCACCCACAAATTCTTTTTCAACATTCATGACTTTTAATGTTCTTTTAAGGACTATTTTGTTATAAAAATTATACTTCAATAATTTGCAGCATGTTTTCCCAACAATGTTATTTCATTTTTGTTTCACTAACATAAATTATTATTCTCTTTCTCCATATATCTTGATACTCCCTTTTGTACATCTAGAAAACAAAACATCCTTTCACTAT
This sequence comes from Microtus obscurus, assembly GCA_963919715.1. Lineage (NCBI taxonomy): Eukaryota > Metazoa > Chordata > Mammalia > Rodentia > Cricetidae > Microtus > Microtus obscurus. The sequence continues at coordinate 21,473,297 of CAWTZC010002524.1, forward strand.
TATTTTGATAATAATAATTTGATCTTTATAGTATCCTTTTAGAGAAGAAATGTTTCAATATTTCAATTTCTAAACATTTATTGTGCTTATCTGCATTTATGTCTGCTTTCCATGTTTAGGGATTTCGTGTTGTGGTATTTACAAATAGTTCTTTATCAATTTACTTAATTGCATAGGAATTCTAAATGTTGCAGATAATTTGTTTTAAGTAAATAAAAATCTATGTATTTAGAAAAGCAGGCTTTTTCAAGTCTTGGGCTTAAAGTGAGCCTTACCATGCAGGGGACTATCACTCTGGAGTTATTTGGATATTTTTGGAAGTTGGAGAATGACTGGTTAAATAACAGAAATCAAAGTCCTTCTAATAGCTTGCTTTTCCGCTCATAATTACAGGGGAATTTCCCCAGATAACTGAAACACAACCAGTAGATAGAAAGACTGCTTCTTGAACAACAGAGTAGCAGGGATGAACTGGTCTTTGCTTATATGATAAAAGATTTCACTAATTTTCTTTCATGTACCTGTCATGAACCTGTTGATCTTGTTTCATCTTCTGAAAACCCTGCAAAGCTTTCTTATTTTGAGACATACTTATTAGACCTGGATGTATTGATGTGAAATATATAAAACATTATCATTTGAAATGAGGATATTTTAAGATATGTTAATATGTTATGAAAAGATAACTGAAAGGGTTTTAAGTTACCTTTTTTGGAGTAGTAAGTGAATTAAAAATAAATAAAATCAACCTTATAATTTGGGACTATGCAAAAGATGGCAGTTTAATCACTACTGTAATACATTCTCTCTTGAATGTAAATCTTACTGTCTTCAGAAATACAGAAACAGATCCATTGTCTTTATGAACGTATAAACATGCTGATAAGAGTAGTCAAATAAGATAATATTCAGTCTGGGAAGAAAGAATCCTCAAATAATGGCCTTACAATATTGCAGTGGGAAAGGCAGAAGTCATAGATTGAAGTCAATGATGAGAACAGTTGAACAGTGACTACTAAAGTCAACAGGGAGTGAGGGAAAGTGCAACTCTCAGAGTTAATGAATCTATATACACACGGGGAGACACAAAGGAGCCAAACAAAGATGTTTACAGCTGAAAATAGACCTGAGAGTTATTTACAGTTTATGCTCTCTACTGTTCCAGATAAAGAAACTGAAAGTTCGTGAGATTATCAAGTACCGTCATGAAAGACCAATAATCACTGGAAAGGATAAAAAAGCATCAGTTTAAGTAAGAACCTTTTGCCATTTAAAAATGAGGGATGGATGATTATAGTTACATATGCAGTATTTAGAAAGCGACATGATCATACACTTGTCATCAGACCAGAAAGATAATGCTGTTATTGGAGATTAGATAAATAAATGTGGGCAGTGGGTTATTTTCTTTGATGTTCACCCCATAACCTGTAATACAATATTGTCTTTAATAAAGAAAATCCATAATTTCCATAAAAGCTGAGAATGTTTACTACAATATATAAATTATCAATCAGCAATTTCTCCAATGCTGTTTACAACTATACCTTTTAAGTTAATCATGACCCACCACTAAAATGACACTAGTGAAAATTTAACTCGATTGCTATACGTATTTATTGTCCTAAACTAAAAAACAAGCAACTTAGTCTGTAAAGGCTCCCATAGAAAGATTTCTAAACTAAATTAACAGTTAATTAAAGACAGGTATTTCACACATGCTATATCTGTATACATGCTTGACTAGAAAATGTATATATAAACGTCTTTCCTTATAGGAGTAACTACAGAAATTTTTTTGTAACTTGTGACAAATCTCTGGAAGTACAAATTGCAAACTACATAAAATTATTTGTCTTAGGTATATGGTATGGAGGTGAAATGATTAGTTGATTTGTGAATTATTTTTTCCCTAAATATAGTTTTTCTCTACATTCCCTCCTTTTCCTTTCATTCAGGAGATCAAGCCCAGGCTCTTGCAATTGCTAAGCCAAAGCTTAACATTCAGGACAGATTCATATCACCTTGTCTTATACTGTATTTTTCATTCAGTATATTTTTCCTCTCCAAATCCTCCCTGATCTTCTTCTCCTCCATACCGATGCAACCTCATTTTCATTTTCTCTCTCAAAAGAACCCTGTCTACCCTCCTCCCCCACATACAAAAAGCAAAAAAAAAAAAAAAAAAAAACAAAAACAAAAATCAAACAAACAAAAAGTACCAAACCATTAAAAAGCACACACACAAACAAAATATAGCCCTGATTTTCTGTTCCTCAACTATACTTGAGCAGTAGACCTACCCTGGAGAATGGTTGATATACCTAGTGTTATTTTACTCCAAAAAACTGAAGAAATTCCTGTTAACAGCAGATATCAATTACAAACAGGTTCTTTGTTCTGAGTGAAATTTTGTGCCCGTATTTCCATGTCGGGATTCGTCTGGCTTCAATTTTTGCATACCATCTTGTCTCTGTGTTTTCATTGTGAATCAGTCCCATCCTTTGAAGAAGAGACTGTATTCTTGGAATTTCCTACCTCCTTGTTCTTTAAATAAGCAACAAAAAATATTATTCTTTGACTCCAATTACTTGGGCCATGATGTTAAAAAATTATCCAAGAAATTTATGCTTTCTAATTTTCTCAAATTCCCACACTAAAATCATTAAATGTTTTTGATACACTTAAAAATCATCTTCCACAAGTCAGTTACATTATTACCTAATATCTTCATCCCTGTAATAATAGATAATGGATAATAAGGGACCATTAAATTTTATCATACTTAAGATAAATGTTAAATGAATCAATCTTAGCTGTTCCTTCTATTAAAACAAAGCAACAAATAATTGTGTGATATGATGGATGTATTCACCCAGTTCACTCTATAGACTTTTTGTTATCTATATATTTATATCTCATAATAGCATATTGTACACTGTAAATGTACATACAACAATTTTTAAATGCCCATACAATACAAAATTTGACTGAGGATATGGATGTGTGTGGAAAGAGAACTGTATGCAAAGATGATTAAAAGGAAATACAGTCTATTCCTAGACTCAAGATTCTTCCTTAGTCCAGGGTGTATAAATCAAATCTTACTGGTTCTTCCTGAATATTCTAATATTAGCTGAATTTGTCTCCTGCCAAACCTTAAAAAATTGTTTTAGAAATGACAGAGTAATGCTTGCTGTGCTAGTCCATTTAGACTGCTATAAAATGTACTATTAACAGAGTAGCCCATAAACAATAAATATGAACCTCTCCTTGTGATGGAAGAAAGAAAATCCCACACAAAATTCCAGGAGATTTAGTGTCTGCTGATTGCCCATTTCGCGGTTTCTAGATGGAGACATACTGCTGTATTTTCAACCTACTGCTGTATTTTGATACATTGATGATAACAAGAAAACTTTCTATGTCTCACATAAAACATTTTATCCTATTCACGAGAACATTCTCTTTCTGACAAAAACATCTCTAAAGATACTACTGCAAAATATAATTGATTTGCAATGTATGATTTCAGTGCTAGAATTTGGGAGGTTACAAGCATTCAGACTACAAGTGGATATTTTAAATGAATATTTTAAAATAAATATGACTGAAAAACTCACTCGAATCTAAAGAAACCCTAGGTTTTTCTACTTTAAGGCAAGTTAGAAATGATTGGACAGTTAGAGCTAAGTGGAATTGGATGGGGCTATAAAAACCATGGCAAATGGGTGGTGGAGTGTAAAACAGTCTTCAGAGTGAGGTAAAACTCTATCCATCCACCTGTGGCAAGAGACTGATTTACATTGTATAGACCAAAGCCAAGTAAATGAGGCACATTTTCTTGGCTTTGATTCTTTTCCATTTAGCCAGGTCTAATTTTGAGAAATACCTCCTCAGTTTCTTCAATATTTGACTTGACTCCTCATGTCAGATTCTACTTTAAGGAAATTAAATTTAAGATATGCTTTTGCCTTTATTTTCTTATTTAACAGTTTAGAAATGTATATTAATAATAATGAAGATTATTTGAACTAGAAACTCTGGTGACTATCAGTAGAATTAGCGACGGGTTACTGTGAGATACAGCTTTTCATTGAATCCACTACGAGATACTACCTACAACCTGGGTCAGTTTCTCTCATGTGTAAAGCATTTTGGTTTCACTATTCTGGAATTGTTACTGATGACGTCCCACCCATTCATCTTTATTAGTTCCCTAGAAAGATAAAATGCATGGAAACATGAAAGATACTAAGTTTCAAGAGTACACAAAAGTGGACAGCTCAGCAAAGCAGAACAAACAATTTTGAAGATGGATAGGAGGATATTTGCTTAACAATGGGACAATGTTCTAGGAGCCATCATATTTTCTAACTTTCCAAACCTATGACTTAATTTATTGTTTTCTGTTTTCAAATTCACTTTTTATCAACCCCAAGTGTAGTGGTGAAGTTTGAGGTTTATCAGTTGGTTCAAATGAAAAACAAATCAAATTCTAGAAACGATTTTTTCGGAGTAGATTACTACAACTGGTACCTTGCTGAAAGTAAGAGACTGGAGATGTCAAGCACAAAATAACATGCCCATTTCACACTTTTCTCCACAATTCTCGAGGATCGTGGAAAGATTGTTAAGAGACAGAAGACATGGGCACCTGCAGCACAACAGTATTTGCCAAACCTGACAAAGTCATCACACAGAAAAACTCAAGCAGCCACATGACCTCCAGAAGACCTAGTTAGTTAAAATCCCAGCATGGATTTGGGAGAGCTCCTGAAGTCCCATCACTAGTTGAGCAGTGATTAGCTATAGATGGCTACTGGACAAGAAGTGTTTCTATTGTTTTTATCAGAGATGCAGCCTGAGTCCATCTTTCTTTGTTCCAGTAATGGTCCTGTTCCCATACACATACTGTTAGCAAAAAGTGGAATCAAAGTGCTTAAAATATATCACACAATGTTGGTAGGAAAAAATGATGGTGGTATAGTAAAGGAGTCAGAGAGAAGAAATTGGAGATGCATGTTTTAAAATGACATTATATGCTTGTATTCAATTCTCAAATTATATTTTATTAAGTTGGAAAAATGTCACTACAAAAATTTAAATTAACACCATGATCTTCTCACATTTATGATTTTATATTCTCAGACTAGAATCCCCTGAGGGAAGGGATATACTCCCCAGGAATTACATAATAAGCTAGTGTATAAGGTCATGACCCTCTAAATCTAAACTTAAATTAGGATCAGTGGTTGTTTCTTTTGACGGGGTTCTTACATTGTTATAAGCTAACAATTGCATATAATCTCTCCTGGAATGAATTCTAATCTCAGTAATTCAACTTCATTTTATTATATACTGAAACCTTTTACCCTTTCTCTCCCCTGTTAGCCATATAATCCCTGAACTCCAGTCTCACCAGAGATGAGAAGCTGTTAGCTAACCATGTGACTGAGCAACACTGTCTCCTGACACAGTGTGACATATATTGTCAACAGTTATTAAAGAAGATTTACATTAATTAACAATTAATGACTAAGAATCACAGACTCCAAGAGAGACACCATTTTTTCTATGTTGTATTGAAATTGTTGATGATAAATAAGAACAAATGATTATGAATTGATGTAATTAATATTTTTTTCCCTGAACAGAACAAAGCCCACAAAGAATAAGCTTCCTATGATAGTTCCAGATGTGAAGATGTTTACAGGAAATGTTTAGAAGCAGACACATGCAACTTTGCTTCCCATTTTCCTGGGTGATTTATTGGTTATTTGTGCACAGTTGGTTGCTTCCCAGTGTCTGATGCACATTAACAGTGTCCTAAGATCATTTGCATTTCTCCAGTGAGTTAGTGTGCTGCTTTCCCCCCCGTTGAGACTCTGTAATTATTCTGAAACCTTTTGTCTGTGACATTGGCAGTTCTCCTGGAGTGCACACATCTCCCAGCATCCTACAGATGTTGCTCAAAGTTAATCTAGTGGCAAAGGATGCCTGGTTTTGTTCACATTTTGGAAAACACTAGTGAGAATTTCCAATCCTATTTTTATCTTTGTCTTTTTAATTTTCCTAACGTTATTCAAATCCTCTGTGTGATGCCTGACACCAGGGACACCACATGGTCAGTGGCTTAGATTGACTCTCCACTGTATTTTCAGGTCTTTCAGATGTCTCACTTTTCAAGGCTTTCACAGAACAGCTGAGCCCTCATAGCAGTGGCTGAGCCCCATGGGTTCCCATTTTCAAGTACTTAAGCTCCTATAGTGATTGATGCTGTAGATGGAAATATATCAGTAGGCCTGATAGATGAAGTGGAAAATGTACATTTCTCCATTTAGAAGCTGTGTTGCTAAGAGTATCTTGTATGTGTGTGTGATTGATAGTAAAGGTCTCCTTATCTTTAAGAGGAAATAAAACATCTCTGCAGAAATAACAAACCTCCTTCAGTTTAAGAGAAAGCCCCACCGTATCTATTCAGTATTCTTGTCAGTCACCAGCATATTCTGACAAACTTTACACAGTATTAAGCATTATAGTTAAGTTTGTGAACATTGTTTCTTTTGTGAACAATGAAAACAGGCATGTGTTGTTTCAGAGCTCTGAGAGCGTTCATGACATGTTCACAATTTCTGCCACACCTTTGCTATCCCTCTCCTTCCATAGCCTTTCAGTTTAATATGAGTCATCATGCTATGAATCTATCATTAGCTAATGATTGATTACAAACTTAAAAAAATCCTTTATTAAAATTATCATGTAGCTATGTCTTTATTAAAGCACTAACAAAATCAAAGACATGTTGTTCTTTAGTGCAAGCGAATAAATACATCAACAATGCTTTTTTTGGTGGAAAAACAAACAAACAAAAAATAAATCTTTTTATTGTGTTACTTCTCATATTCCAAACCCTTTCTAAATTTTGTAATTGAACAACTATTGGTGAATCTTCAGTTATCAGATAAGTCTATTGTTATTTGAAAAAAAATAAATAAATATTACATGATATTAGTTAATATTAAATGGTAATAAAAAGGCACATGAACTCGTTGATTTGATTATCTACATCTGTGAGAAGTACTTAAAATCCATTTAGAAGTTTTATTTTGGTTCAAAAAATAATAAAAAACTCTGTTTCTGTTTGGTTGGCTCTTTTGATGTGGAGCTTGTAACAGAAACAAAAACATGTGATATAGCAGAGCTATTCTCTTCAGTATGGCTGAGAAAGAAAGGAAAGAAAAGAAGGAAGGAGATGGAAGGAGGAAAGGGGGAGGAAGGGAGAAAGAAAGAGAGAAATACAGAGACAGAGAGATAGAGAACAAACAAGGGTGCCAATAACCCATTCGTTTTTCAATAGAAACATCCTCCATTTGGTTCTAACAGTTTCCAAGAACACCACAGCACAGGCAGTGGACAAAATCTTTGGGATATAAACATGGGACACTTTTAAAATTTAAACTACTACCATGTAGTATAAAATATAGCTTTGTAATATAAATTTCTGTTTTGTTCCATTATCTATGTTAGGTAGGAAGGAATGCAATGCTTTTTCACTGATTGAATAGATAAGAAAATAATATTAGAAATATTGTAGTGTGAGAAGGTACCAGAAGAGGCAATGCTTTTACCTCATTGCTTAAGGCCATGATAATACAACTGCGTTCTCTATTCCTAAATCTAGGGCTAAAATTTTGGATATTTAGAAGCTGAACCATACACAACAATGATTTTAAAAATATAATCATTTAGGAGACCACTAGCCTCCAGTATATTATCAGTTAGTCAACCTTGACAAAGGATAAAATCCTTTCTACTACTAGCAAAATCAATATAATTATCCACCAGTTTTTAAATAATTGACCAATGTACATTGGCATCCAACTGAAATTAAAAAGTAGACTTGTCTTTGCACAAGGAAAATGACCAGTTATGGGCTTGCTGACTATTTTCCTAATGTCTTACTCACGGTGAAAGAGTATATGATTTACCTTCAATGACAAATAGATCCTTCCCACAGTTCTTTGTAATAGGAGTCTCTTTTGGCCAGTAATAATTAAACATAAATTTGCTGAAATATTCAAGATGGTTTAGTTTTTTTTCCTTGTCATTATCTTCTCTTTTTAAAGTGGAAGCCTGGCAGAAACTGTTTCCATCATGTTAACATAGCTGGCATGTTAAAGAGAGGGTAACATTTAATGTATATTAGTATGCCCAAGATTAGAACATTCTATATAGAATAAATACAATAAGTGCACATATTTATTAGTTAGAGGCCTGTTTGTGTCTTCATTGATTTATGACAGCACTAGCCTTCACTGATATATTAAATCTACTCAAATAATTGATGGTAGTATTTATTAGTAGGATACAGCTAGTAGTGGCACTATCCTATTATTATGCAATATTTGCTGAAAAGATGCTTGGTTTAAAAATAATTAATGTGGTGATATTTTGTTTGTGATCTAACAAATTAAGCTTGTCTAAAGATTAGAGTGCTGAGCTAGCCACTAATTAGCCATAGTGGCCAGGCAGTGGTGGCACACACCTTAATTTCAACACTCAGGAAGCAGAAGCAGATAGATCTCTTTGAGTTCAAGGCCATCCTGACTACATAAGATTGATCCAATCTAAATGAGAAACAGAGTCAGGTGGTGGTGGCTCACATCTTTAATCCCAGTAGCTGGGAGTCACATGTCTTTAATCCCAGCAGTATGGAGTGGAGACATAAACTAATATGGCTGGGTGGAGAAAGAAATATAAGGTGGGAGGAGATAGGATTCAGTCTGAGGATACCTGGAGACAAGATCTTGCCCACTTTGATCCAAGAATTCAGTAGAGGTAAAAAGTCTCTCTAATGAATTGGTCCTTTACTTCTCTGCTCTTTGAGCATATGACCCAATATCTGACTCCAGGGTTTTAAGACAAATTAGAATGTGTGCTATATTTCCATGACTTCTAAGATGCTAAAATTAAGTTATGCTTTAATATGAGATTCTATTACACAGGGTTTCTAGCTAATTTGATGAGGGGATCTATTTTCAATGTTTTTAATGAGAACTTTGTCCCATGAAATCATGATTTTCATGTCAATATCTCATTTGTAAACAGATATAAAACAATAGAGTATATTTAAACAGGCATAGGCTATGGAGTGTAGCATATGCCTAAAACTTGCACCAGTTCAAGCCAAGCAGTGTCCCAGTACTGAGAGGTGGACACAGGGTCCCACTCCTGATCGAGAAGCTGTCTGCAACTGGATATTAATTAGAAAAGGAAAAATCAGTTTTCTAGAGTAGAACAGTGCTGAGTATTTCAACCAGTTCAGGGCAGGACACATGCTCTGGACTTGTTGGCCAACAAAGTAAAAACTTAATGGTAGTTTTATAAACTTTTTGTTTTGTTTGGAATTTTTCATTTATTTCGGTTGTTGTGCTTTACAACATTATTTGTATTTGAGTTTTCTTTTTTATTGAGGGAGAAAGAGAAAAGGAGAAAGAGAGAGAAAAGATATATATTGTGTTGAAGGAGGTGAAGAGGAACTGAAAGGAACTGAGAGGGTAAAATCATGATCAAATATATTTTATAAAATTTATATTAAATAAATCAAAATAATAGAGTGAATGAGAACAAAAATATTCCCTATGGTTTCATGGATGATGTGTTTTAAATTAAGACATTATTCTATAGATTTTTTGTGTTTTAATATAATAGGCTTCCATTAAGGTGTCTTCTACTATTCTCTAAGGACAAAGGGAACATGATATTCTATTGGGTTTTGGTTGAGCTGGGTTCTATTATAAATCTCTGCTCTTGGAAATGTTGTGTTGATTTTCTAACAAGCACCTCAGCATGTGGCCTTGTTTGGAAAGACGATCTTCAAAGAAGTAACCAAGGCAACATAGATTGACAGTGGTAGGCCTCATGTAGTATAACAGGCTCCCTTATATTAAACAGGAATTTGGACACAGATACAGTTAAAGGCTATCCTAAATATTGAAGTATAAATCTGGGTAAAAAAATCTACAAGGTAAAAGAAACACTAAGAATTTCTAGGAAAAAAAAGTCATTTCACAGAAATAGTCAAGCGCTTACAACCTCAGGAGCATCTGAGGCTGCCAAAAATTTGATGTTAGATTTCTAAATTCTACAACTGTGAGTTAATAGCATTTATTTATTTAATAAATAATATATTATATATGTTAGATAGCAGAGGAACTGAACAGGTAAATTCAAAGAATGGAGTTGTCAAATGATGAAAGAGAACATATTCAGCTTGAGGGTCAGAGCAGCTTCTGAGAACTCTATAATTCAATTAATTAATTTATTTTACTTATACACAAAGGATATGCTAATTTCCATAAACCCTCTCAGTCTAATGTAAAGCATATTTTGAATAGTTGTCCAATTAAAAATTATATGCTGTGATTGGAAAAACAGTTTTTCCTGAGTCACAGAAATGAGTAAACCAGGACTCAAATAAGTTTTTATCTCACAAGCTATATGCTATAACCAACAGAATTAATTCACTACAAACCAAGGCTTGTTACTACTCCAATGTGTAGATCTATGTTTTCAAAATAAATGCTGAAATACCTGACATAAATTATCAATGGTATCTGTAAATTGTAAATATAACTATATAATTTCATCACAATGGGCTATGGGCACCACAATCTATGTAGTAAAGGGTCTTCCAGCATATTCTAGTCCTCACTCAGGAAACTTCAGGCTAAGTCCTGGTAGAATAAAATGCAGAGCCTGGGATAGAGTTGCATGTGTGGCAAACAGATTTCTATGGCAATGTTTCCTTTTTAATTTTCCAAGAAAACTATTTGTATTTAAACTAAAATATACCTCTACTGTGACCAGTTTCTGTACATTCGTGGCTTTCTTCTCTTTTAAATTTAAGTTTTCTAATAGACAAGAATACAGCCTTCTCAGATTAACTAGAAATAGTACCACTGTGTTCATGTTTCACTGGGGTTAGATATAGGGCAGAATTACAATCCTGAACTGTGACTGTATTTGTAGACATTTACCTCTGTCCCTGAAGCATAATACAAAAATTCTTTCGTGGCTGAAACTTAGGAAAGTTAGTATTTTCCTTATGAGCCCTAAAGTGACAAATACTCATGCCGCTGGCTTGTAATTCCTATTTTCAGTCTGGTTTTGGTCACAAAGCAGGAAACCCTTATCACAAAGAAAATATTTCAGGTATATAATGTGATGTTGGTGAGTCCCTGAGACTTACATTCTTATCTAAGGGACACTCAGAATGAAGAGTGTTTGCAGTTCTAGTAATTGTAGCTATTGGGAGGTTTAGCAAACCTCCCTTTTCTTCAGGTACCATACAGGTAGAGGACATTGAAGAGAATTGTTTTATCCCATTATTGGGACATATTTAAGTCAAATTGTCACTGGACTTACGTTTTAAGTGTGTTATGCTGTTGAAGGAAAAGCAAAGGGGAAGTTTGCTGACTCTGTCATTTTGTATTTCCCCAGGCATTTTAAGCCTGTGCATGTTGCAATGCAATGTCCATCAGATGCATGCTTAGGAAGGGCACAGTTGAGTTAAAACCTAAAAAGTAAAACCTATATGCTTAAATAATTTACAGTTTTGTCTTGGCTGTCTTGATAGATATCCTGAATGGCAAGCAACCTGCTGATCTTATATTAAAATATCCCAAAGGGTACATTTTTTTTATATCATCTTCTTTATAGAAACGTCTCCCAAAGTAGATATTTTAGACAAGTTTGTATAATTCTGTCCCTGTGAAAATATTATCTCAGCATTTCATTTCTAAGTATATATATATATATATGTGTGTGTGTGTGTATAATGTATTTATGTATATTATATATTTTGTGTATAATATCGTTTATGCTGTTATAAACATGTTTATTTTATTGTAGGGACTTAGCATGTTTCTTTGTGAATATGTTTATGAATATAAATATGTGGAAGAAGCATAAATAGGATTAATCATTTTATTTTTGTGAAATTTTTATTTTCTAAAATTAAAGGGAACTGAGGAAGCAGTTGAAAAAAATCAGAATAAAATAGTGGCCAGATCTGGGTAAGATAATACATTGGCAGAAATTATTTCATGATTAACCTCCCTTCTGAATTCATTCAGATTGCACATAGTCTTTTATGTTTCAATATTAATACCTGTGTCACAGCAGCTGGATGAATCTGACCAATGAGCGTTTAAAGACCATGTCTTGACCTTTCGTCCTGAGACGGTGTTATGCCGCTGTTGTATATAACTGTATTTTGTGCCAGCAGCGCATAGTTGAGTTCAGAAAATTATCAGTGGCTGTTGACCCCAGTCCAACCTGATGTTTTTCTTTATATACAGTTTTGTAAACTTTTTGCATTAACTGTTGTACAGCATGCTTCTTCTAAGCAGCCAGTGCATAATGTCATTTCCAATAAATGACATAGCTATAGTGATGAAAGTATGTTCTGAATGCTTCAAACTGCTAAAATTAAGGAAATGCCTTTCTTCTCTTCTTTCACATAGAAATGCTTCATCATGACTTGAATGTTTTACAGATTCCTATCTAGTAATGTTTGTCACTTTGGTTATGCTGTTATCCAAGTTCATTCAAGGTTGGCTTTAATTTATACGATTAGCCTTAGGTTCATTTTTGCCATCTCACCTAAATAGAAAGTGAACTATCTTTTTACATAGCTTAAAACCAAAATACAGTAAATTTTCATCAGTTCATAGTATTTCAGTCTGAAAACACATGTTAAAGGCAATTGACCAATAACTCTGAGAGAAAACATAAATAGAAGATTGTAGTATTATTATTATTATTTGACTAACAATTGAACAATGAATGTATGTGTTCAGTCATAAGTACTAAAATGTTATTATGAAAATTTAAAAACTACACAAACTTATTTATAAATTTTAAATCATTGCAGATTTATAAGTAAGCTTTAAAACAATGTTCTCTGAATTTATCTAAGATAGTTCCAATTTATATTGTTTACTTTTCTTTAAGCCTTCACTTAGCACTGGATAGTAAGTACCAAACCTTACTTCAGTCCTTTCAGTGCTCTAATGAAAAATTCATGCTGCTTCATAACACAGTAAACTGATGCAGAAATACCAAGGACTGACAGAACATAATAATGTTAGTACGACAAGGTATGTATGTGTTTGTATACACACACACACACACACACACACAGTGAGATTTGTCACTATAACCCCAACTAGACCACATTGATCATATCAGAAATAGTTTTACTAACCTTTCAAGATACGAAATAGTAAAAAGCCTGCTTGATAAGATTGTCTTCCATATTTTAAGAACTTATTGACCTTGGGCATTAGTTTCTCAATTGGCATGTTTATGAAAAGGGTGGGAATCTATGAAGAAAAAGATGCTTTAATTCAGGAATTATGTAAATTATGCCAAGTAATGGAATTAATGGATGCTTAATCTTCTTGGAGCAAATATAAAATAAATAAAACAAACACTGAAATGGTTTTATTTTCTTGCATTTTTATTCATATTAATCTGATTTTTATCATTTATTCATAAAAGAATTTTTAAATTATAGGTAAGTTCTATATTATTAATATCATATATAAAACATATGGAAGCTGCATTACTTCCTAAAATTCCTGACAATTACACTAAGCATATTGCTTACCTGTGGTGTTGGGTTTATGTCTATAAACCTGTGATCATCAAGGAGAAATTATAGTTGAATAATAAGTACTAAGAATTAGTAAACTAATGCCATCTAAACTGTAGGTGTATTTAAACAAATAGTTTCCTAATATGATTCATTTCTCACATATTATATAAAACGGCAAAATATAAGTTCATGATGTCAACACCAATGATAAAGAGTAGTAAGTGAAAGTGAATTTACTTTGAAGAAAGAATTAAGATACTTATGAGATTACATGAGTGTATGTGTATGTAATTTCTTCTGATTGCATACCTGAGCATTTCTGAATTCTAATGATCAGTTCTACAGTTGGGTAATATTTCCTCTTGAAGAACAGTGGCACTCTGCTCTCATCTGCTTTGTCTCTTCCTTCAAAATAACTTAAAGCAAGACAGAAACAGAGGACGTTACAATTCTTTACACATATCCACATTCCAAATATAAGTGCCTTTCCTAATCTTTGAAGGGGATTACGCTAGACAATAAACTAGTATAATTAATTCCTACTTTATGCTACAGAGAACACAGGTAGAAAAAAACACATGGGAAGATGCTTCCCCTCTATCTTTGGGTCAATGTGTACTGCACATTAATGTGTAATGGTTTCTTTTTTTATTTGGTTCAATTTTATTGCTCGTGAACATAAGTAATTGCAGAAATTGGAGCCAGGCAAGCTTTTCCATACACCTCTGCCAGTGCAGTGACCTGCAACACCCTGGTATTTCATTCCTTGGCCTCTGCTAAGTGGAGTCTGCCAGTCATTTTAAATTGTGCCAAGCTGCGTAGTGGTTTTATGATGTGAAAAACATCCATTAAGTTCTAGTTTGAGTCTTTATACCACATCAAATTACATGCAAACAAAGCCAAATGATAGCTTCAGCCTTGAGCACTGAGTATTTAGAGAAATAAACAAAATGGATAGATAGTTTTAAAAAACCAAAACAAAACAGGGAAAATTCAAGGGCTTAATGAATAAACCTGAAGAAATACTACATTATTCACATGTTCCTTATCATTTTTTTTAAATTTCAGTAACAATATTCCCGGAATGTCTTCATTTCAGACCTCCTATGAAGTTCAATATAAGGTGCTTGAGGAAGGGAGGAATATGCTCATACACAAAGGACTTTACCTTTTGTCCTCCAACACACAAAAATAAGACTTCATCAAATGACAACCTAATCCATTTATATTAATCCTAACTACTGGCTTCCCTCCATCTATATTATGTATAAAGTACTTTAAATAACATTGATATATTTTTTCCTCCGTGAAGATAATGAAGTGAAATAAGTAAAATGGCTTTCATTGAGTTATAACTCATCACGAATACATTGAGAACAATACTACTAAGTTTTATTTGCAATAGATATTTTATACATAGGAACGAAAGTGATTATAGAATAGATGAGAATAATTATGCTGGTAGGAAAATTAGGAGTAGCCATAGAGTTATAAGTCAAGATAAATTTTACATAATTATTTTGTGGCCTAACAATATAAAAATAATGCAAATAAACTGAGATATTTTCAATAGTGTTTATAAAACTCTGAGAAAACAACTTACCAACACATCTATAGGAAAGGTGGTAATAAAAGATAATTGAGTGGTTTGGTTTTCTTATTTTATCTTTCTCATACAAGATTCAGAAGGATAAAGGTGTTCTTGGCAGGCACATTCTCACTGACTGAGGGTAACAGACCTTGGGACTGATGATCCGGCAACACTGACCTTCACATTGAGCACTAATTGAAGACAACTGTATATATTCATTTGATTTTTTTTAACTGTGCCAAACTAGTTTGTTTGACCATAAGGTAAAGCTCCAGAGTGAGATCGATATAATCTCCGGTAGCCAGGCATTGTGTTGTACAACTGCAATTTAAACCCCAGTACTCACTAAACTGATACAGAGAAATGCTGGTAGCATGCGGCTGCACTATATAGTGAGTGTAACGCTAACCAGAGCTTCACAGAAAGAAACATGCTTCAGCAATACACACACACACACACACACACACACACACACACACACACACACATCCCTTAAGTGTTATGCATGGCATATAGTGATGACAAATGCATTTGGTAAGTTACATCAATCTGAAAAATCCATTATTCAAAATTTACTTGGTGTGTCAAGATGGATCATTCCATATTTCCACCCAGAGGGGGATACGGAAAAAGCACCAGGTCAAAAATGGCCAGAGAGAGAGCTGAGTACTAGCTGCATGAGATTATTGTGGCGCTGTATATTTTGAACCAGGAAAAGAAGGACAGTGTCTTGAAAGTTTAGGACTCCATTTGACTCTAGATTTAAACCAGAGAAAGGTAGCAACTAGGCTTGTTTATCTGTCTGTCTATCTACCTATATATTTATATATTTAATTATTTTAATGACTCATCTGTAGGTGAGGCAAGAGAAAGAGAGATAGTATATAGTTTAAAAACTGTCAGAAAACATCAAAATGAAGGCAATGTTTTAATTGTTGTCATAAAAATAATAATGAATTTAAATGCCACTGAAAGGACTGTCTCTACACCATCAGAATAAATGAAAGATCACGGTGAAGTAAAATGATGTTGCAGGGTCTTGGGAGCAGTTGTTTTAATGCACAACATAATGTTCTTGGGATATGCCAATAGCCAACACCATTTCCTGATTTGCTAAGGAATACCTCCAAGCACAAAAAGATACATATCAGTGGCTGCAAGCTTAGACTGTGGTGGTCACTATGAGCAGTCATTAGCAGGGGTGATGAAATGGTTTTATTCATGAAGTGTTGACTGTCTCACAAGCAATGCATTGCACACTCTAGACAAACTGTTTAATTTACCCCCAGTCACCTGATTCCCAATATACAGGTGGGTAAATTAAGGTCTGAAGAGTATGCTTAAGAACTGAAGAATAAAGATTTATGCCTGGGTAAGAAAAACTCAGATAAGCTTTAAGTTCAGAATAATACATTATATGTGTTAACCAATATTGGAAACAATTTACATATTGTTATTCTTTTCATATATCTTAATTTTCCCCACTCATGCTAACCTTCAAAGGCTATTCTTAAGAATGACACCACGTATATACTTCTATCTCTTTACAATCACCTACTCATCTTATATTCAAAGTAAAAACAAACAAGCAAACAAAAATAAATGTCACTTAATTATTAATTGCTATTGTACTGAAATTTTTATGTTAATGAAAAAATAGAAATAAGAAAGAGCTCATTAAATATATTCTTTGAGGCTATACATCAAAATTCAAAATACTAATCAGGAATCATATTTAAAAGATCTATATCCTCAGGATATAATTAAAACATGTTTGTAATACATTTTAATAGAAAAATCATACCTCAAGTGTTTTGTTATCTGATTACAAAAGGCAAACAGGACAAGTGAATTCAGAGCATTTATTAAACACACCCTACTAAGAGAATGTGTCATAAAATGGAATGTGCAGAGTGTGGGCTAAGTGTACTAAGATGGAAACCTTTTAATTAGTATAAAAGCTAACCATATATGAGAGTTCGCATGAAAATAGTCACGAAAAGACTTTACAAAATGAAAAGCAAAACTATATATTTCAAAGGTGGTAAAATTTGTACAAAATGATAATTAAATAATGAATTGAGTGAATAATGGATTTCTATCCAAGATTGGAAGAAAGAAAATGTCCACATATTCTTCAATACTGATAAATGATGTGGAAACAAGCTGAAAAATGCCGAAACTATCTGGACCCTATTTCTAGCACCATTTTGTTCTTATAATGTGATGCGACACAGCTTTCTCACCTCCCCATGCACTGGCTACTCCATAGCAAAGACAATACGGTCAGATCATCACATCCCCCTAGCAGAGTAAGCAGTAAGGGATAGGCAATATATTTCAAGGCAGGCCATTTATACACATTGATTAAGACCTCATAAATAAATTAATCCTAAATCAACTTTAGATAAGCCTAATTTCAAATTCAAATGTGTCTGTCTGGCCTCAGTGGCAATGGTATAATATTCTATGTTAAAGGTCCACACATTTTAGTTAAGAAAGCATGTTAAAATACAGAGTGTCATACACTGCCTTCAGAATTTTCTGTCACTGTGTCTGGTGTGGGGTCTGAGCATCTGCATCTTCCTCTTTCCAAGTGGTGTTAAAGATGCTGATCTGTTGAACATAATATACACAGAACACTACCAGATACTATCTATATATAACAATAACAAAACAAGAAATGCTTATTTTGGTGTAACACAAATATACTTTAGTTGCAAAGAAACTTCCATAAAGTCAAAGAGATATTTTGGATATTATAGTACAAATTATAAATATGACTGTCATCATAAGCTTATTCTAGGTGAGTTTGAAAGAATATGTGTAATTTTTTTATTTTTATATTATTTAATTAAAAATTTCCGCCTCCTCCCATTTCCCTCCTACTCCCCCATCCCTCTTCCCCTCCTTCTCCAGTCCAAAGAACAGTCAAGGTTCCCTGCCCTGTGGGAAGTTCAAGGTCCTTCCCCCTCCATCCAGTACTAGGAAGGTGAGCATCCAAACAGACTAGGCTCCCACAAAGTCATTACATGCAGTAGGATCAAAACCCAGTGCCATTGTCCTTGGCTTCTCAGTCAGCCCTCCTTGTCAGCCACGTTCAGTTTTTTAAAGTGGGTATATAGGAAAATGATGAACCTGGACTTGATGTCAGAGAAAACAGTTTGAAGATGGTACTGAAACTGATCAGAATTCCAATATTAAGAGTTTCAAATGCTGAGTTTTCAGTCAGTTATGGCTTACAGAGTAAATGTTTTTTTTTTATAAAATTAAGTATACAATCTCAATACCTTCAAAATTAGTTCAAAAATATAAAAAATAAATCGAAAAGGGGTGTTGAGGTGCTTAATGAAATTTGGAATAATGGCTAACATTATCATTAAAGAAAACAAACAGCTTTTGGAAAAGACGGAATTGTGGAAGAGATTTTCATTCTAGAATGAACATTTGACTAGATTTGAACAACATTTCCGTCACCTAAAAGGTATTACACATCACATGACTTTCTTTAGTAATTCTCTTCATATCTTGCCTTGGAAATGATAGCTCCATCCTCTCAGAATTCCATCTAGAGAGCTTCCTTTCTTCATTGTGGTAGACTACGCCAGTGTTAGGAAAGAATGTGCAACTCAATGATGAAATACTTTCATATCTCTCCAAAGAAAACAGAGCTTTGCAGCTCTCATCTGAAACAGCTTCATTCACGTATCGGGTTTGCTGATGTAGGTACACTGCTCATCATTGAAAACACAGCTTTGCTAATTACTAATACGATTTAAGGAGAACTGGTGTGATCATGAAACACTGCATGCTCTAATTGTAACATCCCTGGCTCCTGTAGAAGAACATGCGCTCTGAGGCCTCAACTCTGCATTTAATGAGACAACTATGGTTTTGCTCAGACTTCTTCTCTGGGCCAGTATTTTTGTAAGCAATGCATTCTGCTTTTATTGTGCATATGCTCTTTATTTTTATGTGTGGGAGGTGTATGTTTTATGCTCTGAACTGTTTAGCTCCAGTGCAACATAGGGGCAGCATGCTGACAGGGCCAGTCATTGGGAACAGGTATGAACAGAATTAACTGTAATTAAGGGGAAGGAAGCTTTTTCACTTATAGATGAAATTTTTCGTTCAGTTAGTTTTGTTTTAAAATGAGATTGTAGACTCATGTGAAAATATATAGTAAAGGAGGACAGGGAAGCAAAAGAGGTAAGGAAGCAAGGAGATTGGTGGAAGATTTCTGAAGCTGCCAACATTTCAGTATTCAGTACTGTGTGCAACTGCCACTCCCGAGCATCGACCCAGAAGTTATGCCCAGAGTGTATTAGAGCAAATACCTGGAGCTTGGTATGCAGCATCTGCACAGCCTCCTCGGGAATTCTGATTCCGAGGACTCAGAATTGACACAGGCATCTGAGTATTAGGTCAGAACCACACTATTTACAAGTCATTTTATTGTGAGAGAATTGCTAACCTTGGGAAACCACAGTTATATTCGCTTCATTGTTATTATTCCCACAAATCCTTGTGTTTGATTTTTGAAGCCCAAAACCAACCATTGCAGTATGAAGACAAACACACCTGTGCAAAAGCTGTGTCTGCTGTGACAATAGAGGCAATAAAAGACTGAAAGGGTATCTTGGGACAGATTATAACATTTTCTTGGATTCCCCTACAACATGGCAGTTTGCTGACATAATATTGGATGTCAATTTTGAACTTGGACTGTGCAGCTTCTTAAAGCCAAAATGATCTACCGTTTTCTATCACTGTGAAGCTGTCTCTTTGACGCAGGAAGGCAAGTGACCTTATTTCCTCCATTAAATTCCTGTTAAATATCACTGTGGCTTGGTTATTGGCCTTTTATTTTAAAGGCTATAAACGTTGTTGCTGTGGTGGTCTGATAATTTCATCTTATGGGAAACAAGATACGTTCCCTGCCTATTAGCTAACGGTGTCTTCTTGAGTCTCTTCTTGTTTTATAAAAGAACTTGCCATGCAGTAAATTCACTAGATCAAAAACAAATGGCAGTGTGGAAAAGACTCACAGCTGTAAGAAGATGTAAATTTTCTAATGAAGTAGCCCTCTGTTATAAAATATTTACTTTGTTTAAAGGAACAAATGAGTAGTTAAAGTGGCTTTCTATGTGGAAATGTGAGAACCATCAAGTGGAAGCAAGCAGAAACAAAATGAGATTTGAACATTTTTTTCCCTGCTTTTTTTTTTTTTTTTTAGCTTGAAAAGCCAACTGAAATCCGGCATCTTGCGTTAAAGTACCAATCTGCTGCAGAGTGGATGAATTTGTGATAAATGGTCCCTTGAGCTTTCTAAAGCATATTCTCCATAAAACAAGCCCCAATATGTTTCATCGCATCAGTCAGCCCCTGACACCCAGGCTGCAGCAGTCATCCGGTGCTGCTACCTGCCACCCCTGAGCTGTAAACAACCGTGTGTTTATTGCAGCAGAGCTCGTGCATCCATTTCAAGGTTTGCAGCAGTAAAAGACTGACTGCCTACATAAACTGGAGAGGGCTGCAGTGTTGTTGTTTTGTTTATTGCTCTTTTACTGCAGTGGTCAAACAGTTCCTCTGAGACCAGACCCCAGTCCTCTGCCGTCTGTACAGTCGGTGTCAGGAAACTTGTGTGAACTAAATCACTGTGGAGAATATTTATCATGATAAGACTAATGAAGTGAAATTAAAGAAGAAACACAGGTGATTAATAAAAGATCAAAATAATTCCCTCTTCCTCCTTTTCTGCTGCATCCTCCTGTGTGGTGGTAGCATTTGCTAGGGGCTTGATGGGCGAGAATTCTTTCTGCCTACTCAAAGATCAGTTACACAGAACTTTCACCTTGTAGTGGTAAATGTTTACATTTTCATTCATGAAATTCATATCTAGATAATTCTGAATAATTTAACCGCATACTTAGATCTAAGTATTATAAATACCCAACCAAAAAGCTAATATCGAAATACTTTTGTTTACAATTATGCTTTCTGAATTAGCACGATTAAAGACAAAATCACAAAGCAAAGTTATATAGTATTTTAAAAGGAAGTGATTTATTGGGAAAGTTAATAATGGATGAGGTAATATATCTTAATTAGTTTAAAAATCATTGCATTTTAGTTTGAAAGAAGAAGATTTCCCTAAAAATTTAGGTATTGAATTTTAAGTATTGAATTTGAAAGTAGTGTACATGAACACATTTTAAATATATTTTTAGAATTCTGATATTAAATTTTAAAAGGTCTATCTAAATAAAGAAAGCATTTTACTTTCTCTATCACAGCATAAACCTGGAATGGCCTTAAATCATTTGCTGATGGGAAAACCCTCGCTTAATACAATATGAAGAAAAAGGGCCCCGAGATTGAAATTTTCTCTAAAGTGCTTTATAATAAATTTCACTGTGTATACGACATTAAGGCTAACATCGACTTCACAGTTTATCAAGAAATAACATTCAGGAAAGTTCTAAGTTAGGATCATTAATTTTCAAGTCCTTCCTTTGAAAAATCATGCAATTTGTTGCACCGCTACATCCTTAAGAAAACATTGTTTGTATTATCACAGTTTTTGAAACAGAACCTAAGTTGAATTTAGAAGTTAAAACTAGTAAGTGAAGATTTTTAATCTGTGAAACATGTTCTTTCCTATTAACATTGTCTTTTTTTTTTAGATTTCATTATTTTTTTTTTAATGAGCTGGGGAAAGGCTGTGACCTTTTTTATTATTTATTTATTTATTTATTAAAGATTTCTGCCTCCTCCCAGCTACCGCCACCCATTTCCGTCCCCCTCCCCCACTCAACTCCTCCTCCTTCATCAGCCCAAAGAGCAATCAGGGTTCCCTGCCCTGTGGGGAGTCCAAGGACTACCCACCTCCTTCCAGGTCTAGTAAGGTGAGCATCCAAACAGCCTAGGCTCCCACAAAACCAGTACATGCAGTAGGATCAAAATCCAGTGCCATTGTTCTTGACTTCTCAGCAGTCCTCATTGTTCGCTATGTTCAGCTAGTCCGGTTTTATCCCATGCTTTTTCAAACCCAGTCCAGCTGGCCTTGGTGAGTTCCAGATAGAACATCCCCGTTGTCTCAGTATGTAGGTGCACCCCTCGCCGTCCTGAGTTCCTTGCTCATGCTCTCTCTTCTTCTGCTCCTGATTTGGACCTTGGGGTTTCAGTCTGGTGCTCCAATGATTAGATTCTATTTAAATGCAAATATTTAATTTTGTACTTTTTCCACCATAACAAATGCATGTTTAGTACCCACAATTTCTAGTAATGTCTAAATGTCAAGATGAATTAATAAAAATATGAAAATATGCACTAGAAAAAAAAACACATTTTTATAATAACTGGGATAGGTAATATGTAGATAAAATTATATATAAAGTATAGATTTCACACCATTAATGAGAACACTTTATTTAGTATTTGTAATGATTATTGTTATCAGCTGGATTGGACTAAACACAGGGCATCAATTATGTACACCTTTTTATATGTCTGTGCGGGAATTTCTTTGGGAGGTTTAAGTATGGAGAGTGGATACAACGTAAATGCAGGCTGTGGGTAGGTAGCATCATCCTAATGACTTGGGTCTTGAGTTGGATGATTGGCTCTTGAGTTGGATGAAAAGAGGGAGAGAAACAGCCTGATAGGCCAAGCAGTCGCTTTGTCCTTGGTAAATACTCACTGTATTTGCCATTTTTCCTTCCCAGACACATGAACCATGTCCCTAGAACCATGATTCAAGATAGCTCTTCGCTCCATTAAGTTTATTCCTGTCAAATATTTGATCACATCATGAGAAAATGAACAAGAACCATTTGTAACTATACAAGTCCATTAATTCTAATAAAATCACCAATCACATAGTATTTATATAGTTGGTTCTAGTGGAGGTGTGGGAGGAATTTGTATGTCTTGATGTCAAATGTCTGTGATCATGTAAATCCTGTTATAATTATTGTTTTTACAAATAGAATACTTATGTATGCATTGGTTTTTAATGTTACTGAAAGAACCCAGTCCTTGTCAAAATAAACTCATTCCAAAATATTAAGATTCAATCAACAATGTAGGAACTGATGACATACAGTAAAGTGTCTATTATATGTTTCTAATTCATTAACCCCCAAATCTTATTTTCCACAAGAAAAGAAACAATACCAGTGCTTTTATTAATTTAACAGTTAGTAATTTCTAAGTAAATTAGCTACATATTTGTGTATAGATGGATGTGTATCAGAAAATTTGCACAAAATTCTGTATGGCTGAGTGATCAATATAAATGAAAACTCCCAGGTGTGAGATGCATAATCATGAAGCCACATACTAAGCAAAAATGTAAAACATTTTCTATCAGGTACTTCTAATTTCATGAGGCAATAAAACTTGCTATTTAGGTGAGACTGGACATGAGGATAGTATGACTGAGGATAAAATATGCCATTTAGAAAAATGTTATTGATACAGTATTTTAAATTTAAAACGTAGCAAGTATTTCAAGAGATTTTCAAATCACCACAGTAATTTCCAGAAGAGACATTTAAAAGATATGCAAACATTTCACATCATTGGAGATAACCATACTCTTTATTTACGTTATTAAGTAAATTAAATGACATGTATAGTATGATGCATTAAACCATCAAAAGTGATACTTCTTAGGTAGTCAGTATTTTCCATAAATAATTAATGAGTGTGGTTATGTCAACCACACATGTTTTAAAAAGGCAAATTTGTGCCAGTAGCATGACTCTCTCAGAGAATACTGTGAAACAGCTACAGTTAATGTTTCCTCATTTACAATTTTGTATGGATAAAAACATTAAGTGAACACAAAGAAGTGCATGCATCTGAGTCCAGACTACATAGGAAAGCAAAGAACATTGATTTGCATCCCCCTCAGAAGTAGACTTTGTTTTTTTTTTTCATATTTGTGCCCTCATGATGAGAACAAATAATAAGAAATGTTTCCTCTGCAGCACTTATGGTGGGGCTTATAGAGATACACAGTTAGGGATCCCTGTCACAGGACTTCCATGCCAGGGAATATGACTGTTAGTATTGTGAACTGACAAATACGTTCTCAAGAGTTTGTTGTTAAAGACATTGAATCAAGGCAAGTTTCAGGACATAGATAATTTGGAGTTTTTGTTTTATTATCACTGTTATTTATGATGAATACTTTAGGACTTTAGGGTATAATATATATATATATATATATATATACATATATAATTTTAAAATATATGTATATTTTAAAAAGGACAGGACAGCTGTGATCAGTGCTAATTCACTCAGGAACCACATAGTTCTCTCTCAGAATACAGCAAGTATTGACTACCACAATAGTAAATTGAACAGTCAGGATGCTAATAATCAGAAGTAATCATTGCTTCAGAAACCTCTCCCTCCCTATTATTAGGGTCTTTTATTATATATTTGGAAAGCAAGTCACTGTAGTTAATGTTAATATAGTTGTTACTGTAAATGTTATGTTGATTTTGAGAATCTTGTTTTGATTACACTTATAAATCCTTAAATATGATTGTATTTTACAGAAAAATTTTGAATTAAACTTTAAAGTTATAATTAGAATGGCTTCTTTCTCTACAGTACTCTACAAACCATTCTGCTTAATGGTGAATCTCAAAGTTTTTGATGTTTTCCGTAATCCACATGCTACTTATGACTTTTCTTGCCATTGGGTTTTCTTTCTAGTCCACCTAACTCATGAGGAACTCTCTGGTGCTACAGTTGTAGAATTCTGTTTGTTCATGAAAGTGTAAATTGCATTTAATGTTGCATGAAATCTGAAGGCAGACTCCCTGTGTGCAAACATGTCTCCTGTTTCTTAGCTCATCAGGAGGCTCTTCTTTATACTATCAGTGGTTTTCCTGAGTTAGGAATTCTTATGCTTCTGTATCAAGAGGCATCATCAGGCTTCGGAACACATTTACCCATATTAAAAAATGCAAGAGTAAAAGCCAACACAGAATTAACTAAATTGTTTATTCTTAGTTGCTATCTATGCACACTGTAGCCTTGTGATAAATAATCCTCTTTCAAACTGAGTTTAATTTTTCTGATATATTATATGAAGTTACATTTTTGAGAATATAATAAATAAACAGCAAATAAAGATGCTTCTCAATTGTGCTCTTCTTGTAAAAGTCTAAGGGGACACAAGATAGTTGGATAGAGAAAGTGGATAAAAGGTAGCAGGTAAATGATAGATTTTTCTGGCCCAAACTCCCATGTTTTGCTGACTTTCAGGTCAGCATCAAAATATAGGACATATACCTCTGCCTTGGACAATGCTTGCTTGCTTCAGCCTTTTCCCTCTATCTAAGTGACTGTCATTGAGGGTCTGTAAGTCAATAAAGTACTTTATCATCTACTAGGCTCCTGATGTCTGTAAGAATCCTCAACTACCATTGCCAGTAAATGAAGGAGTAAAAATTGATTGTCTTAAAGTTTGAAAGACTTTTCACAGAGTGTTGAAAGGGAATTGAGTTATGAAGAAGGGTTAGGATGGCAGTTTCTACTAACTTATTGGGGTCAACTAACAATGAATAGACAGAATGTCTGTCTTCTTAGGGAAGCAACAAAGATGAATGCCTCATCACTGCTTTTTAACACTTTGTAAAGCTTTGTTTGTACTTAGAGCTATCATTTTTCTCATTAGATGACTTTGGCAGCTTTTTAAATATTCATTAAAAATATAAATTAAATTTCCGCTTAAATGTATCCTCATATATGTTAACAGCGTAAACAATGGGATACTCCTTGTACCAATTGTCAAAATGTGCCCTAGCTATAACTGTTAGAATTTGCACATAATGTTCTTCTTAATTTTTATTTTCTATAATTCTATTTCTCTCAGAAGCCTCCTAGTTCTAATTGACATACAGGTGTTAGTGCCCTTTTATTTTCCACATGTATATTCGTTTCTTAGGTAAGTGTTTGCAAAAGAGCTCTCTTTGCCAATGGAAATATTCCAGTGTTTACTATCTATTACAGTAGCTACCAGGCACAAGTGTTTGTTGTGCATTTGAAATGCAGGCAATGCTCTAAGGAACTGAATGTTTAATCTCATTTAATTAAAATTATTCTAAACTTGAATATCCACATGTGGTTAGTGGCTACATATTGGGTTGCAATTTGAGGAGCATGCACTTGGTTCCAGGTGATTGTTAGGTAAGCTTTGCTTTTTAGAGAGTGGTAGAACAGTTGGAAGGGCAAAAGTGGAAAGGAATTGTTATGAGAAAACCTGGTTTTCCTGACTCAGGTTCTTCTCTTGCTACCTGAATATCATCAAGAACACACAAATCATGTTCTTCAGACAACACTTTCTAGACTTTGAAGAATATTCGTTTATTTTTTTTCAGTTTTAAAGCCAAGATTTTTGTCAAATGCTGTGGATCATTGATGTCAGGTTTCCAATTTCCTGTGTATAGGTACATAATATTTGTTTTAATGTTATAGTTTCACAAATTTTTTTTCCGTTCTTTTTTGGGTGGGGGTAAGGGGTTCTTTGTTTTAATTGCTAACTTTACTTTTTTAATTTTTCTTTTTTATTGTTCAGAAACTTAAGTCGGATGAGGAAGTCCCAGACCCCAGTTGAAAAAATAAGCAAAACCTCTAATCAGACCTAGGTTAACTAGAAGGCTTAGATAAGGCCTTTTAGATTAGGTCCTGGAATCTTCCAAGTACTTGTGAGGTAAATTTCACATGACATTGTTTGCAGTTTGTTCTTAGTGTTCAATAACTGCTCGATCAAGTGCTTTAAGCAAAACCAGGATCTAAACCCAGAGAGACCTCTCTGCCATTCTCACATTAAACCAAGAGCTGTCTTAAGAAAATTGTGTTAAATATGTATACAGACGATTCTAATTTATTTTTATTATTATTATACCTACTGTTGAACTTTGGGATAGTAAATATTATAAATTCTTAAAAGTTTTAACACTATAAATATTTAAATATATTTTGTATAGTTTGATAACCGAGTTCTGAGAACCACAGGAAGTTAAATACTACTTTGTGTATATGCACTGCTTTTGTTCTGGTGAAATGGCAGGGCAGTCAGAATCATAAGATAATCTCTGACAGTATTCCTTGAAAGGAAGTATGAACTGATGCCCTGATAACAAAAGCTAATATTTGACTACATGACAAGACTTAGACTTTCCTAACCTGGTTTCTAATCCACTCTGCTGTAGGTGCACTTAGGATCCACCAGAGAAGCTTCATTGTAGTGCACTCATATGAGGATTTCCCATACCTTTTTATCCTGATACACAGGACTAAGATTTCAAAATGTTATTCTTTATTTGTTTTTATTTGCCTTTATTTGTTTTTATTCACATAAAGGTTTCAATACAGAACCAAATATACAATAGATGAGACCTTGAAAGTAGTCTATGTGTCTTTTTAATTATTATTGTTTTTATTGAGCTCTACATTTTTCTCTGCTCCCTTCCCTACATCTCTCCTCCCCTTTAAACCTCTCTCAAGGACCCCATGCTCTCAATTTACTCAGGAGATCTCCTCTTTTTCTATTTCCTATGTAAATTAGTTCTATGTAAGTCTCTCTTAGTGTCCTCATTGTTGTCTAGGTTCTCTGGGATTGTGATTTGTGGGCTGCTTTTTTTTGCTTTATGTTTAAAAACCACTTATGAGTGAGTACATGTGATAATTACCTATGTGTCTTGTAATGAAAATGCACCCCGCCATTTTATGAGCATTGCTCTAGTTCTGCACATTTTGTTTTTTCTTTCCCCCAAAGAAAGTTAAATTAGGGGTCACTGGTATGGCAGCTACTCCCAGCTTTGCTTTACCAAGACAAGTTGAATCTGCTGGAAATATTGTCACCCCCCAACCTATAAGGTAAAAGCACATTCCCTACTGTGACATTATTTAGCAAGAAGAAGAGGGAGGAGAGAATATTTCTAGGCTTTAAGAAATAATGACCTGATGTTTGGGAGGAATGGAGTCACTCTTTAAACCACAGAGCTACCCCTTATCTTGAAGTGCCTATGCTGAGACATTCAGAGAGGACTTCTGCCCCCAGAAATGAGAGAAAGGCTTTATGTCATCACCCAACCTGTAGAATTGTTTCATGATAGTCTGAGTGCACTGGAAAAGGACATTTCAAATTCATTGATTAAAATTCAGAAGTAATTGGCTCCAAGTTGTAAAAGCTACTTTCTTTATTGCTTCATAAATACCTAATGAACAGCTTTATCAGAGGAGGCTTATTTAGGTTAACAGTATAGGATATACATTTTATCATGGTAGGTTGACAGGATAGAATATACAGTCCTTCAAGACAGGATGGCAGGATAGGATATACAGTCCATCATGACAGGGAAGGCTTGGTGACTGGAACAGGGTGGCTATGTCAGCTGATGTGAAATTTCTGATTATATCCCATGAGTAGACAATAGTAGAAAAATGGGCCTGGGATTCCACACAGTTCTGAAGACCTGAACTCAGAAATCTCTTTCCTCTCAGAAAGATCTGCCTCACTCGGGAGGCAGAGGCAGGCGGATCTCTGTGAGTTCAAGACCACCTGGTCTACAGAGCTAGTTCCAGGACAGGCTCCAAAGCCACAGAGAAACCCTGTCTCGAAAAAAAAACCAAAAAAAAAAAAAAAAAACCAATCAGTTTAACAGCCTAAGGTTCAAATACCCTGAGTCTCTTGGGACATTTGACATCAAACTAGTCATATATAATAAACAATAGGGATCCTTTGAAGTCAAAATTCCTAATGTGGTTCTTAAATTTTTGTTGCCATTAGTAGACAGATGCTACTTACATAAAATTTTCCTGCAAGGAAATATATTGAAACAACCTACTCACGTTTTACTTACTTTGGACATGGTATTGTAGTTGAAAGAATTGGGGTAACTTTATGATTCCCCACATAATTTTCTTATGGTTCTAACTGCTTACCATTATTAAAGGGGTAAACATGACCTGAGAAAGAAAGATAAATGCATTTATGTTTGATTGCAAGGAATGCATAAGCGGGGAATACAAAAAAAAGAAAAACCAAGACGAAACAGCAGGAGACTTGCTGAGCTAGGAGCAGAAGTGTTGCAGGGGGTGGGTGATTTGTCGTTGAGATCTAATATGTCAAGGCAAGTAAGAAATATGCATGCTTGCTGGAGAATTCAGAGAGGCTCTATGGGTACTGATGGAATGAATCTTGGATGTAGTCCTGTGCACTAGTAAATCATAAAAATTATTGCTTGGTTCTATACATGAGCTTGTCAATCCTGCTACTCTGTCTTTCTATCTAAAATTCGGTGAAATAGATTTTTAAGTATCACCATGTGCTTCCCAAATGTTATCATTTGCAAGGCCTACCATTCTGATTTGACTTTTTAACTGTGGTTAGATTCTGATGTAACATATTCATTAGGCTACATTAATTATGCATGCATCAACCACAAAGCAGGTGCTTGGCTGTAAGAGGGACATTTAATCAGAAAAAAAAAATTGATCCTAAACTGGTATTTTATATTCTACCCTTATTGATGTGCTTCCTCACAGAACATTAATAATAATAATGTTTCCACTTCTAGCACCTCTGTAGAAATGCTTTTTCAGACAAAGCCTAGTATTTTTTGTATAGCATAAAATAGTATTTACATTTATGTTATTAAAAGATTTAACATTTTTTGTTTAGTTTTACTGTGGTTAAAATAATAAAAATGGAAGGTTGGTGGATAGTATCAAATTTTGAAAACTAAAATTCACTAAACTTATAACATCATATAGAAAACAAAGCTAAGTGAAAAGATTAAGTAATTCTTCAAATTGAATTGCTCTTCTGAGCAAGTCGTACTTAATAGTTTGGGAGTTAAATGTAGACAAGATACAACAATGGATGTCATGAATGTGGAGAAGAGACACCATTAAGCACAGCTTCTGGAAGGGCAACTGGGATAGCCACTATGGACATCAGTATGGAGTTGCTAAGAAAACTAAATCTAGAAGACCTGTGTGATACAGTTATAGTATTTCTGGGCATAAAGTCAAGGAATCTACACAATACAGGAGATATTTTCACACCCTTGTTTATTGCCATTGTATTTCCAATTGTAAGTAAATGCTAAGAGCCTAGCTATCCATCAATAGGATAACAAAAATGTGATACATATATGTGTGGGTTTTTACTTAGAGGTAAGAAATGAAATTTGCAATAAAATAATGGATGTGGAAAGTATCGTAATCCCTTGGTGTGATAACCCAGACTGACAAATGATCCATATTTTCTCTCACAATCAAATCCCACTTTTCACATTTGTGTGTGTGTGTGTGTGTGTGTGTGTGTGTGTGTGTGAATGCTGTCATATAACATGATACTAGAAGGAGACCACAAGCAGGAGGAGAATTTTCTGAGGTAGAGGAGATTGTAAGACACGTGTATGACATGAGGCTCAACGGGATTTCTGTGGATGAAAGAGTACAAGAGGGAGCAGGCTGATAACACAGAAGAGGTCAGGAGAAGAGTCAATTGCTGTGAAATATTATTTATAGATGTACTACATTTGTTTATTCTGTGGAACATTTGTTTTATTGATGCAAAGATAAGCTTCATTCTTTTGTCTTGTATTTGTTTAACTCTGTATTACTTTGTTTCTCTAAAACACCTAATTGGTCTAATAGAGTTGAGCAGCCATTGGGACTGGCTTACAGAGTGCATAAATAGAAGGAGAAATCTTGGAAGAAAAAGATTGAGAAGCAGGATACAGGGGAGCATGTCAGGGACCTGCCACCCAACTATACAACAAACCACACAGTGAGAAGTAAAGAAAGGTATACAGGAATAGAGACAGGTAAAAGTCCAGAAGCAAAAGATAGATGGGATAATTTAAGAAAAGGTGACAAAAAAAAAATAGGCCAGGCATTCTTAAGTAAGAATAAGCATCCATGTGATTTAATTGGGAGCTAGGTGGCAGGACCCCCAAAAGAGCAAAAAGTAAAAAGAGTTTAAAAAAACTATACTCAAAAGATAGAAATTATGTTTGAAAATGCCATATAAAGCCTTATGTAAATACGCTATTTAAATATTAGCAATAGTAAAGGAAGGTTTGTTTCGATAAAATTTCTTCTACAAGTTTGAAATTACCTATATTACTGTTACATTTATACAGCACAGATTTCAAGCACTCTGACATAGGTAAATAAGAATTTATACCTCTCCGGAAAGTTCAAGTATTTTCAAATTATACCAGATGGTATTGAATATTTTTAAAAAGGCAAGCAGTTTTCTAGCATTCAATATAGACCTCACACAAGCTTCACATAAATTGTGAATTACCATATATAAGCTCAACCACACAGGAAGCCTTTGGAAGTCCAGAACGAAAACCTGAGGACATGGTATTCAGAGTGTTACATCCTATTGTCTAGAGGCTTTAGAGCAGTTACCTATGACATTTATGTACAAAGAATGACTGCTTCAGGGTTCTCTTAATGTCTGAATCCAAAAATGGCACCGTTTTTCTATGATTTCCCAGGACGCAGTTTCAGTATAATAAGGTGATGTAATGGTAAGTTACAAAGAGTCTATCTTTTGCCTGGTGAAGTCATTTACCATCTTCATCTATGAATATCTAATTTCTCCCTGACACCACAATATTATCATTGTGTGCATACACAGTCCTACGCACATGCACAGACACATAAAAGAACAAACAGACACACTACCCCTGCCTTATTATACACATTTATAGGTTAAAAAATAAACCCTGCAACTATAAGGCATATGTGACTTAGTTCCAAGATGATATTCACAGTAATAGTGGCTCAATTTATGTCTCGAGATGCCTAAAGCACTTGGTTAAATTCCCTGTGGTATATTTATAACATTAAGTGTTCATATCTTTGTTCTTTTCAGAATGGTGCACATATGTTTAATTGGATGTGTAGGGCATGATACCTTTCCCAAAGGGAATTCATGGATCATTTAGTTTTGTGGACCTGAGTTTTCAGTAAAGAAAATGAGACCGGAGATCCTCTAATAACTTCTCCCACTGAATAGAATGACCTAGATTTTGTTGTATACTGGCAAAACTGTGAGAGGATATTTTTATATTGCCATTTTGTCCTTACGATTTTTCTAACTGTTCTCACCATATGAGATCCCTTTCAAGTTTCTCTTTTGACAATGTGGGAATGCTGTTGGATTTGTAGTATCAGAAAGATGGAAGTGAAGAGTAAAAGTTAGCTGAAAATAGGAGATGAGGTTCAGATTTTTTCTTAACCATTATAAAAATCTGCCCACCCCCAAATTCATCAGCAAGGTGTCCTTGTTAGTCACTTTTCATCATGTAGAAGCCCAGTGTATTTATTTTAATTCCGGTGAAATATTTTTCTTTATATACTTATAAAATTGCATTATAAATGTATTTTCTTTGAAGTTTCACAAAAAATGGTAGCAAATGATCTCAACTTAAAAATTTAACCTTGAAAACCCTACACATATTTCTACTTGAATTGCTCATTTACACTTTAGACATGAAACTTCTTTGTTTCACACCCAATTTACAATGGGCTGATTGCCATACTTGGTGCTTAAATTTTTCTTTTTTGTATCTAAATGAGTAAATATAAATTTCTTCAACAATCAGTGTAAATACATGTAAAGGCTATATGTAATATTCCTCATATAGTTTATTTATCTGGTATTTAAAAGACATTGAACCTTTGTTATAATTTATAAAATTGTTAATTTTCTTACTATTCATATCAAAACTGAATGATTTTTAGGCAAATGTTACAAATTATTAAATTATGGGATGGCATACACTTTGTACTGGAACAGAGGGAGAGGTGTCAATTTCAAATTACCGAGTTCTATATTATTCTTAGGGGTCATGGAATTTAACCAGCCAACCAACACACACACAAAGGATTAAATATGCATTTTTAAGTTAACTCTAAAAGTCTCTACTTTAGAACAAATAATAAATGAGTTTGTTTCACTATGTTCACTAAGGCTATTCATCCTAGCATCTTTTATGTCACTATAAACATGTATTTCAAATTATGTTTGTATATACACAGAAGTAGATATGCATTAATCAGGAATTCATTGGGAAGGATGTTTATATCATTGAGAAATTGAGAAACAAAAACCTTCTCTTCTATCTTTCTAGTCTGTGTATTTACCATTAACTCTCCTACCATTACACATTAAAGAAAGAATTTTAAGTAAATCTGCATACATTTATAGCTATGAATACAACTGTAGATATGCAGATATGCATACATGTCAGATAGCAGTACATTTCCATATAAAATAGAGCTAATGCACTAAATATATTAAATATAAGATTAATGTGTCTCTTATAATTGCTCTTGTTTTTTCTTTAAATATTTAATATTTAAGAAATTTCAGGATGAAAGATATAAAGTCATTATTTGATAGAAGAAACCCCAAAGATTATATATATATATATATATATATATATATATATGCACACATACAATCTTAAACACAATAAACACACATGTATGTACTCTCTTAACACATGCAAGTGCATGCACACATATACAAGTGTAATTAACTACACAGGCAAAAAAATCCTATTAATGACTTAAAGAGATATTTGTAAAAGTTTCAGCATATGAAATGAATTTATAGGAATTAGTTTCATTTTGGGGACTAAGAAGAAAATTATCCTCGGAAAAAAGTAATGATTGGCATTAAATCAAATCAATGTTTAGGAGTACACTTGAAATGATAAACACATAGTAAGGTACAAAACATTCATGAAATCATTTAAAACCAAATTTAACTTTCCATCGATTACTGAAGTAATCACTTTATTCAAAGATATTCACAATATTTAATTCGTATCAAAATCCAGAGACATTTACTCTAGAAACAGAACAATTCAAAAATCATTTTAGAACCACTAATGACTCTGCAAAATCAAAACAATGTGATTAAATAACAAAACCAGAGACAGTATGTTTTATGGTATCAAAATGTGTTAAAAAATTACTGTCATAATAGCATGTATAGAACAGAATAGTAAATGCAGAAATGATCCCTTGCCAAGATGTCAAACATCATCGGGCTAGGATGGTGCTTCAGCTATTACCACGGAGAAAACTGAAATCCTCATATAAAAGGATGAGTTTGTACTTAAGTCTTCTATACAACACAACAATAAACTCCAAATGCATTTGAGGCTTGAATTCCTTAAGTGAGACAACATCTACAAGAAAAGAGTTTCATGATCTTCATCCTAGAAATGATTTCTTGTCTGTGACATCAAAATTATAAGCAATAGAAATACAGCAAATAAATCAAACTGTATGAAACTAAAATTTATGTCTAACAAATGAAGCTATCATACTTAAAAGACAACCTAGGGAATGGAAAATATATTAAAAAAGCATAAATCTTCCAAGAGGTTAGAATTCTCTATGCTTATTTAGATAAAAAAGATAAGCTATATGTGTGTTTGTGCATAGCAATAATTGGTATATTGATTTTAGAAATACTTGTTTTACATATTTACACTAAACTTCTTTCACCTGTTCTACATACATAATTTATTAAAATATATATTGAATTTGTTAAAAGTCACAAACAGAATTTATAGACAATATTATATCACTGATCCACAAACCAACAAGTCTAAAATGGAAGCATATTTTGTTACTACAATAGTGTCCTCTGTCCCTTCCTGTAAATTTCTTTTTCTCTATTACTTCTGGTTAGATAATGGTTGTTTTACTATCTTGCTCATATTTCACTAGGTTCCATGGGCTTTGCTGAATTTAAATGATGCTCAAAATATTAAAGATTTAACATGTTTTACCATTTCTTCAAAAACAGTTTCTAGTTTGACTTTAAAGGGAAAAAGCATTTTCATGTTCCCTAAAAGAGAAGAGTTGAGTGAATGAATACACTGCCTTCAACAGAGGCTCCATTGGCTTTGCACCTGCACACTTGCTTCGGAGGAAGCCATCTTTATCCCATGATCCTACCCACTTCCATTTCTCTCTCCCAGAAAATTTCAGCAGTGTATGGATTTCTACTTCACAGTACATAATTGAAATGACATTTATATTTTTATGTTTCTTTCTAAAATAAAATCTAAGTCTCTTAAGAAAATTCTGTGTTTTGTATTATCTTTAAAGCTATATATTATTGTGTTTTAATAGAGAAACATAGCAACTTAAAACACTTAGACATAACATTTATAATTAATATACATGCTTTTTAAATCAAAAGCTTTCTTGAACCACAGTGGAACTCATATAACAGAAATTTCACAACAAGTTAAAATAATAATAAAAACCCAAGTTAAACTCTACATTTATCCCTTACTTGTCAGTTGTCAACTGTCAAGCTCTGTCTAGCTCCCCAATTACTGTTACCCTATTACATTTTGTTCCTTTCATGTCACACACACAAACAAAAATACATGCATGCACAAATATACACAAACACATGATTCCCCTCTGTATGCTGTGAATACCATTGATTAATAAAGAAGTTGCTTTGGGCCTTTTGCAGCACAGAATAGGGCAAGGAGGAAATTCCAAGCAGAGAGAGGAGGAGAGAATACGTAGAATCAGGGAGAAGCCATATAGCCACAGCAGGAGACAGAGGCTGAATGCTGGACGCTGGACAGAACCTTACTGGTAGGCCAAAACCATGTTTTTGATACACAAATTAATAGAAAGGGGTTATTTTAAGATATAAGAGCTAGCCAATATGAAGCATGAGCTAATAGGTCAAGCAGTGTTGTAATAATACAGTTTCTGTGTAATTATTCCACATCTGGTTGTCAAGGAAACAAATGAGTAGCCTCCACTTACAGACACAAATATACACAGATACATGTATAAACATAGATACATACACACAAATAAATACACATTTATACATCAGGGAATAACACGGAATTAAAATGAATAAAATTTAGCTGCTCAACTATTCAACTCATATTTTAAGTGTCTTAGATCTTATTACTATGATTGCTCATTTTAATCCTGTTGATGATGATTGACTCTAATATTTTATCTGACTGACATCTGGATAATTTCCATGATTGTACTGTAAAAAGACAAACCTTTCCTGATTCCCCTTTGCACTCTGGCCAGCTTATGTGATCTTTTATATGTCTAGTATTCATCTCATGTGTGCTTTGCATTTTCTCAAGATCTGCTTGCCATGGCACTAATGTCCTCTACTTTTACCTACCTTTCCTTTCCTTTTCTTTTCATTTTCTACTTCCTTCTCAAATCTATCAATTTCCCTTTAGATGAGAAATAAACATCTGTCTCATAATTAAGAAGAATTGATCCTGCCTCTTGCTGCCTGTTGCATAGGATAAAATAGCAGGGACAGTGCTGATGAGTTCACCCTAGTGGTGAGGAAGGACTGATTAATACTTCTAACCACCCAGGTCCAAAACCAGTGCTATGATTAGGCCCATCCTGACATCACACCATCTATGATTTGTTGGAGTGCATGAAGTAGCTGGTCCTTCAGATCCAAAGCAGCAGGATCTTGAAGATAGCACCGGATAACAATATGATATCCAGAAAGAGTCCTAGTGAGGCCCCAGCATTAATAATGTAGCAGAAACCAGAGGCCCTGAACTTGGTGAAGAACTCATTGCAATGAACACTTTCAAGCAAGTTATGTGGATTAAAAGATATACTGTGTGACTCGCTGTGTCGCACTACAGGTTCTATGCTGAGATTTAGTTTCTTTTTCTTCTTTTCTTTTACATTTCATTTATTTGTTTTTTAAGGGGGGGGAGTTTGCAAAGGTAGAGGGCTGTTGTGAAGGAAGGGGGAAATGAATGGGATTGCGATGTAAGATGTGAAAACCACAAAAAAAATCAATAAAAAGATTTAAAAATGTCATATATATCTGCATGCAGCATTCCTCCCCTCTAGATTCTGATAACACTGTCCCTATTTTCTTCACCCATGTTCTGCTTGTTTTGCTGACACTTTTATAAAGGTAAGCAGTACCATCAGTTGACTGTGATGAAGATCTTCAATTGCACATATTTCCCATTTTGATAGGCCATCCATTGCCTTATCTGGCACCATATTGTTTTGTGGTTTTCTGCATTTTACAGCTTTTCATAGATGCTTTTTTCAGAGGAAGTGCTTTCTCTATACATAATAAATATATTGAATAGCATTATTTATTGCTTTGTCCAAACCCTTCTGTTTTCATTCTCAACACTACAACATTATTTCACTCAACAACAATATACACTTTTTTACAATTTACCTTTCCCAGTAATTTTTCTCTTCTGATGCCTTCATAAAGTTTTCAGGAAATTTCTGTCTGCATTTCTTAATCTGTATTATTCCTAGAATAAATCCATCCAATTATTTCTTCTGTTTCTCTGTGTTTGGGAAAGGAGTCTACATCTTCCCATTTTAACTCTAATTTAACCAGTTTCCATATATCATTAAAATCTTTTTTGGTGTTTTATGTACCCAGTTCTCTTTCTGTTGTTGAGTCTTACCTAAGTCCAGGGTTGTGTGGTTTCCACATATATTTCATGTTTTTTTTTTATGAATGGCTCTTAATACCAAATAACTTTTCATACTGCATCTAATGAGTCTTTATGAAGGTAAACATAGAAACTTTCACATTCAGGGATAGTCCTGCACTGTCAGTAGAAATTGAATTTTCTTGATGTTAGCACAAAAGCACTTTTTGAGTCTTCTGCTGAGCTCTTCAGTTTCATATGTAAAATTTTTTTATCATGAATTCATTTTATAGCCATTAAGAATAATTGTTCAGTTTTAACGAGGACAGATTTTCTCAGAATGTTACTTTTATATACTTTAATAATTGCATCTTCATTTAGCTAACTTCTGGTTATGATGAAATGTGCCTTGCTATCCTTAGTTAGCTTATTTTTCATTCATCTTTGCCCCACTGATGTCCATCTTCTTTTGCTAATGATTTTAAGCAGTCTATAAATTTGACAACCTCAAAAATAAAGATAAGAACTTTCAATTTTAAAGCAGAACTGTTGTACAATATTAGTTTAAAATGTGTTATATTTGTTTATGCTAAGCAATATGTGTCTAATGATATAAAGATGCATTGCATTCTTTTGTTTTTTTTTTTTTAACACTGTAGAGCTGTAATACCTTCTCTGTCTAAAATACCTGGTTGGTCTAATAAAAACCTGGACAGTCAATAGTTAGGCAGAAGAGGGATGAGTGGGGCTACTAGGCATAGAGAATAAATAGGAGGAAAAATCTAGGTTCAAGAGAAAAGAGGAAGAGTGAAAAAAGAAGGAGAGAAGTTTTCTAGGGGCCAACCACCTAGCCACACAGCCAGACAAGGAATAAGAAGGAAAAAAGATATATAGAATAAGAAAAGTTAAAAAGTCCGGAGCAAAATGTAGGTAAAGAGAATGGGGATAATATAACTCAAAAAAACTGGTTAGAAACAAGCAAAGCTAAGGTATTCATAAGTAAGAAAACATCTCTGTGTATTTATTCTGTAGTTGTCCTTAAATAGCCATTTTCTTGCTAAGTAGAAACAATAAACTAAGTAAAAAATGCCTGGCACAGTGCAGGGTACTGGCATTCCAGAGTTGAATTTTGACCTTGAATTTGCTGATAAGGAAATTTTACAGCTGATAAGAGACTTGGAATTATAAACAATTCTGATAAACTGAACCAACCTTCATACTTTAGGGATATCTTAACATTAAACAAGAAGACAAAAAAAATATGTTACATTGGGGAAGAGGTTAAGGTTTTTGTTTCCATAGGAACAAAAGGCTGTGGATTTGTTCTAGATTAATATGGATCAGATTTGATTGGAAGACCTCCTGAATTTTGACAGGTGATATATGTATCAACAAAAAAAGGCTATAGCTGATTTTTCCCAGTCTTTACCTCAATTTTCTCAGGGACCTTGAAAGATGTCTTTATCCACAGACAACAGGAAGCAGTCTAGAGAAAATTATTCCCACATTCCCAAGAGATGGAGTGGATGATTGTAACTTGGTTATTTGTTGGGTTATGGATGTTTGTTATCATTCAGGTAAATATAGGATAAAAAGACAACTGTTAACCTCAAATATTTTACATTGTTATAGCTTTTGATATACTGGTGCAAATTTAGCTTTTTGTTATAGTTATATATGTTTCTAGTTTTGTTTGGGGTATTGTGCTTATGAAATACATTTAAAAATGTACTGTGTGTTAGGAACCAGCTTTGATAAGGATAACTCTTACCATGGTAGGGACATAGGAATTAGAAAAATATGTAAGAAGAACAAAGACATGAGTAAAAATAATAAAACAGAAGCATAGGAAAGTACTGGGAAGGATCTCCAGTAAATACTGAAAATGCCTGTATTTAATTTTCCATATACTTTTATATCTCAATACAAAAGAGGGAAGAAAGCAAAATCCTGCTTTAATATGATACAAAGGATAACTAGAACAGTTTCTTGCTTCAACACTTTGAGCCATCAGTCTATTAACTTATGAGAAATGCATTCTGTTATTTAGGCAGTGAGTCCACCACTGACCAAGTATCTTAAAGGAAACCACTCCCTAGGTCAAGCCTCCCATTTCAAAAGAAGGAACAGAAGTATGACTGAATTCTCTGACCTCTGGACATGGTAGAAAGGATACGCCTTAATGTCTAAAACACCAAGTAACCACATTCTTGGTCAGAGTATGTAGCCATAGTTGTCAACAACTTTGAGCAAGCTAAAACTTTCTGATCTTCAGACAAGGTGGAATAGGTTCATGTATTTGGACACCCACATATAAGAAATGAAGTTAGTAATTAATCTATAATAATCAAACTTGTAGTCAAATTAGGAGTGTTATCAAGGTTAAACAGTTATATTCTAGATATATGACTTTCAAGAACTTCAAAGATGTGCAGAATGTGAAATTTAATATCTTTAACAACCTAAGGTTTGGTTTTTTTTCATGACAATGGGACATATCTGTTTGTGGCTGTACCAATTTCTTTATAAAATGATGATTGACTTTGAAGAACCTTCACATGGAGTTTACTTTCAATGTGGCAAAGCTAGTCATATGGGCAAGAAATTGCTTTTTCCTTGACTGCTGAAAGTATGCAGTATAGACTAGGCCAGATAAGACAGGATAATCCTTTGAGATTCCTGCTCCACAGAAGAAATTGCCGGATATTCTTCAGGACACAGAGGAAAGCATCAGATGAACTTTCTCAATACTGGGTAGGACAATCCTTCAAATTTTCTCCTTCATTAAAATGTCTGTCATATATTATAGGACTGTAGCCTGAAGATGGATACCTCAATATTGCAGAGTATCTTTGAGTGACTGTCCAGGCAACCAGATGTCTCTATTGTTAGGTAATTTTACTTTTTTTTGGCATCTTTGATAGTGTTAAAGAGACTAAACACATGAAGTTATAGTATTCCTTATTTACAATAGAAAATAAATTAGCTATAAAATTTTGAAATCACCTGCGCCGTCTCTTTAACACTATCAAAGATGCCAAAAGGAAGTAAAATTACCTAACAATAGAGACATCTGGTTGCCTGGACAGTCACTCAAAGTTACTCTGCAATATTGAGGTATCCATCTTCAGGCTACAGTCCTATACTGGATGGAGGTGGGTTGTCCTTGGACTTCCCACAGGGCAGGGAACCCTGATTGCTCTTTGGGCTGATGAGGGAGGGGGACTTGATTGGGGGAGGGGGAGGGAAATGGGAGGTGGTGGCGAGGAAGAGACAGAAAGCTTTAATAAATAAATAAATTAAAAAAAAATAAAGTGCCCCATGGCTTTTCAGTAGCAGGTGAGAAATCAAAAAAAAAGAAAAAGAAAAAAGAAAAATTTTGAAATCACTAAAAATGTTAGCTAGTAAAGTATTTTCTCTGAATTTGCTAAATACAAATGGGCTAAATATTTTAATGTAATTTTTACTTGATAATTGTTTTGATGTATGTAGTTTTACTATGTTAAAGTTAAAACCTTTAAATTTTTATTTAGACAAAAAGGGAAATGTTGTGGATTATTATCTTAAATATGTGTTAAATTTGTTTATGCTGTGGAATATTTGTCTAATAATGAAATATGTGTTGCTGTCTTTTATGATGTATTTTTTTAACTCCGTGAAGCTGTGTTACTTTGTTTGTCTAAAACATCTGATTGGTGTAATAAAGAGCTAAATTGTCAATACCCCAGCAGGAGATATCAGGAAGATAAAATAAATATGTGGAGATATCTAGGTTTGAGAGAAGAGGAAGATCTAGAAAAAAAGAAGGAGAGAAGGATGCCAGAGGCCAGCCACACAGCCAACATGGAGTAAAAAGGAACACAAGATATATAGTAAAAAAAAAAAGAGATATAAAAAGCCCAGAGGCAAAATGTAGTTTAAGAGAGCTGTGGTAATTTAAGCTTAAAAAAAAAAGCTGGCTAGAAACAATCCAAGCTCTGTCCAGGCATTCATACATAAAAATAAGTCTCTGTGTATTTATTTGAGAGCTGGGTATCAGACTAATGAAGATAATAATAATAATAATAATAATAATAATAATAATAAACCAACTATACAGAACTGCTTGTGAAAGCCCACCCAACTTCTCTTTATATTTTAAGAAAGTAGCTAAGCTATTTTGACACCACTTGCAAAACAAGGCAACGGTTGATGAGAGTGTCGTGAAGACAAGATGAAGGTCTTCTCTTAACTTTGTGATCTGTTCATGGAGAGATACTCATATGAAGCACCATACTTTATGGAAAGTGGGATACCTTGTTTACTCTTGTCATTGTAGGGTTTAAAAGCACTCCTCACACATCTTATGAACCCACATGTGGTTTCACTTGGTAGAAATAATAAAGCAAAACTTGACAGATGGATATGGTCTTTGTGTGGTAATAAGCAGTGCTTTCTTTCTGGAGCATCCTGGTCCTTCAAATATGTAAATGAGCTGGGATAGCTGTAACTAAAACTGCTTTGAGGTGCTTGTCATAGGCCTCATAAGACAGATGCAAAGAAAATATACTATGGCTATATGAATACACATTTCTATTATATGTATATCTTCATATGAAATCTAAGATTCAAATCCCTTGATGTTATCTTTATTTCAACTACTACAAGATCAAAATTTGCATTATTATGGAATATTTTAAAATATAAGAATATATTATCATTATGACTTTTTCTTTTCTAAACAGAATAAAAGAAAGTTTATAATATAAGTTAAGTTTTTAAACACCCATCTCATATTATAAATCTTTGAAGTTCTCCCATGTAAACTATCAACAGATAAAATTTAGGCAGAAAGACAACATTTACATAGTCTTATTTACTGCTAAACATTTCATAATTACTAAGAAAACACAAAATTTACAGTGGTGAATGCTAGAAAATAACCTCCTCATCTAAGATATCAGATAACATCACCAGAATCTCTATTTTTATCATCTTGAAATAATGTTGATTGCTGTGACCACTTTATGTCACTGGTTCAGAACTCTATTTTTTGTATGTTTGCATGTTTCTGCTTATCTATTAATGTCTCAAATAAAAACACCACATGAATCTTAAGGTGTGTTTAAACAGATCTATTGTTATCCTTTTTCTATTGTTTTATACAACTTGAACTCAGCCTTTTCTGAAGGTAGCAACAAAGCATTGTGTGCATGCAGAGAACTCCAATGGAGTTTCATATAGAATTATAAAATGTCAAAGTTTCTGTTCAAGGAAAATGCAACTTTATTTATAGCTTGCCTGCTTTAAGTCATGGTGTGCCTGCCAACTAAAAAAGGGACCTTGTATAGCAATCCAATATTTCCTAACACAATTTACCCTGACTTTCAGCAGGTATGTCTTTCAGTTATTTCTTGATTATACCCTGGTGGCAGGTATGAGCTTCACAGCTGTTTGATTCAGTAGCTGATCTGTCTGCTTTTTTTTTTTTTTTTTTTTTTTGGGAACACAGTTGGCAGCTTGGAAGTCAGCATTCTCCAATGATCAGTGGGGCTAAGACAGGATCTCTTGCTTAATGCCGCTCTATCTTGAAGACGTCAATGTTTGTGCCAGCTGAAATATATCAAATATAACGATGTCTGAACTTTAAATCCAAGGAAATCTAGGTGCTTTGTTTGTTTTCATGGGTACCTTTGCCAATGACAGCAATAGCAATTTTTGAATACCCTACATAAGCTGAATGCATTTGAGTGAGGACAAACTTTATCATCCTGAGAAACCAGCATGAGGACATTTACCTTGTACTAGCTGACAAAGCACTCACTAGTGAATCTTGGATGCCTTTTCTTAATAAGGGTTACTCTTACTCCGCCCCTAATGAAGTATCTACACATCTTTAGATTTGACAGCTTTTGATTAGATTGGCATAGTATCTGAGTAATTTGCATTAATT
The DNA here is from genome assembly GCA_963919715.1 of Microtus obscurus. Lineage (NCBI taxonomy): Eukaryota > Metazoa > Chordata > Mammalia > Rodentia > Cricetidae > Microtus > Microtus obscurus. The sequence continues at coordinate 21,517,003 of CAWTZC010002524.1, forward strand.
TGGTAAATATGAGGAGAAAAATTTTACTAGGAAAAAGATAATCCAGATCTCAGTGCAGTTCCCAGTGCTTAGCTTTATGTGTTGGGAGGTGACTTTTAATATTGAGTCTTCGTTTATGTCTGTGTTAAATGGTAATAAGCAAAATAATGCTGCCTTACAGATAATCCCTTCAGTGAGGAGCAGCCATGGACAAGGAGAAGTTCCAAATAAAGTTGGATTTGCAGTTATTTTGAGCTGAGTTGACTTGTCTCTGGTTCCAAGCTCAGGATTTTTATCTTGACAGTTTTTTTTTTTCTTTTGCCAGCCGTTTCTGGATGAATAAAATGAATAAATTTTCTGAAGTCATAATATCAGATGTTAATCAAATAAATTTCCTCTCATTTATTATCAAAATTAACTTTTTTAGAAATCTGTTAATCAGAGTAAGTTGAGATTTTCTCTTTTAGAGCTGTGGGTATGGAATTTGTCATATTTTTAAGTCTGGAAGATCAATTGGAAATTAAGAAGAGCGCTGGATATTAGTGATCTTTCACTTTGAGGTTTCTTTCTGTTGTTGTTGTTCTTGTGTTTTGCATGGATAAAGCAGCGTTTCAGGGGATTTTCGTGCTGCTGCAATGGTCAAAAGGTCAGCATCTAGCCCCTCCACTCACAAATTAGCTTTTTACTGAACTCTTTCTAGATATCCTAGGAAGATATCCTAGATTGTAAAATGACAGTTTAAAAACTCCAAATACTTAATCATCACCCTTAAAATTATTTTTGTCTCAACATCTGAAATTACCTTTTCTTCTATATATTCTACTCATATATGTTCTTTTAAGACATCACTTTTAATCAAACTGTGAATGGCAGTACTTGAGTTTGTATGCTTTCTTTGCTGATCTCTTATAAAGCACACATTTTAGGAGCAAAAAAAAACTTTATATTTTTTTAATGGAATTTTTGAAAGATTTAAAAAATGAATACCAGTAAATATTGTCATTGGGAATGAAAACCGCTTGAATGTTCTTTGTATTCAAGGTCAGGACTAATACTATCCACTTAGTTACATTTTCTCGTATTATAGTTTTTTTCTTTATATTTATTATTCACTTTTCTCAATGAACTTTTTTTTCCTTTTCTCTACAGATCACCCATACTTTACATTCTCTGATTCATTGTTTATTGATTTCACCAAAGTTGGAATATAAGTTAAAGTTGTGCACGTGATTGCTCCAAATTTAAAGTTAAAATTTAAGAAAATCAGAGGATTGATAGTAACTAAAGAGGTTTTTAAGTGTTGTTGTTTTGAAACAGGGTTTTTCTGTGTAGTCCTACCTTCCTAGAACTCACTGTGTAGATCAGTCTTCTTCTGTCTCCCTAGCGCTGGGACTAAAGCCATTTGGCACCATGCCTGGCAGCTAAAGTTTCTAAAACCAAGTAAACTTTAAAAATATCAAACAGACTAACAATAAAACATGAATAAAATTCTCACTCAATACTTTGTCAAAAACAGTAGAAGATAAATGTCTATTTTTTATTGATTTTTATTGAGCTCAACATTTTTCTCTGCTCCCCTCCCTTTCTCTCCCCACCCCTTAAATCCTCTCCCAAGGTCCTCATGTTTCCAATTTACTGAGGAGATCTTGTCTTTTTCTACTTCCCATGTAGATTAGATCTATATATGTGTCTCTTAGGGTCTAGGTTTTCTGGGATTGTAGGCTGCCTTATGTTTAAAAACTAGTTATGAGTGAGTACATGTGATAATTATCTTTCTGTACATATATATGTTATGATTTCTTATTTGTTTTGGTGGTTCTGTATGCATTTATGGTATGTGTGTGTGTGTGTGTGTGTGTGTGTGTGTGTGTGTGTGTATGTGTGCACGCGTGTGTGCGTGTTGCTGGGAATGACTAGGAACTTGCTGTCAACACATTACAGTTACCAGACTTCCTGGGAAGAAAATATTCTTAGCTCACAACATTTATTTTTCTTGACTCTGATTAGATAATAAAATAACTGAATCTAGGAGATGGTTTATTTGTTCTAGATTTCCCTATGTATTATTTGTAAAGTAAAATTTGAGTTGGTAAAATCTTTGAGAACTTCTCATCTTAAGGAACTGAGTGCAAATAATATCGTGCTAAGTCAAAGTTTGCTATCAACCATGAATAGGAAAATATACTCTCAACCTTAAATATGAGAGTTACTACAGTGATAGCAACAAAATATTTATGCATAAGTGTTTGTTTTTGATACAACGTTCCCACTCTATAACATTATATGAGCGAAATCTGTAGCTATCAAATAATTTACACATACCTTATCCAAGATGTTTTCTACAATATATTTTATTAATTTATTTATAATAAGGTACATTTAGAGTCTTGATTTCTTTTTATTTCTAGATAGGGGTATCTTGTGTTTCTTCTTTTTGGTTCTGAATAAATTTTTGCCTTCTATGACAATGCTTCCTTGAAGATATTCTCTTGCCAAATTGAACTCTGTCATAAAAGGGTGATTTTTGCCCCTTAAGGTTGAAATTCAAAGTTTTCATTAAGAAAATATAATCTCAAACTCCCTCCTCATAGCTTCATTACTGTATTGTCTCTCAACTTTTGACACTAGAATCTCTGGAGGAAAACTATAAAGTCATAGTGATAACAAAAATCTATAATGGATCAATTAAATCATAGTCTCTCAGGAGATGGGATCCTCAAGCAATTAGAGGATATTTGCTTTGTAACTTGAAACTGATTGTCATCCAACACTTTAAATGTCACTCCATTAATATACCTGATGAATTTTCTTCATGAGGCAGTGTTAGGAGATCTTCAATATTTTATTGTTTAGACTGGAAATATATTATTAAAAATAGTGTCTCATTCATTTAAGTTTTCCCAGTGTTTCTCGCATGAGCTCATGTAAATGTCAGTACCATGAGCAGGTGGTCTGAATTTTCACAAATAGTGAACTTAGTGGTTATGAACCATTAGTAAAATCAAAGTTTTGTAAAGCAAGAATGCAAAGTAGCCATAAAACCACTGAAACATAAGCTCATGTGATGTGTGTGTGTATCTATATCTATATTCTCATAAGTACTATTATAGTGTACTACTTCAAGATCAGGTGAAAAATAAGAGTAATCCAGGTAGTATATTTAAAATTTAACCTACACACACAGACATGCACACACAGAAATATGAACACATAGATGGCTGTCACGTGTATAGCCAGTTGGTTATTTGCCTGATAGAATGCTTAATAAAACAAGTGAAATAATGAGTGTGAAATTCTTATCACTAACAGTTATTCTATCTGCTGCTCTTTCAAAGAATCCATGTTCAGTTTCTTCCAATCATATCAGGTCGCCCAGAATTACTACAGATTCTAGTGCCCTATTCTGACTTCCATGAACACTTGCATGGTTGTAGGTGCTCATTAATGCCAGTCAGAAACTTATTTGAGTTTTTATTTTCTTCAAACTTTTCCTTCAGCTTGTAACTTAAGGAAAATACAAATATGTTTTTATCTCAGTTTCTGTGTGAAGGCGTAAGCCACGAACAATGCCACACCAGTTTGGAATTATTATTAATAGGGTAGTATTTATTTAAAGAGGAAAAACTTACAGATCACAATCCCAGACAACAGCCCTTTGCGCAATCATGAAGCGAGTCTAATCACCAGCCGAACAGGAAGTCAAGAGGACCAGCGGAAGGAAATAGAAGCCTTTTGAAGGGAGAGAAACCACGCCCCAATGGGCTGGTATCTCAGCAGCTATTGGTTGGAGGGGCGGGAAGACCTCCCGCAACACCTCCCCCTTTTGTTTAAATAAGAGAGTTCTAAACCTACTACGAAATTATATACAATAAGTATAAATATCCTATTCTAACTAGCTTAGGACTTGTATAATAAATAACTTGGCCAAGTCATGAGAGAAAAGTAACTATAGTTATATAGTCTTCAACCCCATCGAAGATCTGAGAAGGGATATAATGTTACCTGGGTATTTAGGAAGTTCAGTAAAACAACTTCCTAAACATGCAACAAATCACAGGGACAACTAGCTACCTGGGCAATCACCCAAAGTGACGTTTGCAGCATTGAAGCAACCAACTTTGGCTAAGGCCTAACATAACTGACATACCATTTTCAAAGGCAAGCAACTTTTCAAAACTATCTTACCCTGTCTTGGCAGGATATGACAGTCCTGTTTTATCCATTGATGCACGCTCTGTATCTCTGTCAGTGGTTGAGGTATGGGCATTTCTTTGCCCCAAGGCCAGTTCTGCCAAAAAGAAAGGCTCGAGGTGGAGTGTCTTTGGTGCTCAACATTCTCTCGGGAATAGAGCGGTGTTGCCAGGAGCAATTGTGTCTCACTACCACAAAACTCTGAGTTAGATTAAAGGCCATTTTCTACAGCTCTTTGAAGAGGTTGAAGATCATCTATCTATACTGAGTATAATCTCTATATATCTAAATAACCTGATTAGTCTAATTATAAATGGCAAACTTAGATGACTATTAATCTATATAATCCTCAATATCTATCTAACTTAAAGACTAAGACAATAAACATCTGTGTAACAAATGAGGATAATGACCTCCAAATATAAACAATGTACAAATATACATTGCAATATGGTAAATATATATCAATACACAAACAGTATATAAGTATCTTAATCAAAGGTAGAAATGTACACTGCAATATGGTAAATATATACAATACATATATATCGATACAATATATGTCAATACATGAAAAATATTTTAAACAGAGATAGAAACATGCATGCATACAATAGTCAATATAATTTAACTTTGTATCAATATACAAGAATCAATACCAATATATTTGTCTAAAAATTGTAACTCACAATTACAAATCTATTATCCTATCATCCCTCTTTTTTTTTTCAATTTGATCCCTGAGCTTATAAAATTCCTCCCCTAACTTCCCAACCCCTAAATGATGTCCCTAAACCCAGGGGCAAACTTTACTGGGAGAGGGGACGTCGTCCTCTAGAATTACTTCCAGCTGTCATAGGGGCGACGTTCTTTCTGGGGGATCCTGTGAAAGCAAAATGATGGTTAAATTTCAAGATCAATGTCTTTTAAAATTGCAAATAGTCTCTGAGTATTTTGTGGAGGTCTGGCCAGAATGTTGTACAAGATGTGCACCATTTCAGCTAAACAAGTTGGGATCTTCTTGTGCAGCTGGTACCCAAAACAGGTCTTGTAGTAGCGCTATCAGTATCATGACGTCATATCAACCAGGTAGAGTTGTTGTTGTGGGGCCCCATCTTCTTTCTGGAAACTTCAAATGTCACTTCAGAAAAGACTCATTGTTTATTGTAAAAATACTTAAACATTAATTATATAGACAATATATATATATATATATTCAGTGAAAGGCATGATAGATATATTCAATGGAAGGTATGATAGGTATGAAGAAAAGCAAAGATGTTTTCTAAACTCATATTTCTTTCTGTCCCATATCATGGCTCTTGACATGAGACAGAAAATCCAGAAACTCTGGGTTTTTCTCTTACTAACAGGCTTGGATTTGGAGAGGGACTGAGCCAGAGTCCAACTTCAAAACCAGCTCTATAAATTTAGAAATATGGTTTAATATGTTTTACTTACACAACCCATTCAGTTTTCTTGATATTTCCTATTGGGCAGGTATTTTTCCATCTGTCAGTATCCAAATATCCAGGGTCCCTTGAATTTTTCAAAGGTGAGTGTTTTCCTGTGGAGATAAGAACAGAACCCTGCCCCCATTCTATATGTTTTTCTTACCACCTGTATGAATATCATTGTGGATGAGTTGTCATTTCTCCTTTCCAAGAGGTTTCTCCTCTTCAAATCGAAACTTTATTAATTTTGATGGTATCCACAATTTTTCTTCTCCTGTGGAAACAAGAGCAAAACCCCTTCCCCAACGTAGCACATCTCCTGGCTTCCATTGAGAGGTCAGCACATCTTTGAAATAAATCGGTTGATTTAGTTCAGCGGACTTTTCCATTATCCAATGTCTTTCTGCTGCTGTCGTTCCTTTCTCATTAGCGTTAAGAAAATTCAAGGTTAATAAAGCATTATGTAATCTATTTCTGGGGGTATTTTTGGTCCCTTTCTGTTTGTTCAGCATATCCTTTATAGTACGATTTGATCTTTCTATAACTGCCTGACCTGTAGGATTATTTGGTATACCTGTAATGTGTTTTATATTATAATAATCAAAAAAGCATTTCATTTTCTTAGATACATATGCTAGACCATTATCTGTCTTTATTTGTACAGGTATACCCATGATGGCCATAACTTCCAATAAATGTGTGATTACTGAATCTGCCTTTTCTGAGCTCAGGGCAGTAGCCCATTGAAAACCTGAATATGTGTCTATGGTGTGGTGTACATATTTTAATTTACCAAACTCCATAAAGTGGAACACATCCATCTGCCAGATTTCATTTCTCTTAGTACCCTTTGGGTTACTCCCTGCAGGCAATGGTGTTTGATTATAGAAAGAACAAGTAGGACATCTCTTTATAATGTCCTTAGCTTGTTGCCAAGTAATGGAAAATTCTTTCTTTAGGCCTTTACTATTGACATGATGCTTTTTATGAAATTCCGAGGCCTGCAACACGCTTCCAATCAATAATTGATCAATCTCAGCGTTGCCTTGTGCTAGAGGACCAGGCAGACCTGTATGGGACCGGATGTGTGTTATGTACATCGGACAAAGCCTGTTCCTGATTATGTCTTGTACCTGGATAAACAATGAAGTCAACTCTGTGTCATCTGGTATAAATTCAGCGGTTTCAATATGCAAGATAACTCTTTCTGCATATTGTGAATCTGTAACTATATTAAGAGGTTCTTTAAAATCCCTTAGCACCATAAGAATGGCATATAATTCTGCCTTCTGGACAGAATTATAAGGGCTTTGTTCCACCTTACTCAATTCATCTGACTTGTAACCTGCTTTCCCTGATTTATTTGCATCAGTATAGAACGTACGGGCTCCAGTTATTGGAGCATCACGTACAATTTTAGGAAGAATCCAAGAAGTTCTCTTTATGAGGTTAAGTCTACCACTTTTGGGATAGTTGCTATTAATTTCTCCCAAAAAATTAGCACAAGCTCTTTGCCACGGTTCATTGTCTTCCCATAACTTTTTTATTTCTTCAGTAGTAAAAGGCACTATAATTTCTGCTGGGTCTATACCTGCTAGTTGACGAAGTCTCAGCTTACCTTTTATAATTAATTCAGAGACTTTTTCCACATATGTTTTTAATTTTTTACTCGGTTTTTTAGGTATAAATATCCACTCTAGAATAATATCTTCCCTCTGCATTAGAATCTCTGTAGGAGAGATTCTGGAAGGCAATATGACTAGGATGCAGCTAAGATTTGGGTTCACCCTATCCACATGTGCTTCCTGTAATTTTTCCTCAATCATTGTCAGTTCCTTTTCTGCTTCAGCTGTCAGTTTTCTAGGACTATTCAAATCCTTATCACCATCTAAGGTTTTGTTTAAATGAACTATTAGATCAGGTGTTATCCCAACAGCTGGTCGTAGACTGGAAATGTCTCCCAACAATCTTTGGAAGTCATTAAGAGTCTTTAACCGGTCTCTCCTAATTTGTGCTTTTTGCGTTTTAATTTTCTCTAACCCTATTCTGTAACCTAGGTAATTAATAGAATTTCCTCTTTGAATCTTTTCAGGGGCAATTTGTAATCCCCACCTAGGCAAGACTTTCTTTACTTCTTCAAACATCCTTTCTAAAGTATCTTTATTTGAATAATATAATAAGATGTCATCCATGTAATGATAAATTATGGACTTGGGAAATTGTTTATGAATTATTTCCAATGGCTTACTTACAAAATATTGGCACAATGTAGGACTATTGAGCATACCCTGTGGGAGGACAGTCCATTGATATCTCCTATTAGGCTGAGAATTATTATAAGTAGGCACCGTGAAGGCAAATTTTTCTCTATCCTTTTTTTGTAACGGTATAGTGAAAAAACAATCTTTCAAATCAATAACTATAAGAGGCCATCCCTTTGGTAATAGAGAAGGCAAAGGAATTCCAGATTGTAGTGGGCCCATAGGTTGAATTACTTTGTTGACAGCTCTTAGATCTGTCACCATTCTCCATTTACCAGATTTCTTTTTTACAACAAACACAGGAGAATTCCAAGGGCTGGTTGATTCTTCAATATAGTGAGCATCTAATTGCTCTTGCACCAGCTGTTCCAATGCCTGTAATTTATCTTCAGCTAGAGGCCACTGTTTGATCCATATTGGCTTCTCAGTTAGCCATTTTAAAGGTAGGGCTGTTGGTACCTTTAAAGGTTTGGTATTTTCTATATGTTCTTGTACAGCCTGAATGGCTGGTGACCTTTTTCCATAATACCTCATCATATCTTTCCCAGAATTATGAGTTCCTGGAACTGCAGGAATGTTAATCTGGGTATTCCATTGCTGTAACAGGTCACGGCCCCATAAATTTATTGCAATATTGGCTATAGATGGCCTTAGTCTTCCTATTTGCCCTTCAGGCCCTATTCATTCAACCCATTTTGTGCTTTGTTTTACACGAGATAGGGTTCCAATTCCCAGAAACTGAACATCTACCTCTTGAAGAGGCCAATTCGGATGCCAAGATTCTGGGGTAATGATACTTACATCCGCACCTGTGTCTAATAAGCCTTCAATAAAAATGCCATTTATACAGACTTTTAGCTTTGGTCTTTGGTCGTTAATAGAAGTCTGCCAAAATATACGTTTACTCTGTCCTACTGGGTTTTTTGACTCATCCTCCACACATAATTCATCATTTAGACCAGTATTACTTTTACAGCCGAAATTGGAGCTTTTAATTTTCTTGGTGAGGCACGTTCTCCACTGTGACTGGGAATGACTGGGCCACTGTTGGCTTGGGGGCCTGCGAGAGGCCCCTCAAGGAGTTTCCCAATGGGATCGGGTTGCCTTGTTTGTCTGTTGTTGACCTGCATTCGTTGGACCAATGACGGCCTTTACCACATCTCCTACATATACCTGAATGCCTAGGTCTCCTATTTTTGTCATTCCCAGAGGAGATATTATTCCTAGAAATTCTGTGCCTGCAGTCCCTTTTCAGATGTCCTAATTTACCACAATTAAAACTCCTGGCACTTTGATGTCTCCTCATTGCTGTGAAAATCGCTTCTCCTACCCAAGATTCATCATTATAGCTAAACGTCTCAACATTCATCGTATGCTGAATCCATTCATCCATAGGTGCTGATCTAGACTTTAAAGGCCCAATTATCTTTTTGCATTCTATGTTTGCATTCTCAAATGCTAGAGATTCAAGAAGTATTCGTCTAGATTCTGGGTCTGTTACCCCTATGTCCAGAGCCTTAATTAATCTTTGCAAAAAGTCAATAAAGGGTTCTCTCTGTCCCTGCCTAATTCTGGTAAATGATTCAACCCTTTTTGCTGGATCTTGTATCCTATTCCAAGCATTTAAAGCTGCTTGGTCACATAGTCACAGTACTTCATCGTCATAAAGAGCTTGGACCTGTGGATCAGCATATTCTCCTGCACCAAGAATTTGATCTTGGGAAACCTCAACACCTTTTGCTCTTCCTTGCTGTTCCATATGTTTGGATTCTTCTCTGAAATAAATTCCAAACATCAAAGAAGGTCCCTTATCTAAAACTGCAGACACTAACTGATGGAAATCATAGGGGGTAGCTCTAGCATTAGAAGCCCAAGTCCTTATCATTTCCTTTACATATGCGGATTGCAGCCCAAAATTAACAACAGCTTGTTTAATTTCTTTCAGATCATTCATTGCTATTGGCATCCATCTAGCTTCTCTGACTCCCTTTGAGCCTTTAGAAGTTGACGCTTTGTCAGAATTAAGTATAGGGTATGCCGCTAAAACCCTGGGTAAGCCAGTTCTAATAGCTGTATCCTGTCCTTGTGCCTTATTACTCTGTTCACCAGTTCCAACCATTTCTTCAAGCATTTCAAGTCTTTTCATTATTGTGTTTATTATTGCCTCTTTTGAATCCTGAGTCTCCTGACCTGCATGAGTTTCTAGTAAAGATAGTATGGTTCTTGAGAGTACCATAATCTTCCTAAATGATAGAATATTCAAAAGAATACTAAAACATAGTAACCAGTAAATTAAGTTATCCTCATAGTCATATAAATTTTGCATGATTAGACCCATTGCATTGGTAGCCCAAACAGTGAAATTCATGCTGGAAACAAAAACTGCCATATTACCTATTATCCAGCTAGCCTCTAACTCACCGAAATCCGCCTGTCTCTGCTTCCCGAGTGCTGTGATTAAAGGCGTGCACCACCACCGCCTGGCTGGCCTTGAACTCACCGAGATCAGCCTGCCTCTGCCTCCCAAGTGCTGGGCTTAAAGGCGTATGCCACCACCACCTGGTCGGCCTCAGAGATCTGCCTCTCTGGATGTTATGGGCCTGAAGGCCAAGTGTATCTCTGACTCGGCACTGGGGCCTAAGTAACAAACTAAACAAAAAATGGCGTACACGGAACCATAAACCCAGAATCCAGGGGTAGAGAAGAATAACCCAGAAGCTGTGTATGCCTCCACGTGACAGAGTCACTCTGAGGGATTGCAGCTTCCGCACGGATGAGGAAGGGAAGGCTCACACCAAGCCGAACTCGCGGCTGGCAGCCTAGGGGTCCTAAAAGCCCCACGTTGGGCGCCAGGTCAAGGCGTAAGCCACGAACAATGCCACACCAGTTTGGAATTATTATTAATAGGGTAGTATTTATTTAAAGAGGAAAAACTTACAGATCACGATCCCAGACAACAGCCCTTTGCGCAATCATGAAGCGAGTCTAATCGCCAGCCGAACAGGAAGTCAAGAGGACCAGCGTAAGGAAATAGAAGCCTTTTGAAGGGAGAGAAACCACGCCCCAATGGGCTGGTATCTCAGCAGCTATTGGTTGGAGGGGCGGGAAGACCTCCCGCAACATCTGTGTCCATATTTTCTACTTCAGATGGCCATTTAACAAAAATTTTCAAAACTTTTTATAACTACAAACTTTTAAAGTTTTAAAGGGTGTTAGATATTGACTAATTCTCATTGCTTTATGCAAATTGAGAAGAGGATGGAGAAAGGATGAGCCAGAAATCATTGGATATCATCAGAACCATAACACGGTATATTTAGCAAAGAGTATCTTATTAATAAAACTTCAAGTTTAGTTTGTACAAAGAAAGTAAAACTTCTGAGGCTAGACGACCAAACAGTGAGCTAGACATCTCAACTTTATCTGTATTTTCATTGGTGTCATATTTAGAATACTAGTTTTTGTTGGTTATGTAGATTTTGCTTTGTTAATGCAAACATATTCATTGCTACTCCATGCTTTTCCTTGATCCTTGCTACATCAAAGCATAATAGTTTCATAATCAAGGTATTGAAAGTTTTGATTTATGTGAAAGATTTTTAAATCAAATGTTACCTATCTCTCTTTTTTTTTTGAATGGGTTTAAACGATATTTAAAATGGAGAGAGGTGATGTGAAGTGGCTTTGATTTGCTTGTGTTTTTTTTTTTTTTTTTTTTTTTTTTGTGGTCATGGAAACCCACCTGTAGTGTAAGAGAATGAATTTACAGGAAGTAAGTGAGACCATAATTATTAGCATATCTATGGCTAGGAGATCTGTTAGTGTGAATATAACAATGCTTTGCTTCACAATCATCAACTTTAAATCCAGATTCTTTGAAAATCATCTTCTGTACTCTTTGATGAGATTTGTTCACCTTCAATGGTCTTATGGAGGAGACATAACTTGCATGTATTAAGACATCATTCTCTTAAAGGATAGACATTAGAATCCATGATGGCATGTTAGAAACCATGGAAAATTGTGTCTTTCCACTCATTACAAACAGTATATACAGGGAGTTATGCCAAATCCATAGAAGAGCTGAATGTTAATTGTAATAGTGTTATGAAGTTCATTTAGCTCAAATGAATTATAAATTATTCATGAAGCAAGAAAAACACTAGCAATATTTCTGCTAACTGAGGCCATGACCTTCTTTTAACTAATCTTTGAACGTAAGGTTAATAATAAAGCCTAGCTATTAAATAGGAGGATAGAAGAACAGTCTAGTATATGGCACATAAATTTTTATATATTACATTTATATATTAATTCTTTTGAATACTTAAAAAATTGGTATTTATAGAGCAATAAATATAAATTTCAGAATCATAAAATTTTGTCATAAATTTGATTACAATTTTTTGCAAATTTTATTTATAAACATTTATATTTAACTTCCTCTGAACATTTTAAATCTACATATTCAGCAATAAATTTGCTTAAACTTATCAAAATAATTCAGCAACTACACCATTACCCCATAGTAAAAATTAAATTCATTTCTTTTGACAATATAAGACTACAGAATATTTCACAAGCCACCTTCATCATAAACTTTTAAAATTACAGAATAAAATGTATTTTCACCCTGTTTATATTCGAGTTAAAATAAGAATACTCCCCAATTTGACACATTCAATATAACAGAAAACACATCAAAGACAGGCTCCAAGGACAAAGACATAGGTATGGCTGTTGGATCATAGCACTATTGTTTAATATTGAAGTGTGGGTTGTAAACTACAAAGGTAAAAGAAAACTGTACAGGAATTTGTGATAATGAAATTTCCTCTTGGAGGTCTTATTTTTTGCTTTTACAAAACCAAACATATGTGATGCATTTGTTCATGATTAGATTTTTTTTTAGTAATTTTCTAAAAGAGTGGTCATACAATTTTGCCTGATGTCTCAATAATGCAACATAACATTAGTATAATGCATATGTAGAAAAAGGATTTATTTTTAAATTAATTTTTATTTGTAGTTTTCAAGGACACCTTAAACTTCTTATAGAAATATCAGAAAGTAAAATACTCTAATTTGTATTTTCATTAATTTCAGTATTAGAACTATTACAAAACTGTAGCTTAAAAAGTGGAAAAATATTATTTTTATTTATGTTAACATAGTTATGTATAATATATGAAAAAGTTATATAAGTAAAGAAAATATTTTTAAAAGATTTAAATATTTTTATCAAAACTTAGGCAACAAGCTATTATAACAAGAATGACAATAAAATTAATACTTTTGAAGTGTAAGTCTCAGTTAGACCATATTAGTCTTTCATTATGTCATTAAATTTTAAACTTCAGTTTTTCTTTTAGTCAAAATTTAGCGAAGTAAATATTTTCTATTTAAATAAACACATATTTTTATTTTTTATGATTTATCTATATCTATACACTATTACATTATATTTTTACAATCCAAATATTTAACATCCTAATTGTTTACTATAAGAAATCAAAATATTTTATAGTCTTTATTATTAATTGTTTTTAATAATTACAGATATTTCTCATTCACTTAGGAATTATAGGCCTTTTTAGGAATATTAAATTTAATTTTATTCTTTATATTCACTGAATTATTACTTCAATTACATTTCTACATAAACCAAAGAGAAGTGATAAATATAAAATATTACAGAATTACCTCGAATTCAGAAAAACTCTGTTATATATAAATGATGTTGTTATTAGGGAGTATGTCCTAAAGACATAATAAGTTATATTTGGGGATTCATTTTAAGTGACAAATCCTCCTTTTACTATAAATAATGTCTGGAACTCCACCTCCACCCCTAACAGTAGAAGGTGACAGAAAGCCCTCCTCCATTTGTTTTCTACTCTTTCTTAATGACTTTTCTTAATGTTTAATCTTTCTATATGACTTTACTGCTGAAGATTGTTAGCATAGGCCTTTAATTCTCATATATTGGTAGTTTCCCTATGTCTTCTCTCCCTCTCTCTTTCTCTCTCTCTCTCGTCCCTGTAATGATACATTAAGAAATTGGAATATAGTTGTTAAGAAAGTTTTTCCTACTTAGGTTTATAAGTTATTTCTTCTGATGATCTATCCTAGTCCTCAAATACATTTTCAGAGAAATAAGGAGAAGGATTTACAAATAGTTTTTTGGGTTTTTTTTAGTAAAAATTAAATGAAAATTAATCCAAAATAGTCAACCCAAGGTTAATGTGTTGGGGGGGGGGGTCGGCTTGTTGGTTCCTGGCTGCCTGGCTGGCTTGGACCCACACTAATCACACAGAAACTGTATTAATTAAATCACTGCTTGGCCCATTAGCTCTAGCTTCTTATTGGCTAACTCTTACGTATTAATTTAACCCATTTCTATTAATCTATGGTATGGCCACGTGGTTGTAGCTTACCAGCTAAAGTTTCCAGCATTATCTCTGGCAGATCCATGGCTTCTCTCTGACTCCACCCTTCTTTCTCCCATTATTGTGTTTAGTTTTCTCCACCTAGCTCTGTTCCCCTATAGCTGTGATATAGGCCCAAAGCAGTGTCTTTATTCATTAACCAATAAAAGCAGCACATAGACAGGAGGACCTCCCATACCATTTCCCCTTTTTTGTTTAAACAAAAAGGAAGGCTTTAACTTTAACATAGTAAAATTACATATAACAAAACAGTTATCAAGAAAGAATTACAGTTAAAATATTTATATCTACTTTATCTTTTATTATCACTAAGGAAAATTATATCTATTCTTCAACTCCATCAAAGACTCCAGAAATTTATAATATTACTTAAGTTAACAGGAAGTGCATTGCAAGCATCTTCAAAATTCTAGAACTGACAGAGTCATCTTGTTACCTGGACAGTCACCCAAAGTTCTTCTGTACTGTTGGGACATCCTACAGGCCCTTAGTATCCAGCAGACTTTTCCATAAATCAGGAAATTTCAAATACAGTTCTGCCTATATTAGCAGTAGCAGATTCTTTCATGAAGTAGGAACCCCAAAAAATGGTTTTACCTTTAAGCAAGTTCAGCAGTCATTTCTCTGTGAGTCTTGAATGTCCAGTTCATCAAACAGTCCAGGCAAGAACAGTTTCTTGCCCAAATGGCTAACCAACTTCATAAGGAGCCTCTTTGATGCCCATCTTCCTCTTGAAGTAATTGGTGCTGCCAGGAGCAGATGTGTCTCATTGTCATGAAAAGTTTTAAGTTTTTAAACATTTTAAATGCCATATTCTGTAGTCCTTGAATGATTTGAAGAATGTCTACCCATCTGAAATGCATATCTACCCATAATTAATTATTTATATCATATAACATTAAATCTTGATTAAAAAAAGTCTCTGTATAAGACAGATTTTGGTGTTTTATACAAATAAATATGGTGACCAAAATGTAAACTAAGGAATTTTAAGTATATTCTTAAACTTACATAAAGTTCTTAAGTTTTTATTTCAAAGATTTTTGCTGTACTAGAATAGAGTATCTGAAACTGCATAACATTCTATTTAAAAACTTGTGAGAGGGCTGAAGGGGAGAGTAGAGGGAGGGAGAGGAGGAGAAAAATGTAGAGCTCAATAAAAATCAATAAAAATAATGTATTTAAAATCGGTCAAATTTTAAACTTTTTCTGTAGATTACTTGATTAAGTATTGTCTAATATTCACACTAGGATTGGAAAATATTTCCAAGATTTACAGTTACTTGATTTTGAAGGTACATTTTCGAACTAAAGATGTAAAGTTAAATGAACTCCTAGACTCTTGCCCTCACATCCAGCATGATGCTTGAGAAGTTAGTCAAGTTAAAAGATCATGGCTGAACCATCTTTAACATCAGCTTCCTTAGTGGTTACAGGAAACCAACACACTAGCTAACAAACCAGTCAACAAAAAAAACCGACTCAACTATGGATACAGAAATCGTTCAATGGTTAAAGGAAGTGGCTATTTTTTGGACAATTTGAGTTTAATTCCTAATACCTATAGGGTTGATGACATAATATCTATTACTCCTGTCCCATAGGATCCAATGCCTCTGATGGCATAAGGTATATGACAGACATTCAGACAAAACAGACTTTAAAAAAAATTATTATTTTACTTTCATATTACGTTTCCACCACAGTTTTCCCTTTCACCCCTTCTTCTGTCTCCCCATGCTTACACCCCTGCCCTCTGCCCAGCCACGCCTCCCAACAGCAAAGGGCTCCAATCAGAAGTCAACAAAGTCTGGCACATTAAGTTGGTGCAGTACCAACCCCTTCCCACTACATTAATGCTGAGCAAAGGTATTGCACCACAGGAAAAAGCCAACTCACACCAGAGATGAGAAATAAACTAAAGCAAAGAAAGAAACAAACATTAAAAACAAACAAACAAAAACTTAAGCCTTTTCAAGAGATCAATACTTGTAAAATGTTGACATAATAACAACCCCTAAGTTACCTGGATACACTGGAAGCAATTAGAGTAAATTATAATTCATATTTTATGTGTATTTCAGGAGAGTGAACTATCCTGTTATTTCTTTTAAAATAAATGTGCATAATCAGATAATTTGACTATGTTTTCATGATAAGTATTTTAATTAAAGGAAAGGAGGGGAGAAGGATTAAATCTTACCTTGATATCTCTTTAGGGGATACTGCTTCTAAAAATGTAAGAATTTATAATCTCTGCTTAAATTGAACTGATTATGTAAATATACTGCATGTGAGTTAGAGGTGTAAATCACAGATGTCAACTGGATGGGTAGTTTGTTACCAGCAAGAGCTACTGCTCCCAATTCCCAGTGTGTTAATTATAGGAAGGCATCTGGTATACAAATTTATGCTAAGCTAAGAAACATACAGATTAATGCCAAATACAGCATCTCAAAAAGACCTCTGCTTGCTGGAAATTGTAAGCCCATAATTATTGCATTAGTGTATGTGACTGAAACAGATCATGGTTATTAAGTGCTATTAATATTAAGCACAAGAGAAGTGTATCTTGTTAATACTGCACACTTCAAATTATGTGAGAGTTGGAAGTACAAAGGAAGAACAGCCTGTTACACATACTCATTATAACACAGGGAGAATGGATTTTACCTTTAGATAATAAAGCCTATAAATTCTAAAGCTTAAAAATAAGCCAAGAATAGGTATGATTGAAGCCTTACAGTGTTATCCACACAGAGTTCAGCAATCGATTGAACAATGTTAAGATAAGCTGCTCAGTGTGCACACCCTTAGAAGCCCACTGTCCATCTAAAATCAACATGGATGTTTATTGGCACTAAGATATTTTTATACTGTTGTGTACAATTCACCTGAATTTGTTATCCTGCCTGGTCCTAAAATTTTAGCTCAATGAAGGGCTTATTATAGAAGGGCTGGTCATAAAATAGATATGAAATTAGTGAGATAGTAGTCTATAGTT
Organism: Microtus obscurus; assembly: GCA_963919715.1. NCBI lineage: Eukaryota > Metazoa > Chordata > Mammalia > Rodentia > Cricetidae > Microtus > Microtus obscurus. The sequence continues at coordinate 21,534,341 of CAWTZC010002524.1, forward strand.
ATTTAAAATATATTAAATAAAAATGTAATTACATAATTTATACTCTTTCCTTTTCTCCCTCTAAACCTTCCCAGTTAATACCTGAAGCTTCTCACATATTCCCCTTTTAGTCCCTCTCAAATTTGTGGTCTCTTTTCTTTTTTTGTATATATATTTTCTCTCTCTCTCTCTCTCTCTCTCTCTCTCTCTCTCACACACACACACACACACACACACACACACACACACCTAAACCTCAGTATGGTTAACTTCACTTCACTTGTATTAATTGAAATTAAAATCATATTCATAAAATATAGAAATTTACTATGTTCTATGTCAGATCATAAACCTTAATTGAAATGAAAGTGGAAAGTCAGTAAAAATACATATTTTTCAATGAAAAGAAGTTATGATCATGAAATGATAATTTATGAAATCAATGTAAATAATTTGTGATTGTACCATATTTCTCCCTCATCTGAGTTTAAGTTAAATATACTCAAGGACAATTCAGACAGAACACCATAGAAAATTCTAAAAACATAACATTTTCTAAGTTTAAGATTAATATTTCACTGATAGGGTGGGTAAGGATGTGGGGTGGATATAGAATGATTTGGGAGTGTCCTAGGAAGATATAATCAAAATACATTTTAGAAATTAAATAGGCTAATTTTTAGATCCAAAAATTCAAGAATTCTAAGCCATATTGACTTCAGATGGGAAATATCAAGGATTCTAGAAAAAACAGACACTTAAATGGTTAGTCAAAATCTGACCAATGCATCACACATTCCATTAGGGTTACAACAATACTTACTTTTGACCAATTCTCTACGATAAAGTATGATTTTATCAAAAGATAGATAATTAGATACTGATAATAAATATTTACAATTACAAAAATGTATAAAATATTAAGTACATTTTAGCATATTACAATTTCACTCATTTAAATTTCTATATAAAGAGCTGAGTACTAAAACTTTCCCTCTGTTTCTCTCTGTGTGTGTGTGTGTGTGTGTGTGTGTGTGTGTGTGTGTGTTTAGCTTAAATTGCAGATTTTGTCACAGAAACAATTGGGCTCTTTTGTAAGAACATTTATTTTGTGTGCATGGATGTTTTGATTGTATATATGTTTATAGCCATATAAGTGCATGGTATCTCCCAGGCCAGAAAAAGGCAGCAGATCTCCTTGGACCAGAGTTATTGTGAGTGTATATGTAGGCTCTGGGAATCAAACCTGGATCCACTGGAAAATTGTCCAGCAATCTGAAACCTGAGATCTCTTCAGCATGAACATAGAGATTTTTAATGATCATGTAGATCAAAGGGAGCTGTTGAAGAACAAACATTTCAGAAATGTTTTCAAGCGATGACCCAGTTTACTAACCAGATTTGCAATCCCTTGAGTGATTAAATGAAATATCAGAACTACTTTAAACCTTTTAAAATCACATCAAGAAAGAGTTTAAAACATTTTTTATTAAGAATTATATAGTTCCTGGCAACTACTCTAGTGTAAGTCTTCTTTTCTTATTGATTTCTATTGAGCTCTACATTTTTCTCTGCTCCCCTCTCTGCCTCTCTCCTCCCCTTCAACCCTCTGTTAAGGTTCCCATGTTCCCAATTTATTCAGAAGATCTTGTCTTTTTCTAATTCCCTTGTAGAGTAGATCTATGTAAGTCTCTCTTAGTGTCCTCATTGTTGTATAAATTCTCTGGGATTGTAGTTTTTAGGCTGGTTTTCTTTGTTTTATGTTTAAAATCTACCTATGAGTGAGTACATTGTCTTTCTGTGTCTGGGTTACCTCACTCAAAATAGTGTTTTCTTGATAGCCCCAAAATAGCTCACCCAATCAAAATATCCCTTACCTTGCTCTCATCTCTGTCCTTCCTTCATTTTAACTATCCCATTCCTTCAAGTTCTGCTCTTCTCTCCCATTCTCTTCCCATCTTCCCCTACTGCCCTCCCTACTCCCTCCACCCACATACTCCCACTTTTTTCCGGCAATATTCTCTATTTCCTTTTCTGGGTGGACCGATGTATGTTTTTATTAGGGTTCAACTTGTTACTTTGCTTCTCTAGAGTCATAAACTATACATAGACTGTCTAATTTCTTGAGTTCTTTATATATTTTGGAGATCAGTCCTCTGTCTGATGTTGGTTTTCCCATTCAGTAGGCTGCCTTTTTGTCTTATTGACTGAGTCTTTTGCTTTACAGAAACTTCTCAGTTTCAGGAGGTCCCATTTGTTTATTATTGCTCTCAGTGTCTGTGCTACTGGTGTTAAGAAGTGGTCTTCTGTGTCCATTCATTGAAGACTAGTTCCCACTTAACTCTTCTAACAAATTCAGTATAGTCAGATTTATATTGAAGTCTTTAATCCATTTGGACTTGTGTTTTGTGCATGAGGATAGATATGGATCTATTTTCATTCTTCTACATGTTAACAACCAGTTATGCCAACAACACTTGTTGAAGATCTTTCTTGTTCCCATTGTATATTTTTAGCTTCTTTTTCAAAAATCAGGTATTCATAGGTGTGTGGATTAATATCCGGGTCTTCAATTTGATTCCATTGATCAACCTCTGTTTTTATGCCTATATCAAGCTGTTTTTCATTACTGCAGCTCTGTAATAGAGCTTGATTTCAGGGATGATGATGCCTCCAGAGTTCCTTTATTGTACAGGATTGTTTTGGCTGTCCTGCTTTTTTTTTTCCTTTTCCATATAAAGTTGAGACCCAAGCTAAGACCCAAAGCAATAGAGCAGAAGGTACCAGAACTGGCTTTGCCCTGTGGTCAGACTGATGAATATCTTAAATATTACCATAGAAACTTTGTTCAACAATAGAAGGAAAGAAGAGTCAGAGACGCACATTAGAGCACTGGACTGAGTTCCCAAGGTACAGTTGAAGAGTGGAAGGTATGAGAGTATGAGCAAGGAGGTCAAGACCAGGAGGGGGTTACTCTTGAGAGTACATAAAAAATGCCTTTATTCTTCTAACTATGATTTGATGTTGATAGTAGAGTTGTGAATTGACAGCTTTAACTTGTTCGGTGTTTTTAAATATTCATTTTAATTGCTTATAACAACATAAACACTTTCTTGTTATTGAGGTCTTCTTACACGTATATATTTCATTATGTTTAAGTGCAGGTTTCTCTCTTCTCAAACATTCATCATTTCTTCTTGATTAAAACTTTTAAAATCTTTATACAACCCTTTAAAATGATATGGTACATTATTTTTAATTTAACTGTTCAAAGTATATTCTATGTGAATATATTTGTTCAAAATAATTTTTCAAAATTTGGAATCACATATAATTAGAGTGCAAATTGAAACTTTCTCTTTTTTATATTCCCATTTTTTCCCTACATGGCTTCTGGAATAGTTCACTAAGAGCAATGTGATACACATATATATAGAGAGAAAGATATCATGTAACACAATGACAAATTATATATATACATATATATATATATATATTTTAAAGGCTGAAATTTGAATAATACATAATCCTATGCATAAAAAAGTGCAGTGGGTAGCTGTTCCAAGCTTTGTGGCTGATGATATAGGACACCCAGGCTAAAAACTTTATGCAAAGCTTTCTTAGCCTTCTAGAGATCATAAAAGGACAAATGTGATAATTATTTCAGATATATTAACATATTCAAAGCTGCTACATGGAAAATAACTGTCAGGAATATTTGCTTCTAATCTGTTTTAATTAATTAACATTTGGAAACTCTTTGTTGCTATGAATATAGTACTTTAAAATAAATTCTGTATTCATAGTGATTTTTCCCTTAAATATAAATAGTATAATTTATAAAGACGAAAGAAAATTTATACACTAAATTCAGAATTACATTTTAGTAACACATTGGATAAATTTGGACACAAAAGCAATGAATTCATTAAAATAAAATATTAGGCAAAATTTTTAATACTGACATTATTCACAAAATCAATAAACCTGGTTAGTGTCTAGAAGGGACACATATGTGATTTTACACAATCAAAAATGTGAGCTCTGGAATTAGGCTTGGGTAGGAGTGAGGAACAGTAGATTCTTTTTTCTTAACATTCTTCACTGCTCACTTTGTAGCCTAAGGACATGTCAATGAAATATTTTCGACCTAGAAGTCAGGACACACATACACAGAACTGTTTTTTTTTCAATTTCATAAATTTGTTTGGAGAATATACATGTAATCTCTGATGAATGTACACGAGGGAAATGCCCCAACTTGACTTTCAAAACAGAGCTAAACTTTCTTGACCATGTAGTTTGTAATTATTGGTAATATTAGTTCTCCATGTTTTTCATTTTTGTTATTGTTTGGTTGGTTGGTTTTTTTATTTATTATTTATTTATTCATGGACAGATTACAAAGTCGTTTGAACTTAACTATCACATGTCAGATTCATGGGAGATGTCAGATTTCTATGTGGATCACATTGATCCACTTAAATATATCTTGGGAATTTCAGAATACTGTTACCATTTAAATTTCTCACGCAGAAACACACTGACATACAGTTAATGTAATAAACAACACCTCCCTAGATCAGTTTTGTCTTTACTTGACTCCTATTTAAAAGTTTAAGATTGTAATCAAATATTTTCAGTGTTGGCTTTCTCCATGTGTTTCTTTTTTTGAAGCTAGTTTCAATAAGCTAAGATTTTATTCTGATTATTGCTTGAGTTAAGTAAAAGACTAGGTTTTATGTATCACTTTCTTTCTCAAGTTGAGTTTTCTGCATCATGAAAATTATTTTGTGATTATTGCAGTGGAGGAAAAACATAGAAAACATAAAAGAAGGAGAAAATAGAGTACAAAAAAGAAACAAAATAAGACAAAAACCAAAAAAATAGACAAGGAAACAGACAATAACAAAAGGGGAGATATGTTATTCCAGAATTTGGAAAACATTCATAACAAGATTGTTAGCGTTATCTCAAAATTCTGTGCTTCATTGTGCCTGCTCGGCCATGTCTAATAAGGATCCAGGCAACACATAGACTGAGAGATGCCTCTGTGACATTGTCACAAATCCATAGAATCTGACAAAATGCCATACCTTGCCTCAAAGAAGAATTTATAAAATCTAGATGACAGAGTTGAGATCTGTGGACACAGTTATATTAGGTATATTATAAGTACTGAAAGCCAAGGTTCCCCCCATGTAACAGACATCTTAGAAGCTGAGTAGTAAAAATGTTTAACGAGAACATGTCATTCTCCTAGAATTTACAGAATACTTATGTTGCAGCATAAGTTTGCACTAAAATTCCTCTAATACCTCTTAAGGAGGTCTAATAAAAGTAATTCACTCATCTTTGTCTGATTAAAGTTATCTTTTGAATCCTCTAATAATAACTTTAAGTTGAATTTCTCAAGTGAACAAAATTTTTTTCAGTTTCCTTATTGCATAAATGGCAATAAAATAAAGTAAAATAATAATGATAAAAATATTTAAAAATTAATTAACTTTAAAATGGAAAAAATAAATAAAATATTTACATAACTTAGGGATTATAATAATACAATTAATTAATTATAATAATAAAAAAGTCACATATTCTGAACTAGGGAAGCTGTGAATTATGTAGCACTTCTACAATGTAACTGTAATTTCATCTGTAATTTAATATTGAAAATAACAATAAAAAAGAAAAAATATAGTATTTTTCAACAATATTCTTTTCAAACCCTGCCTCTCGTCTGATCATCTTTTATCCATTCTGGGTATTGATGCCAAAGTGTCTGTGTACTTCAGTCATTCTCAAGGGAATTAATTACTCTTGCCTGCATGGCATGTTGGGTAACCATAGGGACAAACAGGGACACTGCTCATCACTGTGTAATACACGAGACATGCCCCAAAGCCAATACTGTGATCTACCTCTATCTTGTCCCCTTTTCATTATCCCAAGATGTCATGTTTTCAAATTAATGTGTATTATCTTACTGGTCAGGTAACCTCATGCTATGAAACATTTGTACATGTAAACATAATTTTTGCATTTGTATGTTAGATGAATTTTTATGCTATATTGATATTTAGAATTAGTTTGATATTAAAATGTTTTGATAAAATTACTATGGTAATGATAATCTTTCTATATGAAGAATTCTATAACCTCACAAGAGGCTATGTTATTATTATCATTACATTAGCAGTCTTTAATTTTCATGGTTGTTTAAAATTAGACTGAAGTTCTCAGGTTTCATAACAATTCCTTTGGAATTTGACTGAATTGCTTACATCTGGTTTAATTAATTACTGACAATTTGTTCCTTTTGTAAATGCTGTATTTCAAAGTAGTTTCTCATGTTTTGTTGCTTGTATAAACATTGATAAATTTGGTGCATTTTTGATACTTGTTGAACATCAGAATGTAAAGAATGCTTGAAATTTATGTATAAACACTGTATTACCTTGAGCTGTTTATTTCTTATCATTATTATTTTCTTGCGTATAAAACAAATTATTTTTAATTTTAATTTCTCTATTATATGCTATATTGTGTATATATATATATATATATATATATATATATATATATATATATTACACACAGGACTTCTAAAACGTTTTTGTTTATGCAGATTTGACAATTATACTGTTTATTTGTAGTCATCCACCACCTCTAGCTCCTCCTCTCTTTCTGATCCCTTATTTTGCAATGATCTCTGAGTCTTTGGAAGATCGGGTGTAGGATGTAGATTCTATTTAAGGGCCAGCTATGCTGCAGTCTCTAATTCCTACACCTTGCTTAAGCTTTTCTGATGAGGGTTGAGAAATGTTTTAATGTTTTTGCATAATGAGAGGTCATTGAGGGTTTGTTAAAACTCTACTTTTTATCAAAATAATAGTACTATGTCTTTCATAGGGCCCATGATCTCTCTAGCCAAAAGTTCTTACCCTGATAAAGGCAGCAGATACGGATTTCATCTAGTAAAGTATAATTTAAATTCAACCAAAACATGATTTATTACTACTTTGACATTTCCAGTATTGAACTTACTAATGGTTATGTCTTGTCTGTTCAGTCATAATTGTAACTCACAAGGTTCATAAGTAAGACAATTATCTTTTCTTCTATTTAAACATAGATAGCAACATACAGTACAAAAAGCTAGCTAGTAGCAAGGATGTCCAGGTCAATGCCAGATTGATTTCTGCAGGGACCATGTCTCAAGTATGTGGTATCTTTATTTATTTTTTAGGGTCATCACAAAAGGTTCACACTCTAAATTCTTTTTTAATTGTTTTTTTTTTTTTGAGCTATACATTTTTCTCAGCTTCTCTCCCTTCCTCCCTCCTCTTCTTCTACCCTCTCCCATTATTCCCATACTCCCAATTTACTGAAGAGATCTTGTCTTTTATTACTTCGAATATAGATTAGATCCATGTATGTCTCTCTCTGTTGTATAGGTTCTTTGGGAGATTGTGAATTGTAAGGTGTTTCTTCTTTGTTTTATGTCTAAAAGCCACTTTGTCTTTTTGGGTCTGGGTTACCTCACTCAATATGATGCTTTCTAGAACCATCCATTTGACGGCAAATTTCAGATGTCATTATTTTTTTTCCGCTGTGTAGTACTAAATTGTGTAAATGTACTATATTTTCCTTATCTATTCTTCAGTTGAAGGGCATTTAAGTTGTTTTTTGGTTCTGGATCTGACAAATAATGCTGCTAAGTGTGTGGTGCCTTGAGTAACTGGATTTTATCATCAAATTGTTAAATGGTAACTAAAGATTGCATTGTTTGAGGGTCTTTACACTCCTGTTTGCCAACACACTATAAAAGCAATTCTTTCCTGGCCCTGGTATTATTATTTTCTAGTTTGTGGAGACACTGTTACTTTGTTATAGGATTATTCTATTTTCACATATTTTATGTATGTGTATATACATATTTAGGAAGCTTTGACAGTAGTAGATTTTATGGGGCATATTTGAAAAATTTTGGGGATATGTATTCTACCCAATTTCCCCTTGTCTACTCCTCCTTCCCTTCGCTACCACATCTTATCTATTCTTGTTTTTCTTTTAACATTTCCCATTTTTGTGGAGACAAATTATGACAATGTAGCCCTAGCTTTGTTAGAACTCACTATATGATTCAGACTTGCCTGAAACATGCAAAGATTTGCTGTGTTTCACTTCCTCACAATGACAAGATTACAGATGTATGCCACCGCACATGGGTAAATATTATGTTTTTTATTTTGTTCATTTTGTGTATAATATTGAAAAATTCTAATTACAAAGTTTGTGACAGTTTGGTAATCATTAAGGTTATGCTTTACATTTCTTGTAGGAATCCAGCCTCAACAGATTTGTGTGTCCCAGGGTAGGGGCGTATCGTTAGAAATGTTAGGCAAGAAGAACAAAGATATGAAAGAAATACAAAAACATAGGATAGTACCAGGAAGGCAACCCAGTGAAAACTAAATCCACCTCTGTTTGTTATTATATGCTTATATATTATTATTTGCTTATATACTCAATCCAAAAACGGGAATAAGAAGGCAAAAGACTGCTCTAACATGTCACAAAAGACAATCAGATCAATGACTTGCTTCAATATATCTGACATCAAGTCACTAATTCCTGAGTTAAGCATTCTGATATTTTGGACTAGCCATACAGCAACTACACCTTAGAGCAAGTATCTTGTAGGCAGCCACTTCTGGGTCAAATCACTTGTCTTATCCTTGAGGGAGCAGCAATAGGCTTGAATTCTCTGACCTGTGATCAAAGTGGAGTAGATCCATGCCTATGGGCCATCTTAATATCCAAATCACCAAGTAATCATACCATATGTCAGAATATCTTGCTTATAGTCATTCCTTAAATCAGACTTCTTGTCAATAATTTTGATCTTTTTGTTTTGTTTTATTGAGACAACATTTCTCTGTAGCTTGGAAGCCTATTCTGGAACTAGCTCTTGTAGACCAGGCTGGCCTTAAACTCACAGAGATCTGCCTGGCTCTGCCTCTCAAGTGCTGGGATTAAATGCATGTGCCACCATCACCCCGCTTTGTCAATAACTTTGAAAGTGTAAATGTAGTCTTAAATTCTCTTAGCTTCAGTCAAGGTGGAGCAGACCCATTTTTGTGGGGCTGCACGATTTCCTTTTTGTTTCTTTTTTTAGAGCACCATTTCCTTTATTTCATTTTTTGTTTTTATGCTACTTTATACTCTTACAGTTTATTCTTTCCCTCGTACAACTTTTCTTTTTTAAAAAAAAATTATTGATTTTTATTGAGCTCTACATTTTTCTCTGCTCTCCTCCCTGCCTCTCTGTCCCCTTCAACCATCTCTCAAGGTACCCATGCTTTCAATTTAATCAGGAGATCTTGGCTTTTTATACTTCTCATGTAGATTAGATCTGTGCATGTCTCTCTTAGGGTCTTCATTGTTGTCTAGGTTCTCTGGGATTGATCAAATTGGCTTCATCCCAGAGATGCAGGTATTGTTCAACATACAAAAATCTGTCAATGTAATCCACCATATGAACAAACAGAAAAATAAAAACCACATGGTCTTCTCAGTAGATGCTAAAAAAGCTTTCAACAAAATACAACATCCCTTCATGATAAAGGTCTTGGAGAGAGTATGGATACAAGGAATATACCTAAACATAATAAAGGCAATATAGAGCAAGCCAACATGAAACTAAATGGAGAGAAACTCCCAGTGATCCCACTGAAATCAGGAATAAGACAGGGTTCTCTTCTCTCTCCATATTTATTCAATATAGTTCTTGAGGTCCTAGCTAGAGAAATAAAACACCAAAAGGAGGTCAATGGGATACAAATCAGCAAAGAAGTCAAACTCTCACTATTTGCTGATGATATGATAGTTTATATAAGCGACCCAAAAATTCAATGAAATTCTACAATTCATAAACACTTTCAATGATGTAGCAGGATACAAGATTAACTAAAAAAATCAGTAGCCCTCCTGTACACAATTTCCTTTTCAGACTGTGTTATTATCATAAAGTTTGTGGTTTTCTAGATTTCATGTCTATTGAGATTCAGGAAAGACTGTTTTCATTTGCAGGTAGGAGAAGAAAGGGTTCATTTCCCCTTGTAGTTTCAGGCAATAAGGCATCATTGAGGGATGCCAGGGAAAGAATATAAGCAAACAGGAAATGAAAAACTGACTTTCCAACAGCTTTTTTGTATTTGCATTTCAAGTCATTGAAATCTATCATAACATTAGCTTAATAAGTTATCCAAGCATTTCCAGTGGAAGACTGTAGGGCCCGGGTCTACCCTTGTTCCTGGGGTTCATCTTGAGGACAGTTTCAGCCAGCTAACTAAAGCATTCTCTTTGTTCCTGTGCCCCCCCTGCACAGGGCATTGTTGACTCTATCTTCGGTATGGTAATTTCCCACCTGCCTGGGTGGAAATTCTTGTGAAGCAGCTAGGTATATAAGGCTATCCCCAAGGTTGAATAAACGGTATTCGGCTGATCTCCTTATGAATGACCCAGGTCTCTTTGTGTGTTCTTTCAATCTCCATGCCCTTGCCCGACTCGCATATGGTACAGTGGCACGCGAACTTTACCGAAGGTGTAACACAAAATCAGGTGTTACAGAAGAAATTATATAAAATAAAGTTCTTTGGATGCTTATTTACAAGTCAGTAAGGTGGTATTCCACATGTTTAGAGCCCTTTTACTTTCATGGTACCTTGATTTCCCTCACTCAGCCTGTACTATTTTGTTTATTTATTTGCTGTTTCCTTGGGACAGGCAAAAGTTTTAATTCACATTAGTTATGGTGCCTTATAGAGGGGTGTGTTTCAAACCCAGTCTGTTCAAATTTTTATATGCATAGAGCCTCGTATTTTTGTTTGGTTCTTTGTTTAAGGCAGGTTGTTATCATGTAGCTTAGACTGGTAAGGAGTTTGCTTGTGTACCATCCTGGCCTCATACCTCACAGAGCTCTATCTGACTTTGCATCCAGGGTCCTAGAATTAAAGGCCTGGACTACTATACCTGACTTTTATCCCCAGGTTGCACTGTCTTTTCCTCAAGTGCCTGGCATATCATCTCACACATCAACTGATCATGCATTCATTTTCTCTGCTTTTATTTATTTATTTATTTTTTCCCGAGACAGGGTTTCTCTGCGGCTTTGGAGCCTGTCCTGGAACTAGCTCTGTAGACCAGGCTGGTCTCGAACTCACAGAGATCCGCCTGCTTCTGCCTCCCGAGTGCTGGGATTAAAGGCGTGCGCCACCACCGCCCGGCTTGCTTTTATTTTTAAAGCAACAATTGGTCATGTATATTTGAAAATTAAATGGGATAGGAAAAAATGATGTCACTTGCTCCCCATCATTTCCTTATAGGGTTGGGATACCTTTGCATAAGCTTTGTTCTGGAGCTTTTGGGAAAGTCAACTGGAACTTCACTTTTTATTACATGTAATCAAATTGCATATTATAGCATGGGACTTTATATATGTATTTAAAAGGCAACTTAGAAATTAAGAAAAGACATAATCATCAAAAATGGGGATTGGCCACAATGGATGACTACATTAGAAAAAATATGAAGAGATTCCTATTTATCACCCGGGATAACACTCAATCCTAAATATTGTATCAAGAACCGCAAAAGCAGGTCAGATACCCTAAGCATCATAGAATAGAAAGTGGGAATAGTTTTAAAATCATTGGTGCAGGAAAGACTTGTAAACGGACACCAAAAGCACAGGAACTAAGAAAAACGGTTAATAAAGAGTACCTCATGAAGCAGAAAAGCCTTTTATGGCAAAAGACACCATCATATGGGCACAACTACCAAAAGATGAATGGATAATGAAAATGTGGTACATTTACACAATGTACTGTTATTCAGCTGCTAAGAAAAATGAAATTAGGATATTCACAAATATATGGAGCTAGAAAAATATTACTTGAACTCATGTTCTGTCTAACTTTTGACTCAGACATAACCCTATATTGTTATATGAGTGTTTTGGAAAAGGACCAGTTGTTCTCAAATAATTAAGACAAATCTAAATGCATTCTCATTTTGGTTCCATTATTATTCCAATTTATTTTTAGGGTACATGTTAAGGTTCTTGAATATCCATTCGCTCAACTAATTTGAAATGGGGGAGTAGTAATAATAGCACCATTCTTACCTGATTGCTACTAGATCAAGGTGCATATTAAAGGAGAAGGTGTCACTCCACATGTGCTGGAAGGAGACACTGTGCCCTCAGCAGCATCAAGATGATGAACAATATTTGTTTTAGACAAAACACTAGTAGTTCAAGAAGCCATTTTGAATCAATTTATAATTGCATTTTACTTATTTATTATATTGATATGCTATTAATCAGTAAGAACAGTGTAGTAGACCCTTTGACGTTTTTGAACTCTGAGGGCTTGTACTTTTAGAATTGTGTTAGTCCTATATTTACTAATTATACAGAATTAATCAGGTTTTCAGATCCATTGTATTTATTCCAACCAGTCACATCCTATCAAAAACTCGATAAAAATTAATTAGCACTTGAAGATATGGTGGTTAATTTGAATAAATTTCTTATTGTCAGGAATATCTTGCAGCCCTCTGATATTTTTGTCCTTTTCACTCTTCCCACAGGAATATACACCAGTCTTTTTGCTCCTCCCACAAAATCTGGATGTTCACACACACATTGTTCCCTCTATCAATGCTTTAATTTGACACTCTATAAATATATAAAACCTAAATTTTTCATGCTAGCAATTATCATATTTTATTTTTAGTAATAATTATTTCTCTGATCTCGTATACAGTCATTAGCTTCCATATACAGAGGTATTCTAATTTGTTTATTATTTGATTTTAATATTTCAGCATCTGAAGAATAAAAGAGATTTCTTATAAAATTTTATGGAGGCTCACAATACTGAAACAGTCTTTCATCTTTATTAGTGTCATAAATTAGCATACAAAGCAATGGGATTCACTGTGGCATTTTCATATTCCTCTGCCTTTGTTCCCCTGCTGGTCCCCATTCACCTTCCACATCTCTGTTCTTCTGCTTTTATGTGGCTCAGTTTCTATGAAAATTCACTTAGGAGCAGCAGCTTGGGGATCACACCTCTTTATTTTTACAGGATTCTGTACTCTATGCCCACATACTGCCCATTGATATTTCCTGTCACCCTGGAAAAACTTGAAACAATAATACAAGATCTTCTAAACCCTAATACATGTTTCTCTAATTTTATGTTTTAAGTAAGTATATTTTTAAAATCAGAACAAGAAAAAAAATCCCTATAAAGCCTCACAGAAAAATAGTTTAGGGGTATGCAAACATAAGGATGTAGTAAAGCACATACATCATACATAGTGTCCAAATTTCGAATTGGAGACATTGCATGTGGCAGCAAAAAATGAAGACATTTTAGTAGAACGGTGAGAAAACATGTTAAATGGTAACAATATCCAACAATAATGATCACCTTTTATATTGGTTTTAATACTGAGGGAACATACAAAATTCTTATTTTGTGTCCTGTTCATTCCTGTTGTGTAACTTGTTATATTTATTTCTTTGTGTATTTAAATTATCAATTCATATTAAGTACTTTTATATAATAAACTATTCTTGTTATTTTCTTAGATATGTTTGTATGAATAATGTATAATTGATAATTTTAAGGCAATATTGCTGCATGCTGATCTGATGGGACTTTTCTATGCATGCTCAGTCATATGTACACCATTATCTGAGCGACAGTTAGTAAAGCTCTTTGTGTTCTTATGGGAAATACATTTAAAAATAACAAAATCCAGTACTGTCTTTTCCTTTTTAAATCCAAGAATGCATAATGGTTTCTTTAAATTTCAAGTCCTCGATTTCATTATTTAGCTAACAGAATAAATGTTGGACTACCTAGGTTGATATCAAGTGTTAACTGACTGATAGTGTACCTTCCACTGAGATATAAGTAAAGGACTAACTCAGATTCTTGCTCTATGAGAAAAGATAAGAAACGACCTTCTCAACTGGAAGAGATTCAGACTACCCTCGCATGAAATTCTGTCTCCTGTTAGAGAAAGACGAAACCTTTCTGCATTAGAAATACAGGATAGATTGTTGCTCCAAGATAATGCAGTTGAAATCACAGAAGTTTGTCATTTCACTGGGCACTACACAGCATGCTTTCTTTCTTTTTTTAAGTTATATTCCATTTTAAAATTATGTCTTTTATTTTTATATTATAATTACATTATTTCTTTCTTACTTTTCCTCCCTTCAAACTCTCCCATACCTTGCTTTGCTTTTTTTTCAAATCCATGGCCTCTTTTCTTATTAATTGTTTTATATGGGCAATTGTGTGTATAAAAAAAAAAATATATATATATTACAAAGAGTTTGAACATATACATACATATATAAATGAATATTAATAAACCCATATTTAGTATATAATGCAACTTGTATGTAAGTTTCCAGGACTGGCCATTTGGTGTTGGATAGATAACTATTGGGTGTGACTGTTTTTCCCACTCTTAAAATCTCTTTGTTGCCTGTAGGGTTGCTTTGTTGTTTTGTTTTTATTGGTTTGTTTTTTGTTTTGTTTTGATTAGATTTTGGTGTATGCATGTGTAGTAGGACTGAGGCTCCTGGGCTTTTCCCCATCCATGTAAACATGTCTATTTTTGTCATCTTTCTTCAGCTCATGTTCTGGTAGTCATGCTGGGTATATTTTATGAGTATCCTTTCTGATATTACTAGAAGAAACAACCTCACAGCAATCTGTTTGTGCCTTTGGATTTTCCATCTTTCTAGCTCTTTCCCCACAATGATTTCTAAGCATTTGGTATAGGTGTTTTATAGCAGATGTATCAGGTGGGACTGGATTCCACGCCTCTGTTTTTGATTAGCTGTGGCTTTTAGTAAGGATCTCCTGCTGTTATCAAGAGAATTTTCCTAGATGAGGGGAGAGAACTACACTTATGTGTGTGTAAGACCAAATATGTAGACTGTAGTTAGAGATTATGCTGTTTTAGTAAATTGGGAGTTGTAGGTTTCCCTCTAAGATGCCTGACTTGAATAACCCTGTGAAGTTTGTATAGTTCCCAGTACCAGGCATGATTTCCCTCTTGCAGAACAGGTCTTAAGTCCAATTAGAGAGCTGTTGTTTACTGCAGAGCTGCAAGTGCAGCAAATGCACCCTTAGGGATACTGTGACATTCTGGTTATTGTGGCTCTAGGGGTCATTCCTGGACAGGAATCTTGGTAGCTTCCCTCCTTTGCAAGCTTCCTTTCACCTTCCAGTTCCGTGACCGCTAGTTCTCAGAGAGGAGGCTTTTGTGTCTGTTCCATCTTAGAGGCCTCTGAATCCAGTATTTAGAGTATATCATTACAAAAACACTGGGAATTTACCCACACCCCTTACTACCTCAGTTAGCATAACAATTGCTGTGCTGACATATGAACAAAGCAAACTGGGAAGGAAAGAGTTTATTTGGCTTACTCTTCCACATTGCTGTTCTGTTCCTCATTGATTGGAAGTCAGGGCAGATGCAGGTGCTGCTTATTGGCCAAATTTCATGATCTGTTCAGCCTGCATTCTTCCTCCTCCTCCTCCTCTTCTTCCTCTTTTACTTCTGTGTGTGTATGTGTGTGTGTGTGTGTGTGTGTGTGTGTGTTGTTTATCGAGATAGGGTTTCTCTGTAGCTTTGGAGCCTGTCCTGGAACTAGTTCTTGTAGACCAGGCTGGCCTTGAACTCACAGAGATCTACCTGCTTCTGCCTCCCAAGTGCTGGGATTGAACTCCACTATTGCCTGGCTCAGCCTGCTTTTTTTAGTACCTAGGTTTACCAGCATAGGACTGGCTCCATCCACAATGGTCTGGGCCCTCCCACATCAATAATTAATTAAGAAAATTCCCTACAGGCTTGACTACAGCCCTCTGTTTTGGATGCTTTCTTCATTTGATGTTCCCTCCTTTTAGATAACCCTAATTTGTGTCAAATTGACTTTAACTAACCAACACCATGTCCGAAGGTTATTTCTGTACATGAGAGAATAAGTTTAGCAAATGGTCAAAAAGAGAAAGGAAGATATTTTACATGACAACAGCAGTCACTAGCTATTCCTCACATAGGTGCCTTTTCATGTACTTCGATGCATGCTAAGTTACACAAATTTAAAAACAAAACTTTAGAAATTTGATATGCTCAAATAACTTACATTATAAATTCAACAATTCACAATATACTAAAATAAAACCCAAGCCTGTTATTATATCTTACATTCATGAAGACACATTTTGTGTCTGTCATCATTTGTGCTTACTAGGTGATCTCTGCTGAACTTTATAAATACTTTTGTCTTTTGTGCCTTTTCTCATGATTGACTGTTTCCTTCATTAAGTGTAGTGGACATTTGACTGACTCTTCCACTGTACATGGTGCACTTCAATAAATATTCTTAATTGTGTTTTTTAAAATTTTATCAGAAGGACTGATGAATTAATGGCAACATCACTTACTCTTAGCAAAGAGAAATGTTTCTTTTGCATCTCATTCCCAAGGTAGTTCCTGGTTATATCTTTTTTATGTGGACCACAGTGCACAGACTTTCATGTAAGGCAGCCTGATAGCCATGTCTTTTATAACATATACCTGGTGCTTGCTGAATTATTTTACTTATTGTGCACAGAGGGCTATGGGAATGTACAGCAGTGATAACTGGTGTTTAACAAGTCATCTTACTCGGGGAGCCCCAACTGGCAAAGCCATAAGGTTATGGATGAGTACTTGTTCTCTGATCATAACTTTCTCAAGTGCAGCCACTATGCCTCCCTAGTAAGAACAGATGTGGAGTTCTTTCCCAGCCTTTTGGAGGTATGCTATATGCTTGCTGGGCAAACATATAGCTGTGGATGGTCAGGATGATGATTTCTGCTTAGGCTGTATAGTTTTGATGAGTGGAAATAATAGTAGGGTATTTTGCATTCTGACAATAGGATTGTCGTTAGCAAAGACAGCCTTTACACAGACACATAACTGCAGACTGGTTGCCCTTGGATACAATATCTGATTGCTCTAGAGACAAATACATGAGGTCATTTTTCCAGGTGTTGTTTATTGATGAGTCAAGGTCAGAGTTTGAAGTAACTTTAGGAATAGCTCCCTGCAGCAATGGACCTTTGTGCATGGACTCCCCAACCTCAAGGTTCAGTTGCCTGTTTATTGTCTGGGAACCCTCACCAACTTAGAACTACATGCAAAACCATAGTTGCTGAGTGGCCGGTGATTATGGCATTCCTAGCCTAAGAGAAGCTATAAAACTTCTCTTGGGTTTTGAGACTGGGTCGGGTCCAGAGTTGGGCTGTGGAGAGCAGAGGCAGGAGAGAGGTGTAGCGAGGCAGATTCTAATGAGCAGTAAAGAAAGGGCAGCAATGGCAAGGCAGAGAGAGAGAGGGAGAGAGAGAGAGAGAGAGAGAGAGAGAGAGAGAGGAGCGAGAAAACAGATTTTTTTTTTAAGAGAGGATTTTTTTTCAAGATGAAGTTAAGAGAAAGTTACCATTGAAGAGCATCAGTGTTTTCTCCCCCCCCACTTTTAATCTTTATATATGTAAGAATTTTTCCTAAGCTATCGCTGCATTTGTGCATTTTCTTATTTACCCTTGTGATGACTGGGGACTGGTCCCCTCAAGTCAGCTTTATTTGGAACTCATTTTCAGGATTATTCACATAATGATAATATTCTCAAAGATTACTATAATACATAGGCATCCATTCCTGGTATTATAGAAATTCATATGACTAATATATATACACACATACATACATATATATGTTATATATATGCATGCATATACATATATATGAACATTTTAATCTTGAATTTTTATCAAGTATCTAAATGACAAATGAAAACTTGTACAGCAATCCATATTTTACAGTCTGGCTTTTGACTGACAGCATACAACTTGGGAAAAATGAAATACTAAAAATTTGTGAGGGGAATAAAAATTGCCACAACCATTTTGAGGCTTTTTGGAAATTTCTACTAAGATTCAAATGACATCCCTGAGACCTTGCAATTTTCATCATAGAAATAAAAGTTTCCACAGTTTTTTTTATTCATACCAATTTCTCACATGGAAAAAGAAATCTCTGTATCTATCTGCCAAGTTCTCCAGCAGATAGGGCTGATGCAGAGCCAGTTCAACCGATCTCTCCCTTGGGCTAAGCAGGATGGTGAGTGTTGAATTATCCAACCACCCCACCCCCACCCCAGCCAAGGAGAGAAACACACACTGTGTTGGGAGTCTGTCAAAGCAAGATCTCACTTTATTGCATCAGGGTAGGAACATACACACACACACACACACACACACACACACACACACACACACACACATACATGGCTGAGGAAGTGGGCTAGTGGGCTGGAGTCTTGGGATGGGGTGAGGTGGAATGAGGAATAAGGGCCAATAATATCCTGCCAGGTCAGGGGTGTCTGGGTAGAGGTGGGACTAGGTCATTTTGTGCTGAGTCACTCCTTTCCAAACTCAAGTTAGGCTCAGCAAGTTATACTGGGCCTCACCAAACTCGAGTTAGGCTTAGGAAGTTACACTGGGCCTCATGAGGCCCAACATCTTTCAAGAGATCAGTAGATAAACAAAGTGCACCTACTCTTCACACAAATGCTGCACTAAACACATGCAGAAAATGTGAGAACTATCCTGAGAAACAACTCAGACCCAATAGACCATGTTTGCTTGTCATTTGGGGCATGGTATTTATAAGTAGGACAGGCATTATTTATGGAAAAAATAATTTAAGTATTGACTATATCAATGGCAAAGGACACATGCTACAAAGAGGGAAATATTCTTGTAATCATCTCACAGGCTTAGCTATATATAATGTAATTTCAGTTTGAATAAAAAAGGTATTTCACAAAACAAACAACTACTTTTTAAAATGTTTTAAGCTATATTTTTTATAATTTCATGATAGCTTACATAGTCAATAACTACAATAAAAAACTAAAAGAAGACAAATTAATTACATATCATGTGTGAGCTACTCGAAGACAATTAAGAAAAGGTAGGACAGATTGTGAATTTTTTCCATAGCCACGTTTGCAAGACAGGTGGTAAGACAAGCCAGCGAGGGTGAAAGAAACACATCTGGGACTTGGGACAAACCTGACAGACTTCAGGCTGCATCAAGACACATTACATCAGTTTGCTAGATTTTATGCTATTTTTTTTTTAGAAAGAAGAAAACCTGATGACTTGATGACTAAAATTATGTTAGTGAAGTCAGAATGTAAGCAAGCAAAAAACAAATAAAAATGCATACTTCCTTCCACTGCAGTGTTGTCTTCTGCATTTACTATGTCTGCATGCTAAGAATTCTTACTTTGGTCTCCCATGCAATAAAATATGAACTGAAATGCTTCCACATCAGCTAGTGCTGATGCCAATGGCCATGCCCAGAAAGGAAGTGACAGGTGTCGTGTGCATTACAGACTTCAATCCCTGAGTTGATGGTGCGGTAAAAAACCATTACCACGATTTTAAATAACATAGTAGGTATAAAGTATTTCACAACAGGACTTTTAAGACTCTACCCATTTAGCTTGCTCTATTTCTCATTATAATTTATAAATTCCTATATCTCTTGCCTCTGAAATTTCTGAGCCTTATCAAGCTTCATGAATAGAATACAGTATCATGTAAGTTTATTTAATGAGTCCAATATATTTACACATTTCTGTTTGTATAATAGACAAAGATCATGAGATTTCTTTTCACAAAGACAGATATACAATATGATTTAAAACAGAAATAAAGAAAGGGTGAATTAGAAACAAACACTGAATAGTTTAGGAAATGATACTTTAAGTCTTGTGCGCTTTCCTAACAGTAAAAGAAAAATAAAATTATTTTTGATAAATGCTAATATATAAAAAGCTATATAAGTAGTAATATTTTTCTATGAGTGCTGAAGAATTTATACAATGACAATTTTGAACAACACAATGAGAAAATGGTTTTATGTATGAAGGAAGTTCAAAGCTATAAATAATGCTTATAGATTTAGTGTAAGAGGCAGTTGAGTACCTGAACTTTCCCACTGGAGGATAAGGAGATGTAAAGAGTGAGATTGGAGATGATGAGAGTTCATGGGTGAAAAGAAGTGTAAAGACCTAACTCAGAGACAGGAATTAGAGGACCACAAGACTTGCTTTAGCAAAGGGAGGGATTAGGACAATGTAGAAGTCATGGTCAGCAGTATGTAGTGGTTCCAAAGGAGACTGAAAAAATTAGATTCTTGATGTGTGTCCTAAGGATTGTTGGTAAGTGACTGGATCTCCTGGAATATGGGAGACAGGAAACAATTAATGGGCAAGACATTCATTAAGTCATAGCAAGAAAGAACATATTCTACACGGTGCTTTTGCAACCACATATTGTATCTGAATTGTTTGGAAATGTTCATTTATTTTTGTATTCCTACACATGTGTATGTGTGAGTGCACGTGTACTTGCACATGCAAGCCCATATGCATGAGTTTGCATGTACATGTGGCATGTGTGAACAGACATGGTAGAACATGTCATGGAGTCAGTTCTATCCTTACAGCATTCAGGTACAGAGGATGAGAAGCTTGATGTCTTCCCCCACTGAAACGTCTCACTGACACCATTATTGCATTCTTTCTGAGACATTTACCACCATGATGACTATTTCGGACATTTCGGTCTGTTTTATTTCCTCTTCAAAAACCTGTGAAATATCACACACACACACACACACACATAGTCCGTATGTATATGAATATATATGTTTACATACATAATAGAGATTTTTAGGTTTAAATTTTCCTTAACTTTAAAAAGAATCCAAGTTTGAAATTCATTATCAAAAATCTTAAGTATGACTTGAAATGAGCATATATTCAAACAGAAACCATGGGAGAAAAGAAATTAAACATAAGCCCCGCATAGATTGAACCAGAGAATCTGTAGTTTGTTATACATCATTTCAGTGAACCAGTCAGCCTATTATCTTTTATTTTAAATTAATTAATTAATTTTACATTCAGGCCACAGTTTCCCCTCCCTCCTCTTTTCACAGCCCCTCCCCCATCTCCCCTGTCTTCCCACCCACCCACAGTCCACTCCATTTCCACTTTCATTCAAGAAAGGGCAAATCTCCCATCAGTATCAAGAAAACATGACCTAAAACAGGTGCAGTAAGACTAAGCACCTCCTCATGTATGAAAGCTGAGCAAGGCAACTCAGTATGAGACATAGGATCCCAAAAGCTAATCAAACAGTCGGGGACAGTCCTTGTTCCCACTGTTAAGAGTCCCACAAGAAGACCAAGCTATACAACTGTAACATACTTGCAGAGTGCCTAGTTCAGTCCCATGCAGGCTCCATGTTTCTCAGTTCAGTCTCTATGAGTCCTGTGGTGTCTTGTGATGTCCTTGACCCCTCTGGCTCCTACATTCCTTTCGCCCCTCTTCTACAGGATTTGCTGAACTCCTCCTAAAGTTTAATGCGGGTCTTCACTGTTTCCATCAGTGACTAGGTGAAGCCTTTGGGATGAAAATTGGACTAAGAACCAATCTGGTCATAGGAGATGGTCAGTTGTTCATCTTCTGTATCTGCTATTGCTGGGAAACTTAGCTGGGCATCATTGTATATTCCCTGTGATACATTTTTACCCGGCCTCCAAATGCCCCCTCTTTGCAATAGTTTCTTTCAGCACCTACAACGTGACCATACCCTTTTCCTTCCCCACCTATCCTCAGTTTACTCAGGAATTCTCTTCTATTTCCCCTTCCCAGAGAGATCAGGATAGCCCTTCATGAACCCTTCCTGGTACCCAGTTTCCCTGGATCTGTGGATTATATCATAGTTAACCTTTATTTCATAGCTAATATCTACTTATGAATGAGTATCTTCTATTTTTATCTTTCTCTGTCTGAGTTACCTCTCACAGCATGATTTTTTTTTTCTTGATCCATCCATTTGCCTTCAGCTGCCCTGGTATTCTTGTTTTTAACAGCTAAGTAATTCACCATAGTGTAAATTAACAACAATTTTTTTTATCTATTTCTCATTTGAAGGACATCTAGGTAAACACACAAATACACACACATAAACACACACACACAACAATACCACCATCACCAACATAATAACAGGAATTAGCAGTCATTGGTCATTAATATCCCTTAATATCAATAAACTCAATTTTTCAATAAAAAGACGCAGGCTAAAAGAATGGATACAAAAACAGGATCCATCATTCTGATGCATGCAAGAAATACACCTCAAAATCAAAGATAGACATTAACTCAGAGTAAAGGATTTAAAAAAGATATTGAAATCAAATAGACATATAAAACAGGCTGGTGTAACAAAGACTGTAACACCCCACTCTCATCAATGGACAGAATATCTGGATGTAAACTAAACAGGGAATTAACGGTACCAACAGATGTTATAACCTAAATACACATAACAGATATCTACACATTTCATCCAGACACAAAAGAATATTCCTTCTCAGCATGAAATAGAACCATCTTCAATTTGCCCAATCAGAAGCCGTCCACAATGAAAAAAGAGAAGTTGATACTAAAAGTAGGCTTTCATAGAAAATTGAGGGTATATCTTTAAAATGAGGTCTATAGGAACTTAAGTATAAACTGTCAACTCAGAATTCTAGTTTCCCAAGTATAAAGAATTTGAGCCTTACAAAAGTCTTTACAAATTAGTAACTGATCTTTAAAGGCGTAGTGTCAACAGGTCATTCATTACCCACCATGCATTCCTTTAAAAACTGAAAAGCATTACGCTGTGCTAACAAAGGTCTGCAATCAAGCAGGATCGTAAAAGAGTTATTTTAATCCCAAAATTAAAGTTTAGGTTTTTTTTTTTCTAGTTGACAAGGATTTTAAAACATTTGAAACTTTAAAATATATTTTACATGAGAGCTGAGACCTATACAAAGATGGCTTCCCCCCACTTCTTTGATATGAAACTCATGTCTACAAAAACCTACATTTCTTTTCAAATGTAAAATTGAACACTCAGCATTTTTTGTTTGTTTGTTTGCTTTTGTTTTGTTTTTCGAGACAGGGTTTCTCTGTGGTTTTGGAGCCTGTCCTGGAACTAGCTCTTGTAGACCAGGCTGGTCTCGAACTCACAGAGATCCGCCTGTCTCTGCCTTTCAAGTGCTGGGATTAAAGGCATGCGTCACCACTGCCCGGCTTCAGCATTTCTTTTTGTAGTTCACAATAGTTTCTAGTTTAAAGAGATGAGAACATGTTGACTATGCTATAAAATTTATCAAGAATTATCCAGTAGGTGGCATTTAGATAGTGGGTAATAACCACAGCCAAAAGGATCTGGTTTCTGCAGTCCTTTTAGGAAAGTTGTCATAAGAAGAGATGTCATAGGATTTTAGCTGTTAGTAAGTAGATAAATTTTATTAATATGTTCATTCAACTGTATGTATAAAAGTTAAAAAAGTTCCAGTGTTTGTGGCCTCTAAAAAAAAAAAAATGCCCAGCCAGCATAATTCTTACTCAGTAGTGCTAGTTTGAATGGTGGAGGTATTTTTTTTTTATTAAAAATTTCTGCCTCTTCCCCACCTCCTTTTCCCTCTCCCTCCCCCTACTCTCCATTCCCCCCTCCTCTCCCCCTCCCTCTCCAGTCCAGTCCTAAGAGCAGTCAGGGTTCCCTGCCCTGTGGGCAGTCAAAGGTCCTCCCCAAGACCTCAAGGGGGGCACCCACCCACTGAGACAGTGGGGCTGATCTAATGGGAGCTCATCAAGGCCAGCTGGACTGGGACTGGAAAAGTATGAGATAAAACCGGACTCTCTGAACATGGTGGACAATGAGGGCTGCTGAGAAGCCAAGGACAATGACACTGGGTTTTGATCCTGTTGCATGTACTGGCTTTGTGGGAGCCTAGCCTGTTTGAGTAGAGGTGTTTTTATTGTTTTTGAGACAGGACAGGGTTTCTCTGTCGCTTTGGAGCCTGTCCCGGAACTAGATGATATAGACCAGGGTGACCTCAAACTCACATAAATCTGCCTACTTCTGCCTGCTGAATGCAGAGATTAATAGCATGGACCACCACTGTACACCTCTAGCTACTTTCTTGAAGATGAAGAAAGTAAAATAAAATATAAAAGATTTTTTCTAATATTAATCATGGGGAAAGATGAAGATTGTATGTCATAATAAGACAGCAATCTCCTGACAAAATAAAGTGTTAGTTGTTCCTTAAAATTTGTTGGAAGCAATTCTGTTTATTGGGACTGAATTTTTTTCTTTATAAGTGAATAGTGATAAATTCATACCATAACCGCCATGAGCAAGGTAATTCAAAGGAGATTTTAGCAATATTTTGCAGAAGATGAGGGGAATTCTTATTGAATTTCCACAGAAAAAAATGAATGTATCTGATAAAGTTTCTGTTCAGAGTATATGGCTGAAAGTGGGGGGGAAATAGGAAGAGACTGGGTGGTGAGGGTAGGAGGAAGGGGAGTCAGAGAAAGAAAAAAGGAGGCAGCAGAGGGAGAGGGGAGGAGGAGAGAGAAGAGGAAAGGGAAAAGATAAAGATTTTCTAGAAACATAAAGAGGTTAAGGATGCGAGTACAGAGATTGTAAGTCGCATTTGTTAAATGTTCATTAAAAGAAGAAAATGTGTGGTCTGTAATCTAAAATTAATGTAGATTTTATCATAAAACAGAGGTCCAAGTAACTGGATTATGTGTTCTGGGTAATAAATGGAATTTGGCTTAATGAATGTAGTTTGCTATTTATTATAGACATAAATTTGAATAACGTACTTTTCTTACCTTTCCCAAAGGACAGAAGAGTCTAGTGTGCTTTGTACACTAGATTTTGTACACTATGATTTGTACTTAGTGTCAGAAAATATTCATGTTAGTCAGAAGAAAAATTTTAGGTGCTAGCCCTTTGCTAAAAGTAACTTATTTTAAAAACTCTGAAAACAACAACAACAACAAAAAATACAGTTAAGCATATGCAAATTAACAGGTGTAATGTGTTGCCCTAATAAAATGATGATAAACAAGGTATTAAAATACTGTGATTATCTTAGTTTATGTAGAATTGCATTTGAAGATTTTCATAAGGAAATATTCAGCAAATTAGGTGTTGTGGAATTTATCTCAACTAATACAGGTGATATATGACAGGCTTACGTTGGTACCATACCCGAGGAAGAAATGATGAAAGCATCTCTTTTAAAATAATGAACAAGACAGTATCCTAATTTTTGCCTGGAATCTTTAACATAATCCCAGAAATTCAGGCCAGATAAGTTAGGCAAAAAAAATAAATTATAATAATCTAAAGTAAATGAGAATTTAAATTATCTTTCTTTTTATTTGAAATAACCACTGCTGTATGCGTATATATACACATATATACACATACAGCAGTGTATATGTGTGTGTGTGTGTGTGTGTGTGTGTGTGTGTGCGTGTACTCATAGACATATATATATTCCTTTTGGCTTCATCATAATTATTAGAACTAATAAAGTATGAAGTTTTATGATATAAAACAAATAATACTAATTAAAAAAACAGCAGCTCCTCTAACAGTATAAAAAACTATCTGAAGATGTTAAACTGTGTTATTTATCGAAATAGAGCATTTAATAAAGGCAATAAATGATTTTTACACTAAAGCTATAAAACTTTTACTTAAAAAATTGAAAAATAAACATAATTTTTTTATTAAAAAAAGTTCCAGCTACCATAGTTTAGAAGTTTTGCTAGTGTTAAAATGTCCACACCCCTCTGAGTAATCTGCACATACATAAAAATTTTATTTTTATGGAACAAAATTGTGAATAAAAGTAACTACCCTCAAAATTTTATGTAGCCAGAAAACAACCTTAATATTTGAAGTAATCATGAGTAGCATTTCTGGTTTTAAAGTATGTTACAAGTCTTCAGTACTCCAAACAAATCTGTTTCTGTACTAAAACAGAGGGGGAGAGAGATGTGTTGTACAGCACCTATTCTAACAGAGCCTTGACAATAACACTAAGTTGGAGAAATTATGGTCATAACAACAAAAGGTGTTGCATGATTTGCAATTCACTTGCAAAGGAATAAAATTTGCCTCAATAATTGAACTTTATTGATTTAAAAATATGATCTGATTTTGCAAGTTCCCTACCACAACACACAGCAAAATTCCACCAAAAATGACACTGGTGGTCATCGTGGTGAGACTTTACAGGCATTGCTTTTGATACAAAGAGGATACCAAAGAACTTTCTAAACTACATGGGATAAGAAGCCATTTGGCCTCAACCCTCAAATCTCAATCATAAAAATGTAGACAACTGAATAAATCTGGAAAGAGCACAGCAGTTTGTTGCCAAGTGCTCAGCACTCAACCATGAAAACACATACAGGAAACATTATATGGACCCAACAGGTCTGTATTTGTGTGTGTGTGTGTGTGTGTGTGTGTGTATACAAATGCATATATATGCATATAATGAAAATTGATTGAAAAATAGGTCATGAATTTGAAGAAGAGTAGGGAGAGGTATATGGGAGTATTTGGAGGAATGAAAGATAAGGGAAAATATTGTAAATGAAATACAACTTAAGAAAGAATAACAACAAAATGCAACTAGCCATGACTCTGGATGTGACACACACACACACACACACACACACACACACACACACACACCAATATATATATATATATATATATATATATATATACAAAGAAAACAGAAACAGCAAAATCAAAAGTAAACAAATGAGACACTTCCTTAAGTAAACAGCTTCTGCACAGAAAAGAAATCAATAAAATGAAAGGTTGCCTATGAGAGTAGACAATATCACAAAGGATATAGCTCATATCTTCAGGGGTTATGTTAAAATATAAAAAGAACACTAATACATCCACATAAAAGCTAAAGAGGAAAGAAGGAAGGGAGGAAAGGAGCAAGAGAGTGATGGCAGGAGAGAGGGAGGGAAAAAAGAGGTTGAAGTTCCCAACAATCTGTTTTTAAGATAATCAGGTACCTATAGAATGGTTTTTAATGGAAGCTTCACAATGGTCAATAAGAGTATAAGAATATTTTATATATCACTAATTTTAAGGGAAATAAGTTTAAAAACTACAGTAAAAATACTAGCTTTACAACTCAACATAGAAAGCTTTGAAAGGTCAAATGCTAAAATTTGTTGGATAGGACATACAGGTAAAAGAGCATTTGTCTATCATTGCTCACAATAAAAATTGGTGCAAATGTTATAACTCCTATAGTAGTTCCTCAGGAAATGTTTGTATAATTCCAGATGTTGTGGCCGACACATATATTTCTAGAATCTGTGATATTGATAGAAGGTTCACCATTACCTTCAGGGAAGTCAAGATCATAAATAAGGACTTTAAGGCTCATCTAGACTCAAAAGTGAGACACAGTCATACAAAAAATGAAAGAAAAAAGCAAAGGGAGTAATTAATACAGTAACCCATGCATCCCAATTTTGCACACATCCCAAGAAATCCCAAGAAATCTGTGAAGAAATTCTTGGCTCATGGTAATCTCTTCCAGTGTTAGTAACCATTGACAAGATACAGGGGTAACCAAGGTATTGGTCAACTTATGAATAGATTAAAACACAAACATGATGCTGCCTGTCAGTCTTACAGATCAAGCAGTGATCTTTAAGATCACTTTAGTCGCCATACTTTTTGCCATAGAAACCAGGCAGTAGTGGTGCACACCTTAAATCCCAGAACTAGAGAGGAATATAAGATGGAAGGAGACAGTTTTCAGGTTCAGTCTCCTTCTGAGATTCCTAGCGATAGGATAACCATTTTAGACTGAAGTAGAGGTAAGAGTCAGTGGATGATTGTTTTGCTTTTCTGATCTTCAGGTTGAACCCCAATATCTGTCTCTGGATTTTTACCAGTCATGCTACAACAGATTCTTGTAGGTGATAAGAATATATTATCTATATGTGTGACTGTCATGTTGAAGCCCATCAATTTGGACAAGTAGTAAATGCTAATGAAAGTGGGCACAAGGCTATAAGTTGTCAGCCATGAGATAAATGGTTCTAAGAGAATCTGATGTACGGCATGGGCACTGTAGTTTATAATGTGTACTGTTGGTATGAAATTTGCTGCAACCTGTCTAATGGCAACCGGGTGGTGAATGATGTGTCCATGTGATTTGCATAAAGTATGAGTGTACCACTTCATTACATTTTACATCAGACAGGTGGAAGAAACAAAAACTCCAACCTAAGCTAAGTGTTTTCATAACCAAAAAACACTACTGGGTATTATTTTTTATAGGCAAGCTTTCTCAGAGAACAAATTCTACTCCATATGGTTGCTTTAATAACTGTCGGCATAATCTACAGACTTTTATTGAACACCTTTAATTGTTGCTGATGTATACCTTTCTGTTTGGAATTCTGAAGCAATCTAATACAAAGAAAACAATTAAAGCAAGTGAATGCCAATGAATGAGCAGGGATAGCACAGTCCTAGGTTGTGATAAATACTTACTGCAAAAGAAGGAAAAACAAAAAGGAAGAAAGGAAGGAAAGAAGGAAGGAAGATGCTCATTCAAAAGAAGTAAAAGAGGCAGGCGGATTTCTATGAGTTCGAGACCAGCCTGGTCTACAGAGCTAGTTCCAGGACAGGCTCCAAAGCCACAGTGAAACCCTGTCTCGAAAAACCAAAAAAAAAAAAGAAGAAGAAGAAGAAGAAGAAGAAGAAGAAGAAGAAGAAGAAGAAGAAGAAGAAGAAGAAGAAGAAGAAGAAGTAAACGAACAAATCAAATGTGTATGGCGCATATGTTTTAAGTAGCTGGAAGGTGATACTTAAGGGATAAAGTTACTTGATGTTCTTGTAGAGGAGTAGGGTTCTATTCCATCACCTTCATGAGAGCAGGATATGAAATGAGGGAATAAACTCCTACAAGTTATCATCTGACCTTCACACAAGTGTGACAGTACATATAGCCCAATACAGATGGGTGTAAATAATAAAGTGATAATACTAATAATAGAATTAAATTTAGAAACCAAGTACAAGTTCCACACAATCATTCAATATCTGCTCTCTTTCCTTTGTATTGAATGATTCAAGATCATGAAAGTGACCAGTAGCATTGATAACCCACATTGTAAGCTTCATTTCACTATCAGAAAGAAAGAAATTAAAACATAAATGTCAGTGGCCTGATTTTCTTTCTTCTTCTTCTTTTTGCAAAAAAGAATGATTGAGTTATCTGTTAATCACATATCACAGCAATTAAAATTTATAAATGAGTTCTCTAGAGAATTAATGATATAAGAAAATAGAATTAATTAAGCGGAAGAGTGAATTACTCTCTTCCCAAGTAACAGAGCACCTAAAATAGTGGTTGATTTATAACAGAGTCTCGGATTGATATTTATTTTGTCAGCACATATTATGCTCTCTGAGGCATTTGAAACCACATAGTTAGACAAATTGATATAATGTATCAGATAAGAGGAGTATAGTTTTTGTCAAACAAATCTTATTTATTTATCTTTATATCACTTGTATGAATGCTTTATCTGAATTTATGTTGGTATCCCACATACATGCCTGATTCCTGCAGAGGCTAGTCAAGGGAATGAGATTGTCTAAAATCAAAGATGCAGATAGCTGTAAGGTTACAAAAAGGTTCTGGGAATCAAATCTATGTCATTTACAAACACAACACGTGCTTTAAACACTGAACCATGTCTAAAGTCCCATGATAAGTATAGTCTTAAAGTCTTTGACAAATGGTGGATTATTCATCAAGAGCTCTGCAATCACACTGATGGGTTAAATTTGTGTTGAGAATAGGACTTAGTTTTCTTGCATACTCACACTTTGTGTAACTTTAAAATTTGAAAATTAAAATAATTTCTGAAGTAGAAAATATGTGGACCCAAAATAAAACAACACAAAATTTGACTGATTTGACAGTAAAGGCCCACCAAAATATAGCTGTTTTTAATGTATTTAGAAGCAAATGTTTGATCTCAAGAAAGAAGGCCCATAGAGTGACTTTAAAATACGAATTCAAGCTGATCAGTGTGCTGACTGAGAAGCACATCAGTCAAACAACATGACAACAAAATAAATGATCAAATTCTAGCAGTGTTGTTCCCTCCAAGGGCAATAGGCTAATCTGAACCCAAACTGGACTGTTTTTTCACTTTTTGCATACTTATGAATTCATAAAATATGTACTACAAATCAGGGACTATAAATTCTGTAAGACATTGAATAAAGCAGTAAATTATTGTGATGTGCTCTCTTGAAAATATCTCTGAATTATTGACAAATAGCTTGACTTCCAAGATAGAAAATGCTTGCAGCTCTTAAGAACGAAGTAATATGACGACGAGGAGAAGAAGTTATGCTTGTATCTTGTGATATCATCATCTTGACAGACTTTCAAAACATTCGGTTTCACCTTAAAGTTTAATAAGACATGAGTTGGTAGTATTTTCATTAACTAC
Organism: Microtus obscurus; assembly: GCA_963919715.1. Taxonomy (NCBI): domain Eukaryota; kingdom Metazoa; phylum Chordata; class Mammalia; order Rodentia; family Cricetidae; genus Microtus; species Microtus obscurus. The sequence continues at coordinate 21,564,933 of CAWTZC010002524.1, forward strand.
AAATCGACCAAGCTAATGAAATATTTTCAATAACTCTAAATGTGGAAAAGCATGAAAAATTAGTAACATAAAATAATTTGATACATGTCTACCTTCTCCCTGAACTTACAGAAAATTTGATAATTGGATTATGCGATGCCCTCTAGTTTTATTAGGTCATAGCGTTGGAAGATCATGTATGTGCTTTTCTCACATTCTGAATTATTAGGTTGTCACCTGGCAATATTAGTGAAATAGTTATAGCTCCATCAACAGTCTCAGAAATTAAAGAGAGATTACAAGAATTCGTGTATTATTATACAGTTAGGCAGTAGAGTTCAAATTATCCTGTATAGTCTCTACACACCATGATGAACACAATGCTCACTTACCCTTTCTTCCTGATACATTTCCTGTCCTGTTTAAGATGACTGTCTGTATGGAGTACTATGGATTGTGTACTATGATCCCGAGAGAAAACACTGAATGAAAGAGCTGTGTAGTTTGGGCAGGAAAAAAAAAGTGAACTGCATTGTCTATTCTCACAGAAATCTGTTTCTCCTGTTTCTAGGCGATATGCAAAGGCCAAACTGTCTATAATCATGAAAGATAAACTAAGAGCCATATAAGAAACAACATTTTGCAAAACATAATACCTCAAGTCAAGAATATTACAAAAGTATTTAATTAAGATAAGATTACCATTAAAGCCCTCATAGGATTCAAGAAGATCTATAGCTCATATCATTCTCAACATCTGCCTTGCCCATGATATGTTTTCCTATTAATGTGATACATGGATAACCCACTGGCCTCTTCCCTGTGTTGTACATACCACACAGCAGGGCAGTTAAGAACTTGGGATACAGCCTTCTCACCTGAAAAATAAGGAGCGTCCTGCACTGCTTGTACTCTGAGCACAGACCTCATTGCTTTGGAGACCTCAATGTTCTATGTTCTGCATTCTTGTGTGTTCTTTGCTGCCTCTCTGTCTCCCCTTAACCTAGTTTACATGACAATGTTTTGGGAAATATTTGAGCAAATGTCTAAATTCTCACACCAGATAGGAAACCCAACCAATAGCCAATGCCAGAAAGAATAGCACCAACTTTGTGAATCAGTGAGTTTTATTGGGGTTACTTAGAAAAGTTTGAGTGAGTGGTTACTTAAAGTATCAGTATACAAAAACAAAACAAAAAAAAACACAAAAGAAAAAGAGAACAAAAGATAGTTGCATTCTCAAAGTTGATGTCACATAAGTGATAGCTCAGGGAAGCTGCCTCTTCTTGGCAGTTCTGGTTGGCTCGTTTTCTCAAAGCTGCTGGTTTGGTGTGCATCTCTCCTGGGCAGCTTCATCTTGTCTGGAAATGTCTTTCAACAGTCCTTACAGTTTATATTATTGGGGAGTCATAAATTTAGTGAAGATGATTACTTTTCAGGACTTGCCAAAGCCCAAATGGTTTGCTGCTGAACTTAAAGAGCTTCCTCTAGGATGGATTGTTTCATCTCTTCTTAGAATGTCCTACCTTTCCACATCCCCTTTAACAGCCTGTGTTTAAAGCAGCTACCTTCCAATATGGGAGACTAATTTTAGAGGAAACTGCTACACAAACCATATCAGAATTGTAAAATACTTACATACTGTATGATTAGTTATTTTGTTGCTTCTCAGTGCCTGAAAGACATAAAGAACATATCAGTCTTGAACATGGATGATATTTTAGAAACATATTGATAACAGAGGTTCAGGGTGACAGAAAGTGTGATAGTTTCTCTAAACAAGTGAGTCACCAGACCTGAGGATATGGTTAACACAAGACAGGATGTTTCCCAACTTTATTGGTATTTGATACCAATTTCTATCCAATGCTTTGGGTATATATGGTTAAGTTACTCCTGATGGGTGCTGGTTGTGTTGTTGCAAAAACTCAGCTGGACCTCCTCCTTTTTTTTCTTTTTATTATTATTATTATTATTATTATTAATTATTTATTAGAGATTTCTGCCTCTTCCCCGTCACCGCCTCCCATTTTCCTCCCTCATCAGCCCAAAGAGCAATCAGAGTTCCCTGCCCTGTGGGAAGTCCAAGGACCATGTACCTCCATTCAGGTCTAGTAAGGTGAGCATCCAAATTGCCTAGGCTCCCACAAAGCCAGTACATGCAGTAGGATCAAAAACCCATTGCCATTGTTCTGGACCTCCTCATTTTATTCCAAGTATGCTTGCTTGACATCAGAGCTCTGGAAGGAGAATGTCCTTGTTGAAAACTGTTGCTCAGAGATATGATGAAATATAGGAAGAGATATCCACTCTCACTACATATGTGAACTATTTCTTGAGTTGTTTAGGAGTGCTTAGATTACCAAAGAATAATTCAGCAAGTCTTTGCAGTCACAGGCAGCATTCTGCAAATGTATTTATGAGTATGGATGTATAGAATTGCTACATATTGTATGCTTTTACCAGTTTGGTAAAATATTGTATGATATTCTGACCAGCATTCTTTGGTTCGGATATTGGACTCTATCCATTCTATGTCTTTTCCTGAAGTACTTTTTAAAGAAATAAAACTCTTCATTTAGTTTGTTTTTATAAACACGAATTATATTGAAGGAATTTTTCTCTTTCATGGGGAAAGTGCTCACAAGGTTTAGAGGTAACTAGGGCACTGGGTTTTCTTGCAAGTGAATCAAATACAAGTTTATTGTCTTCCTGACATGAACACAAATCCCACAGCCTTACTTCAACACACGTTGGCCATATTTTATTTACCAAATGTCAAGTTTCTTTGTAAAAAAAGAACATCTTTGTGATTTTTAATCAAGTGCAGTATTTTTTATTGATATTCAATTTTCTTAAAGTTGTTGGGAAATATAATAGCTTCCACTACTAGAGGACAATTTCAAAATAATTCACCATTTAACTGTGATGGCTTCTCCAGAAAAAGAATTGCTTTAATAAAGTTTAGCCACTCCAGCCATAGTTTCTACAGTCATCATTCCTTGACTTTCTGGATAGTTCCCGAGTGCCCCCATTTTATATTTTTTTCTTTCTCATAAAAAATTCCTTCACTCCTGCAGCTATTTGACATAAACAAGTTTTCTACATACAATATAGGGTCAGAGTAATCAGATGTGGCTCTCCTTGACTTCCTGATTTCAGACTATCTCCATATCCTTATACCCTCTCTTTATTTTCTATCTTGGTGGGAAAAGTCAATTTTTGTACTTACTGGTGTGGAGACCTCACATTCCGGAGTGACTCTGGATCCTGAGCTGATGCTAACCTGTATTGAATCTCTGATATCAGACAATCCTATTTAGTCTCTTTCACCTTGACATAAATAATATTTAGCTAGTCGTCTCCCAAATAAAAGAAGGAGGTAACTGCAGAACCTGTAACTTTCAGCATATTTTTCTTTTACTCTTTATCTCTGCTCTTGGGGACATGTCTGTTTTGTGTTTGCTTGCGTGCCTTCCATTCACTGACTTTGTGCCCTAGACTAAAGTAAGGCAAGGATGTATGTCTTTGATTTTTTTTTGTATGAAAGTTTCTTTTAATGATTAAAAATCTGAAACATTGAGAAACTCTTGGGAAATCCATCTTAGTTGCCCTTCCTTCCTTCCTTCTTCCCTCCCTTTCTCCCTTCCTTCCTCCTTTCTTCTTTACTCCCTTTCTCCTTCCCACCCTCCTGTGAAAACGTGATCCTCATTCTTGTTGAGCTGCTGGTTAGTACAATGTTACAGTACAGTTTTGTTGGAAATATAAGACTTCCCCAGTCAACACAGTTTCAGATTTTGTTAAACATTTCAATGTATTTCATATCATCTCTTAGTTTGTATTTAAAATTTTAAAAACAAATCCCCAATCTAGTCTTTTACTTGTGGTTTACTATGAAATTTTGGCTGTGTTAAGTAGGTAAATGGCAGATTTGGGTACCAGTGATGCTGGGATAACAAAAGTCCTCCTGGATGTGCCATTAAGACCCAATTTGAGGTGGAGGGTGTGACTTAGCAGTAGAGTGTTTACCCAGCATGCACAGGCCCTGGGTTCCATCATCACAACCAAGGTAGAAACATTCCTAAATCCAATTTAATTGTAGCACTCATCTCCTACTTTGTTGGAGAATAAGACGTTAGCTAGTTATACCTTCTGATTGAGGCTAGAATATTGGCTCTCCTGGAGACTTTGTTGTATTTTTCCCAATCCAGTCTTTTACATGATCTCTTCAATCTTAGGGGTCCTATTTTTTTTTCTTTTAGTCATTCAAACCCACTCTAAGCATGATATGATTTTTCCCTCCTATTGAACTCCCAAGTGAGATACACACATACTTAGTTTGTATTGGTTTGTATGTGTACGCGTGTATCTGCGGTGTATGCCTGTGTGTCCAAGTCAGCTTACCCATTCATTTGTGGGCATTTGAAGACCAGAGGATACGACTCCCTTCCTTTATCGCCCTTCACAACATTTTCTTAAGAAGAGTCATTCATCAAAGAGGTCGCTGATTAGCTAGACTGCTGCAGCTCAATGAATTCTGAAATCTGGCTAATCCTGCTTCCCCTACCCAGTGCTGGGGCTAGAGGAACAAGGCTCAGGTTTTCTGTGGGTGTTAGGAGTAACATGCAGGTTACTCTGCCTCTCCAGCCCAGTTCAATGCAAGCTTAGAATTTTCCTTCTCTCTATGTGTGTGTCGCCAGAGCAGTGGTCTACCTGGTCACTGGTATCTCTGTTTCTATGGAAAACTTTTTCTTACTAATTTGCTAGTGTCTACCTTCTCTCAGAATCTGTCAAAATGTAATCATAGTATTTTTTTTCCTCTTCTGTCCATATTTACCAAAAGTCAATCATTTGAATAAAAAAGGACTCTTAAAATCCTGAAAATGTTATAGTTGCCTGCAATTTATCCTGTGTGCTTAGCTAAAGTTCCCTTCTGTGTCTGTCTGGACCTAAAACAGGAATTTTCTTGCTTTCTGAAACTTTGTATTCTGTCTCCCTTTTTGCTTCATTGTTTACTAAGAAACTATTTCTCATCATTGTGATTAATTGGTCTTTAATATTGGAAATCCTGAATCTGCTTTAGTCTTAGTGGATCTTCTCTGTAGTAATAGGAGTGGCGGGCTACAGCCCCAGCTCCCAGCCACCAGCTGGCTTTACCCAAAATAATTACATGGAAACTGTATTCTTCTAAACACTGCTTGGTCCATTAGTTCCAGCCTTTTATTTGCTAACTCTCACATCTTGATTAACCCATTTCTATTAATCTGTGTAACACCATGTGGTGGTGGCTTACCAGGAAGATTTTTAACTTGCTTCCATCTCAGAAAGGAGAGGCATGGCGTCTGCCTGAATCTGTTTCTTTCTCCCAGTATTCTGTTCTGTCTACTCCGCCTATCTAAGCTGCTGTCCTATCAGGTTAAGCAGTTTTCTTTATTAATTAACCAATGCAACAGATAGCTAGAAGACACTTCCACATCACTTCTCAAATAGCAGAATTATTTGTAATAGCCAGAACCTGGAAACAACCTAGATGCCCTTCAATGGAAGAATGGATGAAGAAAGTATGGAATATATATACATTAGAATACTACTCAGCGGTAAAAAACAATGACTTCGCGAATTTTGAATGCAAATGGATGGAAATAGAAAACACTATCCTGAGTGAGGTAACCCAGACCCAAAAGGATGAACATGGGATGTACTCACTCATAATTGGTTTCTAGAGATAAATAAAGGTCAGTGAGTCTATAATTTGATATCCTAAATAAACTAAATAAGAAGGTGAACCCAAAGAAAAGCATATAGCTATCCTCCTGGTTATGGGAAGTAGACCAGATTGCCGGGCAAAAATTTGGGATCTTGGGGGTGTGGTGGGAGGGGGGGTAAGGGGAGAAGGGGAGAGAAATGTGAGAAGGGGAGGGTGGGGGGAACTTGGGGAAAAGGGATGATTGGGATAAAGGAAGGTTGGTTAGGGGAGCAGAGAAGCACACATCTTAATTAGGGGAGCCATCTTAGGGTTGGCAAGAGACTTGGATCTAGAGGGGCTCCCAGGTGCCCAGGGCGATGTCCCCAGTTAGTTCCTGAGGCAGCTGTGGATAGGGAGCCTGAAATGACCCTATCCTATAGCCATACTGATGAATATCTTGCATATCACCATAGAAACTTCATCTGTCGATGGATGGAGATAGAGACAGAGACCCCCACTGGAGCACTGGACTGAGCTCCCAAAGTCCCAATGAGGAGCAGAAGGAGGGAGAATATGATCAAAGAAGTCAGGACCATAAGGGGTGCGCCCACCCGTGGAGACAGTGGGGCTGATTCTTTGGGAGCTCACCAAGGCCAGCTGGACTCTGACTGAAAAAGCATGGGATAAAACCGGACTCTCTGAATTTGGCGGACAATGAGGGTTGTTGAGAAGCCAAGGACCATGGCACCGGGTTTTGATCCTACTTCATATTCTGGCTTTGTGGGAGCCTACCTAGTTTGGATGTTCACCTTCCTAGACCAGGATTGAGGGTGGAGGACTTTGGACTTTCCACAGGGCAGGGAACCCTGACTGCTCTTCAGGCTGGAGAGGGAGGGGGAGGAGTGGGGGGAGGGGAGGAGGAGAGGGAGGAGTGGGAGGGAAATGGGAGGCGGGGAGGAGGCAGAAATTTCTTTTTTTTTCCAATAAAAAAAAAAGATGTAAAACTCTCAACTCCTTCTCCAGCACTCTGTCTTCCTGCATGCCACCTTGTCCTACCATGATGATAATGGACTAAACCTCTGAACTGTGAGTGAGTCAACTCATTAAATGTTTTCATTTATAAATTTATATATATATATATATTCAGATACATTTTGTGAGGAAAATGTTAAATTCCATAGTTAAATTTTAATATATAGGGAAAACGATTTATTAAGCATTAATAAATATGGCTGTGAAGACATATTTACCAAATCACTGCCATGTAGCTACCTATTACTTGACAAGGCCATATTTCCCTTTCTGAGTCTTTGGGAATAACTTTGGAGATACTTATCATTACCTTTTTAAAATGCCTCCTAATACACCACACAGGTAAATCTTATAGAAAATAATATGTCTTCAAAAAGAAAAAGCAAGATAAAGGGAATTAGAGTAAAGAGTTTTAGAGTAGATGGTAACAGTACTTAATATTTACTAATATATTTCATATGATTTTTCATACTGTTTCTGGGACCAAAGAGAGAAATATGAATTTGAATGTTGCTTTAACTGGTCACTAGTCTAACATTAACCCTTGACCTTAATTTTTATAATATGAAATTGTCTGTAATATGAATTTTGAGCAGCTAGCATAAAAACGTCACATTCAGGATTCAATGTATTAACATAAATGGTACAAAACAGCTTAGAGAAGATGCCAAGTTCACTGACAGAAATCCAAGGCTGAGATTTCACATAACAGGTTGTAAAAACATTCACTCATGTGTGTTTGTGGCTTTTTAAAAGCTTTATATAATTTAAACTTTCTACTCTTTACAGTTTTCATCTTCTGATGCCAAGCACTTCATGAAGCAAAATTGTATTTAGGAACTAATGAATGATTGAGAATTCCTAAAGGAGCAGCAAGTAAACCTTATGGAAAAACCATTTATTAATAAATCATATTTGATTTGGGACTATCTATCTGTATTCTGAGCAAAGGAAAAATCCTTAAGGCATCAAGTGATAGAAATTTAAGGTATAAAGGGATATATATTGAAGTAATGGAAAATATTTGAGAGAGAATTTCAATTACGTTATATAGGAGTTTTTTTCACAGTATTATTGTGAACTTTGTGTGACCTCATATAAAAGAAAAATTTTACACTGAGTTACGAGTATGTCAATTTGAGCTTGATTCACAGGACAGTTGGTGAACACTACATTGACTCTGGCTTGCAGACGATCGGAAGTTAGTTTAGAAGATTTACTACCATAGATTGAATCTAGCAGCTCACCATAAACTTAATTTATCATCAGACATTACTTTATCACATAGGTCCACAAGGTAGAAAAATTATGCTGCAGGTTTCATTAATTTTTTGGCACATGAGACAAGATTTTCAGAATGTACAGCCTCAGCGTGAACGCTTTCCTATGGCTCATTTTCTCTCCGACAGCTCCCATGCACATATACAAATATAAAAATGTCTTCTGAAAATGTCAAGAATATCCTGAAAATCTGGGTCCTCAATTACCTGCATTAGAAGGCCGATTTCTATTTCTACATCACTTTTCCTAATGTTCACACACTATAGAATTTCATAACAATTGAAATAATTCTACTTGAGCCTTTATCTGATATAAACACTAAAGTGACTCTTTACACATTTATTTCCAATACCTTTAGCAATCATACATGCATGTGAAAATATTAACATAGAGACTGTTAGAATTGTTCATCACCATTCTGCAACATTATCTCTATATCAGAATTCTAATCATTAATCTATCTTCTCAGAAAGCAAACTTTAAAGCCACAATACTGACAGTTTTTAATACTTTTAATTATAGCTATTGTATAATCACTATTTTACAAGTAAACATTAATGCTCTTTTTTATTATTAACATTTATTTACTTATTTAAATTAATAGTTTTCATTATTATATATTCATATATGTATATAATATATTTTGATCATCTTTAATTTACTAGTTCCCACTCCCACTATTCCACTTCCACTCCCTCAAAGTCAAACAGTTACTTTATTATATGATCTCTGCTATGTTTTTTTATTCAGTAATCATCATTGTTATATATGTTAGATTATATATGCTATATAAATATAAACACATAAATATAACCTGTTGAGAAACTCTGGTATAGACAGTAGTGTAACTATACAATATAACAGTATGCCATACACATTTCAGAAAGATAAAGACATTAGTGTGAGGAGTTTCCCATAACAACAATGCTTTTTGAATAGCTAGACATGTTTGAGATGAGAGTCAAACGTCATACTACATATATAAGTATATTTATTAATATTATATACATACCTATGTATGCACATATAGAGAGACAGAAAATCAAAACATCTTATGTCACCCTATTAATATGCTCATTTTTGGGTTTTATGTTTAAGTTAAAATAACAGTGAAGAAACTGGAAACATGTAAAATAAAATGACACTTTTGACAGGAATCCGCATATGACTCTATACCAATGATCTCAGGTTTTACATACGTGTCTGGTCCTGTGACTACCACCATGGTCCAAATCAATTTGAAAAGAAAAGTCTTTACTTGTCTTACACATTCTGATCATAGTTCAAGATGAAGGGAAGACAAGGCAGGAACTCAGGGTGGTAATCTGGAGACAGGAACTAAAGAAGGCTGTGGATGAATATTTCTTCCTGACTTGCTTCCCAAGGCTTACATAGCCTACTTTCTTATACAACCCATGATCATCTGCCCGAGTCTGGCACTGGCCACAGTGGGCTGGGTCCTCTTAAATAAATTCTTAATCAAGAAAATGTCCAAAGACATGTCTATATGTCAATGTGATAGAGATAGCTTCTAAATTTACGTTCACATTTTTCAGTTGATTCTGGATTGTGTTGACAAAACAAACCAACAGAATCAATCAATCAAACAAACAAACAAAAACAAAGTAATCCAACCTCTACACCCATTTCTTTGATTGTACTATCGGTCTCATTTAGTCCTGATTTGGAATTTTACCTATATGGGGAACAACAAATCAGATATCCCAATACTAATTTTTATGGCTTCATAATATACTGTTTTTGCCTTTGTAAGTACCTTATTGAAAATCAGGACCATAAAAATTCTACCCTTAGAACTCAAATTATCAATTACATTCTTCCAGTCTCCAAGTTCTCATTGGCTGTAGTTTCTGAAGGTTGAAGTTAGGTTGGCATGTGCAACACAAAATAGCCATACTTAGTGAAAAACTCTTCACTTCTCTACTGCTTCCCTTTCTCCTTTTTCTTATGCTTTTTGGACTTAAAAATAAATGGCTAAATTTTGTCATTATTTTGAACAATTCCGTTCTGGTCAAAACATTGGTATAAAAACCGATTTTGACTGTGCCACTCAGCAAACAATGTTGCAGGTAGAGCATTGACGTTGAGGATACTGAGCACAAGTTAGCTGGAGCCTAGTAAGCTCAAGAGCTGAAAATAATAGTTTTTATCAGAGAATCAGCAGAAATTTGTGATTGTCTAAGGCCTTCATATATCTATTGTAAGCATATACTGCAATAAAAAATTACTAATAAGAAAATTTCCAACTTTTCCCCCAGTTAGTTGTCCCCAAGATCCATTTCTCTCATGTCATATCAACAGATATATTTATTCTCATCAGTTACTATTTTTTGGGTGTGACTGGAATGTGCTGCCTTGACTCAGGTAGGAGATATTATACCCACTATTATTCCTGAGTGGTCAGGGAATCTCTAGGCAATGAGTCTTGCTGAAAGTAATTAGGCACTGTTCCCAGAAGAGATTAATATAATTTTTATAAGATACTGGTCAGGTTCTTAAAGGAAAATTGTTATAAAAGACAGAGTTTGGCTTTCTATTTTTCCTGACTTCTTACATTATAATGTGATCTCTTCTGCATTTACTCAAGAACTTATGGAGTCAACCTGATGCCAAAAAGACAAGGGAACCTAACACTTTTATCATACAACTGTGAGTTAAATAAAGTGCCTAACCTACATATTTTATTATAATAAAATAAATAGATACATATGCTTATTATTATACAAATATAATATTTGAACAATTGATTTAGCAATATATAGTAAACAAATAGAAAACTAAATACTATCACTTATATACACAGAATTCTTATATGACTGGTATACTTATTTGCCTCATCATTTGATTACTGGTACTGATTTATTAGCTACCTACTGGGTGCATTTATACATGGGCAAGTGTTGCGAAGGTATATAAAGCATTGTCATTGTCATCCATTGGTTTGTCTTTAGATGCATAGCATGAACACATGAATATTGTTTAAAACAAACTGACAATGCAATAATAAACATAAAATCATGCTAAAACTGGCAAGATGAAACAGTTTTATCAGAGTTGAAAGTTTTAATGTACATTGTTACATTTGAAAGTAAACACTCAGTGCATAAAGAGGAAAGAGAAGTGGAGCACTGCAGCTGAAAACCAACACAAAGAAACTGCGTTCAGAAAATTCTAAATCATGAATATCACTGGGCTGCTGGGACATGGAAAATTCCATGGCCATGCTGGCTTTTAGGATTACACAGACTACAGAGAAGCCAGATTGGAAATCTATTGCCCAGTACTCCAAACCATGGCTTTTACTTTGTTATGGGAAGCAAAAAATGCTAATGCTGTAGTTGATTTGGATGATTTTCATTTAAGTTACATGACGAAGGTGGTGAGATAAGAACACTGGCTGCTCTTGCATTGGACCCTGATTCAGTTCCCAATACCCACATGGCAGATTACAACCATCTGTAGCTTCAGTTCTAAAAATTCCGCTGCAACTCTGGTCACTGAGGGTGCACATACATAAATGTAGGCAAACACACACAAAGCATAAAATAAAATAATATAAAATAAGTAAAGTATACATTGTATAATAGATGAGCAGGTAGCAAAATTGGAGAGCAGATAGGGCTGTATAGGAAGGTACACAGAGATCTGGGTGAGAAAAGATTAAAACCAGAACTCAGTTGGGGCTGCAGAAATTTGGAAACATGGGTAGCTTAGTACTTTGAGATATCCCCACCCTTTCAGGAATATTAAATGGAAAATGCATTTTTCAACAAATAGAATCACAGACTGTGTGAGCATGGCAACCCCAGATTTGATTTTCAGCTTTTAAAGATTATGTCCATCCTCCAGAATTGAATTATTCTGTTTATACCTTAGCATGCTTTGATCGATTGAACAGGGTGTGTACTGGTGCTAAGAAAAACAAATCTTGATGGGGCATTTGTTATTCTGTAGCCGTATATTGTTTTTGGAATGTCTCTTCACCTGTTTCCTAGGATTGATTGTTGAAGTGATGTGGTCAGTTCCACCTGATTTCCCATGCTGTGCAGTTTGCTGTGAAACCGTAACTACTCTCTTTCTTTTCGATGTTAGCTTATTCAGCTACCCCTCCACTTACTATGTTATCTTGTCATTTATGAATCTTTTTTTTTCTCTTTCTCCTTTTGTTTGTTCAGTCCTCTTTCCTCAACTTTCCTGATTGCTTCTTCTTTACAATGTGGGTTACCAGCAAGATCCCAGACATTTCATTCTTTTTATTGATTTTTATTGAGCTCTACATTTTTCTCCCCTCCCCTCTCTGCTTGCTCCCTCCCCCCTCCCTTCAACACTCCCCCAAGGTCCCCATGCTCCCAACTTACTCAGAAGATCTTGTCTTTTTTACTTTCTACTTCTTATGTAGATTAGATTTATGTAAGTCTCTCTTAGTGTCTGCATTGTTGTCTAAGTTCTCTGGGATTGTGGTGTAGGCTGGTTTTCTTTGCTTTATGTTTTAAAACTACTTATAAGTGAGCACATGTGATAGTTGACTTTCTATCACATGTCTGGGTTACCTCACTCAAATTAATGTTTTCTAGTTCCATCCATTTTCCTTCAAAATTCAAGGTGTAGTTATTTTTTTCTGCTGTGTAGTACTCAATTGTAACATATTTTCTTTATTCCTCGGTTGAGGGGCATTTTGGTTGCTTCCAGGTTCTGGCTATGACAAACAAAGCTGCTATGAACATAGTTGATCACATGTTCTTATGGCACAATTGAGCATCCTTTAAATACATACCCAAAAGTGGTATTACTGGGTCTTGAGGAAGGTTGTTTCCTAATTTTCTGAGAAATCACCACTCTGACTTTCCAAAGTGGTTGTACCAGCTTGCAGGATGCTCAGAAGGGGATAAAAGTGTCTTCTTGAGATAACTGATGGTAGGTGGGAAAGGAACTCAGGAACTAGCATGAAACTTGCAGCTCATCCCTTTGAAAAACCAGGCGGTGATGGTGCATGTCTTTAATCTCAGCACTTGGAAGGCAGTGACAGGTGGATCTCTGTGAGTTCAAGGCCAGCCTGGTCTACAGTTCCCGGAAGGCTCCAAAGCAATGCAGAAGTGTTCCCTTTTACCCACAACCTCTCAAACATAAGTTCTCATCAGTGTTTTTAATCTTGGCCATTCTTACAGATGTAAGATGGAATCTCAGAGTTGCTTTGATTTGCATTTCTCTAATGACTAAAGATGCTGAACATTTCCTTAAGTGTCTTTCAGCCGTTTTAAATTCCTCTTTTGAGAGTTCTTTGTTTAGGTCTGTACTCCATTTTTTATTGGATTTTGAGTTCTTCTGGTGTCAAATTTCTTGTGTTCTTTGTATATTCCTAAATATAACCCAAGCAGCAAAGACACTCAGAGAAACAATTAATAAATGAGACCTCCTAAAACTGACAAGCTTCTGTAAAGCAAAGGACATGGTCAACAAGACAAAACAACAGCCTACAGAATGGGAAAAAAAAAAAATCTTCACTAACCTCACATCATACAGAGGTCTGATCTTCAAAATATACAAAGAACCCAGACATTTCTTAAACTGTTGACAGAGGTTTCTGTCCCACCCGGCCCCACAGTCGTTCAGTCCCAAAGCAACATACAGAAGTCTAAGTTAATTTTAAACTGGTTGGCCTAGTATCTCAGGCTTCTTGTTAACTCTTATAACGTATATTAACCCATAATTGTCTGTGTTAGCCATGTGACTTGGTACCTTTTTCTTAGCAAGATATTTTCATCTTGCTTTCCCTGTGTTTGAGTTATGACCGCCTATACGTCCTACCTAGATACTGGCCAATCAGATTTTATTAAAACAATACTAGTGACAGCATACAAGACCATTATTCCCGGCATTAAAATCCTGAGATTTGCAAGTTTATACTGATGTTATTTATAGACTACTGTATATTTAAGATGAGTTATTTTTAAAGATTGTTTTCTTAAAATTTATGTCAGTAGATTAAATAATCCTATGACACAATAATAAAGCTGATAAAATATTAAAATTAATTTATTGAGAATATAAGGCAATATTTGATACTATAAATCAAAAATAGTTTTAATATTATATATTCATTTTATTTAAGTTTAATTTTTTGTTGAAAACAGTAGTAGCTCTTTATGATTTTTAGAGAAGTTGAATAATAAATTAGAAATTAGTAGATACAAACTTTATAGTTGAAACTGTTATCTTTGTAACTTTATTCTGAAGTATTTAAAGCAAAGGATAATAGGTGAACCCTTACAAAAATTTAAATCAATTCATAGGTTAAATTATATTAAAAACAAAATAGTATGTTGTGAACATAGTTCAAAGAAAAACAAAAATATTTATAATGAAGTATGTAAATTCCCACTCTCATCACCATCATCACAGATAAATATAAACAAGGGAGAAAGGACAACTGAAAAGAAAAAAAATGCTGCAGAAAATCTGTGATAGTTATTTTTATGAATGTTTTATTTATTTTGTTATTTTTCTTATTTAAAAAAACTTACTTACATTTTAATAAAAATAAGCAAGTTTGCATTGCTCCTATTCATAATTTCTACCCAATTAGACAGTGATGCCCTTGGGTTTAAAAGACTTTATCTTCTTCACCCTCAAATACGCATCAAATCTTCATTGCCTTGGATATAGATGCCCTGGTGGACTATAAACTCCTTGTTTATACACTGTTTTGTTAGATTTTTCCTTTGGGTAGAATTTAATTTATTAGAAGTAATTCAAACGGGAAGCTTTGTGTGTTTGATTTTTCAGAGCTTGCCATGTCTCCCACACCAGATGCTATTATCACTGTTCACTTAACAGTGTATAGTGACAGGGTTTGAGAAACACCATTACCCACGGATGAACCATGTAAAATCACCACAGAATAGGTATTTTATAGGAACAAAACATGACTGAGTCTGGGCTGAGGGCACTGTCTTACACAAACTGAGCAGTTGAGCATGCTAGAATAGGATTTTCTAGCCATTATAGTGTGCAAGCTCTAATGAGCAAATATTTTCAAATTTCTGTTTGTGTAGCATGTTGACACTACAATGAGGGACAAAGTCACATGGTCTGTATAGTCACAAGTACATGAATTGGGACTCAATGTGACCATTGTTCTCACATGCAGGATCTCAGTCATGCCATCTGTCCCTTATAACCAGAAGGAAGTCAACATGCACTCACTAAGCTACAAAACAGCCAAAAAGTCCCTCAACAGAAAATTACAGCACTGTGAGTTTCGACCATAGAATAATAACCTATGTGCCCAAATACAGGGAAAGACTGACTTAATAACCTTTATAGTAGAAAATGCTGAAAGCATTGATTTTATATTTTCTGGTATATGTCAATTAATCTGCCTAATTGTAGTCACAGAGCTCTTCTGATATACCTAAGTACATTACTAATTATAAATAACTTGCAAAATAACAACATACATGTAACCATTTTAATAAAATGTGAAACTGACCAATTTAACAACTAATAATACAAATTATTAGAAATCCAAATACACACAAGCTTATTGTATTACTTTATATCCCTTTATTCTTATTATGTATAAAGTATATAATTAATTATTAGAATAAATATAAGAGAAGGCAAAACGTTAAAAACGTTAGATGATTACTAATAAAATATCTTCATTGATTTTTGACCCTGTCACTTATAAATATTACTTTGATTAAATCATTTCCTCACTTTGATTTTTTATTTTCTTATAAAGCAGTACCTTCATTATGCATATTCTTTATCCAACCATCTGTTTATCTTGTTAGATTTCTTTCCTCTTTTGCTTTTGAAAAATTTATTTTATCTTTAATTTTGTGTGGGTGTATGAATGTCTTTGTGTGGGTATGTGCACATGCATAGGGGTATGCAGAAAATAAGAGTCATTGAATCGCCTGATCTAGACTTACAGTTAGGTAAGTCTAGATCTAAAATAGATGGTGGAAGCCAAACCCAGGTCTTCCAGAGGAGCAGTGAGCTCTTACATTTGGAGCTATCTTTTCATACCTCCTTATTTTTTTCACTTTGTTCCTTTTCCTTTCTATTTCTTAGGAAACAGAGCCTAATCATAAGCCACTAGATTAACCTGGGGCTTTCTAACTAGCCCAGGTTAACAAAGTCACAATTCTCTCTCCTCATTCTTCTCTTGAGTTTTCATATTTCAAACATGAACACAAAGGTCCATTTTAGGTGTCAGTTTTAAGGCTAGAAACTATTCGCTTTTCATAGCAGACAGCACTGTCAGGAACAGAGTCCTAGCCTGGAGACATACTTGAAAACAACGAAGTAAAACAGATACAACATCGAGCAAGATCTCCACATATTTTAAGAATGAGGCTCAAACTCTAGGGAAAGCCAGGTATCATCCATACACAATCTAATACTCTTGATGTAATGTCTAATCTTCAGCTTGGTTAATTTTGGGGTTAGATATTCCATGTTGATTTTGTGCTTCTTGTTCTGAGAACCAAATTGGAAATTCATTAGTGTTGCTCAGATTTAATTTGCAATGTCTTAAACAGTATCTTAAAATTTAGAAAAAAAAATAGCTGCAAATTTTGAATATTCTGAATATATTTGTTTGTGCAATCTAATTTATGTAAAAGATTTTTAAGCTGATTCACTGCTAATTCTTGCCTGGATTTTCTTAATTGAACTTCTAAAAATGCTCACACTTAAAAAAGATTGATGATCTGAGACAGAACTGGGGATTATAAAGAACATTTAAATTTCCACCAAGTCCTGTAAGGGTTAGTATAGATGAAACAACGCTCATTTAGAAGGTTGGTGGGTCTTGTCAATTTGTCTGTCCACAGGGAAATATGGAGAACTGTAAATTTGGGTCAAGTTGCTGGACACTTGCTTAAATCAGCACCTAGGAAATCTTGGCAAATGACACCCAGCTGAGCTCAGCCCACGCACTGAGACTTAACTGACAAGTTGGTACATGTAAGTGGACATCTCACACCTACATTTGGCTCTTGTTTAGTTTTCTGAGTACATTATCTCTTCAACTGTTCTCAAAGTTCTGAACTCAGCCTCAGGCCATAGTTCTCCACTCCTACCTGGTAGTTCTGGGGGCTGTTTGACAAGCCTTGGACAGAAAGTCTCTACTAAATAAAGCAAGAAATGATAGACTATATGAAGAATAAAATTTTAGGTAGTTTCCTCTTTGTTTACTTGGTCTTATTTTAGGCAGAGGAAGGGATTCCAGTGAAGGTCATCCAGGAGCAATGACTTCCCCTTCTGTGGCAAATGTGTTTCAAGACCCCCACTGGGGAGCCCTGAAACCACAGAAAATGCTGAACTTTATACAGATGTGAGGATACTCACACCTAAGAAACAAGAATGCAGTAGTTACTCAGTCCTTGAGTCTGGGTGCCTCAGCAGTCAGCGTAATCCTACAATGGCTGTTCCTCAGTGAAAAACGGTATGAGGAGCAACAACGAGAGTACAAATTAACTTGGTGGTAAGAGGGAAGACCATGGCTGACCTGTTTTATCTGGTCTGCTACCAGAAGGTACCACCCACAGCCAACAGGTCAATGCCATTTAAAGGCCATCAGAACAGCTCTTCAGGGTGCCTATCCCTGTTTAGGAATTTCACATTTCTGACAAGTTTTCATTAAAACCAACCATAGCAACTGGAAAGGCTGGATGTGTTTGGGAAAGGAAGGATTCATATACTGGGTTGGACAAAACAGGATGTCATGAGATTTCATCACGACACTTCAAATGATAGGTCACAAAAATACTTACAAATTGTTTCCTTATGGCATTTTCAATTTATTGTTTATGGACTGTGCTAAATAGCATGTGAATGAAACTTTAAAAGGATAGGTATATGCCAATACATGTAGAGAATATAAGCTATATGCATATATACATACATACACACACACACACATACACACACACACACATATAGTAAGAATCCCTTCTACATGAGCACAGAATATGAAAAATGGATGGTCACATTCATAATGATCTTATATACAACTTCTTAACTGAATGTGGGAAATGCGATTACTTACATTTGTGAATAAACATTCAAACTCAAAGGCAGGATGAACCTGAGCTGTTTCCCAGAAGCTCATTGTTGTTACAACTGGAGCCTTATTTCTGAACACACATGTTCACTCTTCATCATCAGTGCTGTCAAGGCACACAACAGCAACAAGCATTGCCTGAAGCAGTTCTACATAAGCAGGATGCCTAGGATTGTGGCACCCTTACTGTACACAGACATTTTCTGTTCCTATAGAGACATAATGGTTTAATTATGGGAAACAAGAACTTTTGATATTTGAATATTTTCTAATCATTATCTTTTATTCGAGCTGTCGTGTTTCAGCATGCTTGACTTTAAACAATACTGTTTATCTTGATGACATGAATTTCATAAAGAGTTTCAAAACACTTTTGTTTTAAATTAAGACAGAATTTTCAGAATTATATGAGTGTGTGTGTGTGTGTGTGTGTGTGTGTGTGTGCATGTATGTGTTGTATGTATCTATGCATTTGAATGTATTGGTATCTCATATATCACCAAGTTTGGGTGGGTGTGTATAGATAGGCATGTAGGTGAACCTTCATGTACATACTGTGTACATCAAGGCCAGAAGCTGACATTAGAATTCATCAAACACTCTCCACCTTATTTTAAAGGCAAGGTCTCTCACTGAAATTTTAGCATACCAATTAAGCTAGGCTAGCTGGCCAGCAAGCTCCTGGGACCAGCCTGTTCTCTCCTCCTCAGCACTGGAACTGCAGGTGCACACTGCCACTGCAGCATGATGGGCTCTGGGTATCTGAACTCATTCCTCATGCTTGAGTAATAAGCACTTTACTGACTGAGCTATTTCCCCAGCCAATCCACTGGATATCTGCAATGGCCTGAACCATTCTTCTACTGCTTTGTACTACACATTTTTATGAAATACTATTTGCAGTATTGATAATCACAACATCAAAACAGGTTTCAGCTCTGAAGAACATTGAAAATGCTCTAAGTTTTACAGCATCAAATGTTTATATACAAATAAGGAAATGTCCCAAATGCAAATTTGCTTTTGATATATTGTAAGATAATATGTATGCAAAATTCTTTGAAAATAAGAGTTTTTTGTGACTCATTTTCAGTAAGTATTTATTTCTATTTTCATTTTATACATTGATACATTCTGGTTTACCTAAAAACGTCTCAGGCAGACAGAGCTTGCTAATAGACAAAGTTGGAGAAGCTTTGATTTAGTCTGCGTCCAAAATCAGGTACATTAATCCCAGGCCTGTTCACTGAAGCTAGTAGTATAAAATGAATATTTAGTAAAGGTAAATCTGGAGTAAAATGATTTTACATTTCTATTGTTTTCACTCCTATGTGAACACAGAAATCAATTTGTGTATGTGATTGAAATTCATTTATTTGCACATGTATTCACAAGCATACTTAATCTGCTTGCACATAATAGACAGAAAAGAATTCATTCCGCATAGTGACTATAAAACACTTTTTCAAGAAAAAACAATCACTTTCTTTTTCTTTGATTGTTTGCCTTCTAATGTGTTCGAAGAGTAGCTTAGTGAGTCTTTTTCTTTTCTCAGTGACTGGTTGAAGGATGAAACATTACAAGTGACTTTTCAGCAGACCAATGGCAATAAAAGCTGCCTAACTCATTCTCTGGAGACCATCGAAAGAGTCACATCAGAATATGTGACTTTTCTTTCTTAATGAAGCAAAATTTATGAATCACTCCCCCCAGATAAAAAATGAATTTGCTGTGATTTTTATTAAGTTTTAATTTATTTTAATTTATTTTTACATTCCATCCACAGTTCTTACCCACACCCTACCTCCAGTCCCACCACCTAGCCCATCCCCCATCTCCTCCTCCCAACCTGTAAGGGCTTCCATGAGAAGTCAAAGAAATCTAGCACATAAGTTGGGGCATTACCAAGCCCCTTTCCCCTGCATAAAGACTGAGCATGGCATCCTACCATAGGGAATGGGCTCCAATAAATTAGCTCATGTACCAGACCCTGGTCTTATTTCCAGGTGCCTCACAGATAGTTCAAGCTTCATCACTGCCTCCCACATATAGACGGCCTAATTCAGTGCCATGAAGGCTCCAAATGCAGAGAATCATCAGATCATACTTCAAAAACTTGTACTACACAAAGTAAAAAATTTAAAAGAAATGGACAACATTCTTGATAGGTTCCAGATACAAAAGTTAAATCAAGACCAGATAAACACTTTAAATAAACCTATAAGCTCTAAGGAAATAGAAACATAAGGAACATTGCCAAATTCCTTTCACAAGGTACAGTTACCCTGATAACAAATAAAATATGAAACAAACAAAGAAACAAAAAAGAAAGCAATCTACAGACCAATTTTCCTTATGAACATTGATTCAAAAATACTCAGTAAAATATTGGCAAACTGAATCCAAGAACACATCAAAAGTATTATCCGCCGTTACCAAGTAGGCTTCAACCCAGAGATGCAGGGTTGGTTCAACATACAGAAATCTGTCAATGTCTTCCACCATATAAACAAACTGAAAGAAAATAAAGCACATGATCATCTCATTAGACGCTGAAAAAGTCTTCAACAGAATCCAACACTTCTTCATGATAAATGTTTGGGAGAAAACAGGAATTCAAGGAACATATCTAAACATAATAAAGGCAATTTACAGCTAGCTGACAGCCAACATCAAATTAAATGAAATTCAAAGCTATTCCACTAAAATCAGGAAAAAGAGAAGGCTGTCCACTCTCCACAAATCTATTAAATATAGCACTTGAGTTCTGGCCAGAGCAATAAGACAACAAAAGGAGATCATGGGGATACAATTTGGAAAGAAGAAGGCAAACTTTCACTATTTGCAGATGATATGATAATATATATTAGTGACCACAAAAACTTTACAGTGGAACACCTAAAGCTAATAAACACCTTCAGTAATGTGGTGGGATACAAGATTAACTCAAAACTATCAGAAGCCCTCTTATATACAAATGATAAATGGGTTGAGAAAGAAATCAGAGAAAAAAACATACTTTACAATAGCCACAAATATAAAATATCTTGGGACAACACTTAAGTCTCTAAAGAAAAAAATTGAAGAAGATATTAGGAAATGGAAATATCTCCCATGCTTTTGGTTAGGTAGGATCAAGATAATAAAAATGGCAATCTTACCAGAAACAATCTACAGTTTCAATGCAAACCCCATCTCAAAATATCAACATAATTCTTCACAGACCTCAAAAGAACAATACTCAACTTCATATGGAAAAACAAAAACCTAGAAGAGCCAAAATTATCATGTGTGATCCAGGAACATCTGGAGGCATCACCATCCCTTACTTCAAACTCTACTATGTAGCTATAGTAATAAAAACAACTTGTTGTTGGCATAAACACAGACATGTGGATCAATGGAATCAAATTAAAGATCCTGACATTAATCCAAATTCCTATTACTACCTGATTTTTGACAAAGAAGCCAAGTGGTACAATAGAAAAAGCAAAATATCTTTAATAAATGGTGCTGGCAAACTGGATGTCAATATAAGTTTACAAATAGATCCATATCTATTGCCATGCACAAAATTCAAGTTCAAAAGGATTAAAGACCTCAATATAAACCCAACTACACTGAATCTAATAGAAGAGTAAGTGGGGAGTAGCCTTGTATACATTGGCACAGGAGACCACTTCCTAATTATGACACCTGTAACATAGACGCAGAGAGCAATGATCAATAAATGAGACCTCTTCTAACTGAAAAGCTTCTGAAAGGCAAAAGACATGGTAAATAAAAAGTGACTTTTAACTGAAATTTGTGACCTTGAGAGCATAAAACCTACTTTGAGATGGACTAACAGTTCATTATGTTCAAGGCATTCACACTTTCCTGTCTGTAAGCTTTATTTTCTATTTTAGCATCTTCAAATTTTTTGGAGTGAGCAAGAACAACAAACAAAAATGATAATAAATATAAGTAATAGTAAATTAAAGGAATTCTCCATAGCATTTTAATGTAGTAGTAGGCAATTTGAAATATGAAGAAAGGCCAAGTAGTAGAGTTAAGAAAACAGCATCATGAGGCCTTCTGTGTCAAATTGTCATTGAAAATGCCACCATTGCCCGTCAGTGTGAGATCCCGCTGTGCAAATGGATATGTGTGTGTTGATAAGCCCACAAGCTTCAGCTTTATTAACTCCACTAGGATGTCTTCTTAATGTTTTTAAGACATTATTGAGCATGTTGGAAATAAAGGCAAGCAAGTTCTAGAAGAACACTAACACATGTTTCTTTATCAGTAAAGCTTTATTAGTGTTATGATCTAGAAACCACAAAGCAGGTCTCTAAGACCAAGGCAGAGCCCATTAGAATGATGGACAGCATATACACTATGATAGGGTCTCTAAAGGAAGGGCTTTTGACTATTTCACTTTTCCAGAGGTAATAGGAAAAAATCTGATCATCTGTTCTAGCCTAGATGACTGCAGGCAGTGAGGGAGGCACAAGTCAAGACCATAAGTGATATTGGCTCTGTATTACTACCTTCAAAACATCCTCCCAAGATCCAATTAGTGTTTCATTCAAGGGTTTTGTTTATGTTCTTTAGTTTCTGCTTTGCATGATATACCTAATCCTCTTGAACCCTTGGGGAAGCAAAGAACTTATCACCGCATAATTGTGCAGGGTTCAAATATTGAAGTGTTTCAAATAGGTAGAAGGTCTAAAACCCAGAGATGTTTGCAAGCCATTACTTGTCAAGATGTAAAACTCATAAACACACAAAGAGCCCTTAGTCTAAAAACAGAAAAATAAGTTATCACAGAAATAAAAAAATAGCATGTAAATAATCTTCTCTTCTCCACCTCTCACAGTATTATTGGAAAGTGTTGAAGTGCTGTGGTTATTTGTTTGTTTTGTTATTTTTTTATTATTGTTTTTACTGAGCTATAAATTTTTCTCTGCTCCCCTCTTCTCTTTCCCCTTCCCCTCTGCCCTCTCCCATGATCCCCATGCTCCCTATTTACTCAGGAGATCCTGTCTTTTTATACTTTCCTTGTAGATTATTTCCATTTATGTCACGCTTAGGGACTTCTTTGCTGTCTAGGTTCCCTGTGATTGTGAATTGTAGGCTGGTTTTTCTTTGCTTTATGTATAAAAGGCACTTATGAGTGAATATATATTATATTTATCTTTCTGAGTCTGGGTTACCTCACTCAATGTGATGTTTTCTAGATCCATCTATTTGCCTGCAAATTTCAAGATGTTATTATTTTTTCCACTATGTAGTATTCATTATGTAAATATACCACATCTTCTTTATCTATTCTTTGGTCGAGGGACATTTACGTTGTTTTCATGCTCAGAATATGTCAAATAATGATGATATGAACATAGTTGAACACACGTCTTTGTGTTATGATTGAGCATCCTTTGGGTATAAATTCAAAAGTGATATTGCTCCGTCTTGAGGTAGGTTGTTTCCTAATTTTCTGAGAAATCGTCATACTGATTTCCAAAGAGGCTTTACAAGTTTGCACTCCCACCAGCAATGGAGGAGTGTTTCCTTTACTCAACATCCTCTATATCATATGCTGTCATCAGTGTTTTTGATCTTGGCCATTCTGATAGGTTTAAGATAGAATCTCAGTGATGTATTGGTTTGCATTTTTCTGATGGCTAAAGATGTTGCATATTTCCTTATGTTTCTCTGAGTCATTTTAGATTCATCTGTTGAGAGTTCTCTGTTTAGGTCTATACTCCATTTTTTATTGGATTATATTTTTCTTTTGATGACCAATTTCTTGAGTTCTTTGTATACTTTGGAGATCAACCCTCTGACTGATGAGAGGTTGGTGAAGATCTTTTTCCATTATGTAGGCTGCAGTTTTGTCTTGTCCTTTGACTTTTGCCTTGTCCTTGGCTGTGTCCTTTGCTCTACAGAAGTTTCTTAGTTTCAGGAGGTCCTATTTATTTCCATTTATTAATTGTTTCTTTCAGTGTCTGTGCTACTGGGATTATATTTAGGAAGTGGTCTCCTGTGCTAATGCATTCAAGTGTGCTTCCCACATTCTCTTCTATGAGATTCAGTGTGCTTGGTTTTATGTTGAGCTTTTTGATCCATCTGGACTTGAGTTTTGTGCATGATAATAGATATGAATCTATTTTCATTCTTCTACATGTTGATACCCAGTTATGCCAGCACCATTTGTTGAATATGCTTTCTTTCTTCCACTTTATAATTTTTGCTTCTTTGTCAAAAACCAGGTGTTCATGGGTGTGGATTTGGTTCCATTGGTCTTCCTGTTGTTTGTTTTCTTAGGTAGCATCTTGGCTTCTATGGTTTTCTGAAAACCATGTGAAACTGTGATGTTGAATATTATGTTTAAAAGTTTTAAATTACTGTGCTTAAGAGAGCTATAAAACAAAAATTCTTCTACCATGTAAGCCCTACATTTTTAAGAACTGATAACTTCCTGGAATGCTGGGAGATATTCTTATAATTGCCTGGTCTTATATATTTTTTTTAAAATATGTTCATGCAAAATAACAGAGCTGTGATTTTGCTTCTTTAAACAAACTTGCTTACCCCTGACATCATGTGGGAAGAATGTGTGTTTGACTGCATGTGGTGGGATGTGTGCCTGATTAAATGTGGGCAAGAAGAACATCAAGATGTGTGCTTGCCCTGATTTCAGGAAGGCAGGAATTACATATCCTGTGGGTTTTGCCTTTATATGCCCCTTACTAATGGCTGCATTTTGAGAGTACTCTTGGGTATAGTTATGGTGCCATGAGTATATGGTACAGGCATCTGAGTATAGTCTCTGCTTTATTAAAATTTATTCATATGCAGAATGGTGAATCTTGGAATGATTCCAGACCATAACAAAGCATAGGCAAGTGTTGCTCTCTGCTCCACTTTCAAGTGTTACAATAGATATTGCTTGCCTACAATTTTTTTTAAAAAGCTAAGTGTTGCAAAAATAAAATATTAGAACTTTCTTTTGAACTCTTTCATAGTTTAAATAAAAATACAATATAGGATGAAGTTGAGAAATCAATGATTCTATTTTAAATTAATTTATTCCTTATGATCTTAAAATGGGTTTGTTTTATTGTTTCAACAATAATACCAGCTTTCTGCACACTGATTTGCAGATAGTACATTTCCATCATTCTTTCTCATTTGGCACAGGTATTAAAAATTTCCTTTATGGAATGAAGCAAATATTTCATTTGAAATACTTATATAATAGGTTTATTTTAAAATACTTTAGGTATTTTGAAGACTAGAAAGATTAAATCCTTTATTTTATTGATGTTCTATGTAATATTATGAAATCCCAATAACTAGATTATTCTGTAGTTTTCTTGATGTAATCTCTATTTGCTGAACTAAAATGCAGACAGCATTTTAAATGCTTGCTTCAGCTATCAATTAAACACAACATAGAATCACTTGGAAATAGTCTTCATAAAGGCATGTCTAGACTGCGTTGGCCTGTGAATGGCTTGCCAGTCTTAACAAAAAAGCAAGGAGCCAAGCAAAATGTGGGCAATGCCTACTCGCAGTCATTTCCCTGCCAGAAAGAAGGAAAATGTTTCCTCTCTTTTGTCCATTTGGCTTTGACTCTCATTGTTGAGTTCTCCATTCTTGCTTACACAGCTTCTCCTTCCAATGTGGACTGAAAATGAGAAGGTTCTCAGAATCCTCTGTGCCTCTAGTGCCAGATTGGAACTGCTGAGGTACTTAGCTTCCTCATGGGTTGAGCAACTACTGGGAACATGGTCTCTTTAATGTGAGAAAGCCATTGTTGTAATATTCTGACTGTATATGTAGGTTATTCTAATAAATCCTTTTCATATGAGTACATATACATATATGCATGCATATTCATGAATATGAATAAATATTAATTTATTTATTATATTGACTCTGGTCTTCTCTAAAGACCCTGACTAAGATACTCACCTATTTAATGACATTGTAAAGCATGTTTCCTTAACATCATAAACTGACTCTACATTAGATGTTGAATTAGTTCTAGTCCTTCTGGAGCTGCACCATAGAGTCCAATTTTCAGTTTACCTTCAACTGATTTTTATACTCTAGTGTCTTGCAGCTCATGGGCATCAAGAAGAAAAGGTATTTGGAATCCCAGGCAAGATTTCTCACAATTTGTTCCTGTTTTCAGTAGGGTTTGCCAATACGTCTATTACTATTCATGCAGGCATGGCTATTTCTGTATATCTCTGTATAGGTCTGTATATAAATCACCATGTCTATATGGACAATATAATATCTAATCCAAGATGTAGATGGAATGAACATGTCATGCCCAAAAGTAAAAGGTGATACTTCATACAACAAATGACATATAAGACGTACTTTGATCATATTAACCTTCTATTACTGTTTCTTGTTTCTACAATTTCTTATCTCTTACTTTCTTCCATATTGCAAATACTGCCTCTTTTACTCCTGTGTCTTCTGTCCAACAAATTCTATAAATGTGAGAATATAGCATTATATGATATTTTGAGAGCCATAATCTTTTTTTTTTTGGTATTTAATGCCTGTTTTAATTTAATTATATATTTTATTAAGCCACTAAAATTGTTCTATTTTTCAGAACTCTGTCCTTTCCTTCATATTGTCAGCTTGATTGCACACTCTTGTTTTACATCCCACTCCATACACTGATTTAGAAGTCACAAAATGTGATTATTCTGTTAAAGCATATTCAAGTATCCATAACATGCCTATGTGTTTTTAGACCCACTAGCTACTCTGGTCACATTTATAATCCACATGCACATTGTTACTGTGTCTGGTTACAAATTCTCATCACAAAACATTCAGGAAATTTGGGACACAATAAAAAGACCAAACCTAAGAATAATTTGAATAGAAGAAGGTGAAGAATCACAGCTCAAAGGCCCAGAGAGCCATAATCTTAACATTCAGAATTATCTATAGCTCCATCCATTTTATTGTAAATGATATAGCTATGTATTTTATGTCTCAATGTAACTATATTGTATATGTATGTGTAACATTTTCTGTATCCATTTCATTTGAGTATAAAATATTGCATAGTATTTACCATAATTCCTGCTTGAGATAACACATATGACAATTAAAGTTTTCCTAAATGTTGTTCCTATATCAAACTGTCTAAAGGACTGGAACTATAGGATTATGGAGAGATTAGAATGTTCTTTCTTAGACTATTTTAGCCCACTAAAGAACCATTTATTGTTCACCTGTATGTGTGATCTAGCATCTTCATATATATTAATTGAGTACTTTTGTAAAGTTCAAAATGTTTCCTAGCTTGCAACAACCCAAGGCTAAGAATGTCATTAAATAGTATGAGTCCTATAGTAGATATTGCCCTCATTTGATCTCTTATATATCTAATGTTCTTCAATGTGTTTGAAATTAGCTTCATTTTTAAATTTTCTTGCACTATTCTCATAAGAAATCACAAAACTGTTATCATGTTAGAATGAGGTTTTTTTTTTTTAACAAAAGCTAAGCTGTGACATCTGGTCATGATCATGGTTACTCATTTTTTGGCAAAGAATAGACAGTCTCTTATTTTCTCCCGTGGATACTGCTTTTACCCCATCAGAATTGTCTTCCGGTCATGGGAGATGTCTAGTATAACCTGACCCTAACAGCAGTTTTGGTTCTTGTGCTGCTGAAAGAGAATTCAGATGAGACAATGAGATCAAACAAGGAGGCGTGAAAATAAAGAGCAGACTGACTCCAGAAGCCATGGCCCCCATTCCTTGCAAATATGAGTTTTAATATTTCTGATCATCAATTAATCCTCCCTTCAGGGCCTCCCCATGATTGGCACTTTCAGGAAAGGGTTGTGTGTTTCTCAGAGGTCATTTCCCAGGATTATACCTGTTATAAACAGATGTATGTCATAAGAAGATTTACAGTGGCTTAATCACCCCTAAAACGGAAGGTTTACTGGGAAAATTGAAAGGCAGTCTGTGCATGCTCCTTTTGTTAATCAGGGTTCTCTAGAGTAGTAGAACTTTAATAAAATAAGTAGATATTGAAGACAAACTCATTAGATTGACATACAAGATATAGCCTGGGAAATCAAAACATCTTCACGTGGGAGAGACCGAGAACGGCAGAACCTCTCAGTACACAAAGCTAGTTGCCTCAGTGGCAACCTAATTTGGCACTTAAGACCAGAAAGGTTCTTGAGAGCCACTGGGGTTCATTTCACAACAGAAAGAGGAAGAACCTGGGTTCTGATGTCAGTAAATGGTGTCAGCAGCAGCAAAAATTATATGCATTCACAATCAAGAGGCAAAGGGCAGTTAGCCAAAGCAGAAGGCTGTTTTCTCATCTCCTTGGATTAGGCTAGTGCCATACAGACATCTACTTTAGAGGATGCTTTCCTATTCAGTTCTAGGAAAGACACACAGAAATGGTGGATTTCACACCTTTGTGGCAAGTACTTTATCCTTTTAGTTACCTTCTTAGTCCCTAGTAAGGTTATTATGATTATTTTCACCATTAAAACTATGTTTATATTTATTAAGTGTGAAATTCATGTGTGTCCAGATCAGTGGACTAATTGTGGGCATGAGTTTAGTCCTACCATGAAGTTCCTGAAATATTGAAATCACCTTATCAGGTATTGTATCAAGTGCTATAAACCAGTGAACCCTTTCACTGCTTCCATAATAAGCATTAAAGAGAATATGTACTAAAACCATCTTCATTGACTCTATACTTTCTTTAATATTATAATACTTCTATTTTCCCAAAAATATATGAATTAATTCATATTTTAGTTACCAATAATTTACTCCACATATCATAATTCGTAATTATTTTCAATCCCAGTGGCTAAATTCTTACATTGTTTCATTTATATATTTTATATAACATAAAGGGATTTTATCAGTGAAGGAGAAATTATTAAAAATAAAGCCAGTAGAGACAGTATATGTCAGTTCAGTTTCTGATGCTTTTCCCACAACTTTTTCTTTTTTTAACAATGGCTATGTGGATCTGATGTGTTTGATTAAATGACAGTTGTCAACCATCTACAGACCATATGCTCTTCTGGGAAGTGTTATTTCAGAGGTCAATAGGTCAGCTAGAACACTGCTTACTAAGCTTGAATGTATTCATAAATTAAAGGGCAATATAAATACTCATCAAAAGCCTGACTATGGCTTTTTATATAAATGACAATTGCTAAAGGGGCTCTTAAAATATAGGTTCGCTTATTGAAGCTGTTTTTTTTTTTTATTTTATTGGAAAAAAAAAAGCAATTTCTGCCTCCTCCCTGCCTCCCATTTCCCTCCCACTCCTCCCTCTCCTCCTCCCCTCCCCCCACTCCTCCCCCTCCCTCTCCAGCCTGAAGAGCAGTCAGGGTTCCCTGCCCTGAGGAAAGTCCAAAGTCCTCCCCCCTCAATCCTGGTCTAGGAAGGTGAACATCCAAACTGGGTAGGCTCCCACAAAGCCAGAGCATGAAGTAGGATCAAAACCCGGTGCCATGGTCCTCGGCTTCTCAGCAGCCTTCATTGTCCGCCAAATTCAGAGAGTCCGGTTTTATCCCATGCTATTTCAGTCAGAGTCCAGCTGGCCTTGGTGAGCTCCCAAAGAATCAGCCCCACTGTCTCCACGGGTGGGCGCACCCCTTGTGGTCCTGACTTCTTTGCTCATATTCTCCCTCCTTCTGCTCCTCATTGGGACTTTGGGAGCTCAGTCCAGTGCTCCAGTGTGGGTCTTTGTCTCTATCTCCATCCATCGCCAGATGAAGTTTCTATGGTGATATGCAAGATATTCATATAAGATATTAAGGATTTCACTATCAAGGGGTATACAGTCATATAAATAACACATTTGGGGAAATCAGTAAGTCACCTCAATAAAACCCCTAGTGCAGTTTGAATGGGAAATGGATCCATAGGCTCATTTGATTTAAATACTTGGCGTTCGGCATTCTGATTTCTGTACTCCCTCTGGGATATCTTAAAGACTCCACTCACACAGTATTCTAGGAGGAATCACCTTGACAAGAATGTGGAAGTGAAGACTCAGTCTGTGAAATTCCAGAGCACAGTCTTTTCTAGAAATTGGACTAGAGACCATCTGTGCTGAATTCTGGCAACGTGTGTGTGTGTGTGCTCACACGCGCATACGCATACATGACTATCCATCAGTATCTCCATGTTCTGATAATTTGACTAAGACTGAATTCAAAAGTAATGGAGTAATTAATTTATTTTTGTGCAGGGTTATTTCAGACCACATAGCATGCAGGTAGTGGAATAGTGATTACTCTCTTTTTTCAGCTAGATTTTCCATGTAGCAGAGCAAGACAGGGAGATGATAGACAGTTTGTCTAGAAAGGGATGACAAACACAGGAAATGGCTGGACAACAGGGAAGGTGCTTTACAGACAGAGCCCAGCCTTTGAAAGCATCAGTGTTTAAAATTCATTTGCATTTTAAAGACTTGCATGTGAAAAGAATGTTGCTATGGCAGTGCCTCCTAGGAATGTGTTCTCTTAGATTCAGCTACACAGGCACTCAAAGACTGGTGCAGTCATATGCCAAAGAAAGCCAGCTATATCTTGTGCTGACAGCAGAGCTTGGCATAGTCTATGTGGTTTTCGTACTGGAGGGATATAAAAAAGAGGAGTTAAGGATAAGTGAAGTATGCACCAGGCTTTCAAAGAAAAGCTTTAGAGTAAATGTATGTATAGTAGGTTCAGATTTCCTATATGAGCCCCTGATTATGTATGTGTAACTGTGGAGTTGAAGCCTGAGTTAGAATGTATAGCAAAAACTGCTAGAAATGCCAAGAATGTGTGATGTCGATGGAAGAAACGTTTGGGTACTGAATTTTGTGCCAGCCAAATATTCTAAGTATGTTTCAGCCATCAGGTCTACAGAACCAGCCCTGTTTGCCTATGTTACAGCCTTGATGATGTCACATGACTCCTACAGTTGGACTCAGAGCTACAGGTTTTGATGTCTGACCTTTTGCTACTCACCCTAAGTCTTTCTGGGTTGCATTTTATTTTCTTCTGATCTTTCCTTGCTGTGACCCCTTCCAACGTTTTCTTTTTCAATGAGAAAATACATCGTGTGCCATTGTATTTTGTAATGAAAATATAGATGTAGGTAATTAGATTTTGATTTTACAAGGGTTAACAGCAGAATAGTTGGGATTCAAAATAGGTTTTAGATTATTGAGCACTTGAGAATACGAAACACATGGTATTCTTGACATTGGTCTTAATGTATTTTTATTGAGACTAGGGGAACCCATGGTGGAAAGTTACAGTCTGAATGTGACTCAAACACAGGTTCATGTGTTTGAACACTTATCCCTAAGTGTGGGTACTGTGTGCAGACACTGTTGAGCACTTTATTGATTGATGTTAGCTGCTCATATGTAACTGGGCTTTGACATTGAGTTATTTTCTAGTTTTGATAGGATGCTTTACTCTGTTTCAAGGCCTGTTGACACTTACCTCGACTTCTCTACTCTACTTTTCCTTTGTGCTTGTGTCATTATGATGGACTAAAATCGTGTGACATCATAAGCAAAAACATGGCTGTCTTTCTTTAAGTTTCTTCTATCAACTCTGCAATAATGACAAGAATAGAAACCAACATAAAAACTGATGAAGGAGAAAACACAAACCAGTGACTCTAACACAGACCTATGTAGTTTTCATAAGGAAAATATTAATAATAGAGGCTATGTTGTTTTTATGCTATAGGTAATGATATGTGTATTTAAAAATCATCCAGTGTGTATATATTTCCTTTAAAGGCTCTTGGGCTTTTGAAAGAGACATGTGTGAGAAAAAAGAATGAAAAATAAGGGTGTGGTCATTGCACATGGAAATCTGAATAAGTCAGAGAATTGAGGTCCCTTGAAGAAAAAAAAATACTTATTCTGGAAAAATGCATAATTTTATTCAGAATTATTTTCAATATATGATTTTAGCATTATAATACAGAGTAGAAGATTTTAACAGTAATTTTCTATGTGAGGAGAGGTACACAGGGGTTTCCTAAAATGTAGCTTTAGTAGAAAATTGTATCCATGCAAGATAAGTGTGATGATCTGTATTCCAAATGTTTTTTATAATTATGTTGTTATTTATAATTGTCATATGTGTGTATGAATAAACTACTCCATATGTGTATATGTGTGTCTATGTGCCTACTTATTTGACTAGGTCTTTAAAACAGTATAAGTTTAGATGATGATCAAAACTGTAAATAAAAATTGTATATGAGTTATGATTGCAATCACATATACAGCATGCCTTTTAATATATTTTAGAATAATTGAGTCAGTCTGCTATTAGTTTAATTAAATTTTTTACACCTTCTTGATTAGGTTGCTGGTTTAATGACATCTTCCACACTTTGAGCTGTGAAGTGTAGCTCATTTTAAAGTTCCGTAATGAGAAGGAAAATGTACATCTGATGAACATCTCTCAGCAGAATAAAAACAATTTTTAGCTCTTACTTGTGGGAAAACTGCACAATCCAAAGGTGATTAGAATTTTGTTTAAAACAAGTTTACTATGAGCTAGATGTGACTGACCATAAAATGGGCAAAAATCTCTTTAAGTAGATGGTATTCTTTACTCCTCAGTGGTTAGAGAGAAATGTAACATTTTACAGATAACAGAAGAGATGAGGATGGAGAGGAAGGCAGTTACTATATGGCATAGGTAGATGAGTAAATACGGAGTAAAGTATGTGATGATCACTTTGATGTGGAATACCAGAAGTACATATTTCACTTAATATATAAAGCTATATGAAGGCTTGCACGAAAGCATGGTGGAACTTTACTTCCTTTAGTAGTAGGCAAGTACTTCAGGAATTCTTTTATTAAGCAAATATTTAATGAGCTGACAGTAAGCCACCAGCAAGCTCAGCAACCATTCTTTATTTACTAGAAAATTACCAGAGGTCTCTGGAGTTGTTTTATTTATAGTATGGGCATCCTGAGAGTCAACAACATGCTTCATTTTATACTGTTAAGAACTATGTATGTTACCATGTAAAACAATATTGTTTTTATATAGATATCATATTTCTATTATGCTACAAAGTGAAGAATTCACTGTGCTTCTATGTTTGAACTTGAAATGCAGGAACAAAAATAATGTAGCTCAAAAATCCCTCATATTTTGCATAGGGTGATTTTTCATAGGATCATTCACACAGTAGCTAAAAGGGAATCATTAAGAAAGCCAAATCAGCATGGTACAGTGAAGTAATGTAGTATCTCTTACATTTTAATTGATTTCACTGGATTTTTAAGGAAAAGCATTGCATTGAATATTTAATACATTAATCCATCTAATGATTATTATTTACTTTTTGTAGACATCATAAATTCACAGACTCTAGATACCAAACCCTTTAACTTATTCTTTGTTCCATTAGATAGACCCATGCCATGGTGCTCCCGTCTGTTGCCCACTTGCTCTGTGTAAGAAAAGCATAGAAAGAGGATGAGTCACTGTCAGTGTGCACACTGAGACTTTCTTCTCTGACTGCTAATGGGTTATTTCTTGGGCAAATGTGTTCTTTTCTGTCCCTCATGTTAAAACGCTGATTGAAGATTTCTGTGATGAATCACTGCCAAAGGGACCCATTTATGAGTGCCACTGCTGTTGTGGGAACAGGAGTTCTGAACACTTAACTAAGAATATAATAACAATCTTATAGTTCCTAGAGGAGAAAAGAAGATGCAGTAATATTGAGGCTAATTTATAGCTGTTTTGATTAAGATATTCTATTATCCGGTGTATATTGTTTAATTTACTCATCATGAAGGACTCATTTTAATAAGTATTGAATGTACTACTTTTCTATAAGTGAATATATCATCCTCCACAATCTCCCAAAATATGACAATGATGTCATTGATTAAATATAATCACATTCATATAGGCATATGTATAGATACATGGTTTTCACATTAGCCTCATGAAGTACATGCTGTGATCTCCACTAAAAAGACAATAGAAGAACTATAGTGGCTGCTACTATGAGCAGAGTCAGTATTTATACAGAGGAAGCCAGGCAGCATAGCTGGATGTACTAATTCATACATGGAACATCTCCAGTGCTCCACATGAAAAGGAGCTGTCATGAGAATTAAGAAAGTTCTCAGTGGTGATCTGAAGAGACCTTAACCTCAAAGTGTGCTCCCTTTATTGCTAGAATAAAAGCCAAACACTAAATTTTTATTTGTAGTCCTGGAATACAAACAGATTATAGCGTGTCTCCTAAAGTCTACTGTCTTTATCTTAATTCTCTCTTCCTCCTTTTGTGAATATTGTTACTGCTACTTGATCATTTACACAATTAGAATGAGAAAGCTTTAACTTAATGCAAAAATTTTGAAAGTATAACATTTATCACCTGTTTATAACCAAGAAATCGCCATGTAAAGCAAGTTGTATACATTGCATTAGAGTACAAATTGAGATGCCTTGGAACTGGCTGAGAACAAAACTTTTACAAATAAATAATAATAAATAAACTGAGGATATTACAGAACTTTCTAGTATTAACTAAGCTACGCTTCACTCAATGAACTGATGGTATTAACATGAGGAAGCATCTGATTAGATAAAATGATAACAATGTCTAGGAACTCGGAAAAAGAGGACTCGGGAAAAGAGGGATAGCTGAAATTCAGCATTCTCACTCGGTTTTTCCATCAGTATTTAATAAAATTAAAGTCATCTTGTCATCAGTCAAAAGATGTATTTTAATTATTAAAAGAATTATTAGAAGTATGGGCTCTTTGATTATTAATAACAAAACCTTTTATCAAATAATATATTTTGTACCATTTTATTTTTTAATGCTAACATAAGCCATTGCAATTAGGTAGAATTTAACCATACTGCTGTCCTATTATTACCTTAATTATTTTCTATAATGATCTTTTTATTATTTTGTGTCAGCATATGTGTTTGCTTCTGTCTGTAGTTGCACTCATCTGTTCTTGCACCTGTGAAGACCACAGGCCAACATCAGTCATTGTGTTCCTTCATTACCTCCTACACATAATTTATTAGACAAGCAAAAGAAAATGATTCATTTATTGTGCCCATGTTGGTAAGAACAAAAAAGAATGTCCTAGCCTACCTATGCAAAATCCACCTTTGGCAATATAATATGAGGTTCAGGCCATTTATTTTCAATGTATTTAATAGCATAAATTTGTTAGTCATAATAATAGCTTTTTATATCACTTTCATACCTGTGTACCTGTTTTAATGTCATCAATACTGAAGAAACTAATTGGGTCACATACTAACATCAAATGGATATCAACAGATGTCAAGTTGGTTATGATAATGGGGGTTTATTTCACCGGGGAGGCTGATTAATTAATTTTGGAGAATATAATCAATTCTTATCTTTGAAAAGGGGCCTCTCGCTAAATCTGGAGCTCACTGTTTGGGCTAGAGTGGATGGCAGCAAGCATCTACCAGAATACCAGTTTACAGACATAGGCCACCATGTAGGACTTTGACTTGGATGCTGGAAATTGAAATGAAAGTCAAGTATGTACAACACATTGTTTACTATAAATCCTTCCCATAAAGTCTTTAAAATGCTTTTTGCTCTTCTTTCCTTGGAGTTAGGGCTTCTGCATTAACTAGGGTTTCTATTGTTGTGAAGAGACACCATGACCAACTCTTACAAAGGAAAACATTTAATTGTGATGGCTCACTTACAGTTTTAGAGGTAGCAATCAGGCAGACAAGGCTACACCTCCTAATAGTGCCACCCCCTTTGAGATTATGAGGGTCAATTACTTTCAAACTACCACATTCCACTCCCTGGCTCCCATGAGCTTATAATAGCATCATCCTGCAAAATGCATTTCATCCTACTTCAAAAGTATCCACAGTCTATCACAGTCTCAACAATTTTTTTAAAGTTCAGAGTTCAAAGTTTCTTCTGAGATTCATGTAACCTCTTACCTATAATCCCCTATAAAATCAAATTCAAAACACAAATCACATACTTTCAACATATAACGAAATCGAATATGTATTACTGTTCCAAACTGTAGAGAAGGGAGCATAGTGAGGAAATACTGGACCAGCGTAAGGCAAAAAACCAAGCTGGGCAAACTCCAAACTCTATCTTCATGTGTTATGTCACTCTTTCGATCTCTAACTCCTTTCAGCTCCATTGACTGCAGCACACTTCCTTCTCTTGGGCAGGTTTCATTCTCTATTAGCAGTTTTCCTCAGCAGGTATCCTATGGCTGAGGGATCTTTAGTTCCTCAAGGCAATCCAGGCTTCAGCTTCACAGCTTCATCCAATGATCTCTCTAGGCCTCTATTAAGGGACACCCCTGACATGTTCCTGATCTCAGTGACTAACCTTAGTTGAAGGGGCAAATTCCATAACCTGTTTCATCTATCCCTAACTCTTATGCAAGCTACATGTAACCAAAGCTGCCAGAATATGCTGCTTCTTGGCCGTCTCGCTCAATGATGCCTTCACCAGTTTTCTGTTTTCAGTGACTACCTTCACTGTCTAACCTTGGCTACACTGAAACTGGATCTGTAGATCAGACTGGCCTTAACTCAGATACCTTTCAATTAGAAATTCACTAGCTTTCTCTTTTAGATGGTTACCTTCCCTACCTAAAAAGGTTGGCATTTCTGGAACTTGTTCTGTAGATGAGATCCACTATCCTCTGCCTTCCTGATGCTGGGAATAAAGGCATGTACCACCACATCTTGCTCCAAACTTTTATTTAATTGCTCTTCACAAACTGTCAATTTAGCTCAGTGGGATATTGTACCACTCCCTTTAGTCCATTTCTTAATCTCGTTATCTCCTTAAACAAAGGACTTATTTTCTTTTTTTTTTTTAAACTCACCTCTAAATTTGTATTCCCCCTCCCCCCCCCGAGGTACTTTATTTTTACCTAGATGCCCGTCAATGGAAGAATGGATGAAGAAAAATGGAATATATATATATACATTAGAATACTACTCAGCGGTAAAAAACAATGACTTCGCGAATTTTGCATGCAAATGGATGGAAATAGAAAACACTATCCTGAGCGAGGTAACCCAGACCCAAAAGGATGAACATGGGATGTACTCACTCATAATTGGTTTCTAGAGATAAATAAAGAAACTTCATCTGGCGATGGATGGAGATAGAGACAGAGACCCACACTGGAACACTGGACTGAGCTCCCAAAGTCCCAATGAGGAGCAGAAGGAGGGAGAATATGAGCAAAGAAGTCAGGTCCACAAGGGGTGCGCCCACCCGTGGAGACAGTGGGGCTGATTCTTTGGGAGCTCACCAAGGCCAGCTGGACTCTGACTGAAATAGCATGGGATAAAACCGGACTCTCTGAATTTGGCGGACAATGAGGGCTGCTGAGAAGCCGAGGACCATGGCACTGGGTTTTGATCCTACTTCATGCTCTGGCTTTGTGGGAGCCTACCCAGTTTGGATGTTCACCTTCCTAGACCAGGATTGAGGGGGGAGGACTTTGGACTTTCCACAGGGCAGGGAACCCTGACTGCTCTTCAGGCTGGAGAGGGAGGGGGAGGAGTGGGGGGAGGAGAGGAGGAGAGGGAGGAGTGGAAGGAGTGGGAGGGAAATGGGAGGCGGGGAGGATGCAGAAATTGCTTTTTTTTTCCAATAAAAAAAAGAAAAAAAAATTTCTGCCTCCTCCCAGCCTCCCATTTCTCTCTCCCTCCCCCCACTCCTTGCCCCCTCCCCCCACTGCTCTCCCCCTCCCTCTCCAGTCCAAAGAGCTGTCAGGGTTCCCTGCCCTGTGGGAAGTCCAAGGTCCTCCCCCTTCAATCCAGATCTAGGAAGGTGAACATTCAAACTGGTTAGGCTCCCACAAAGCCAGAACATGAAGTAGGATCAAAACCCAGTGCCATTGTCCTTGGCTTCTCATCAGCCCTCATTGTCCGCCATGTTCAGAGAGTCCAGTTTTATCCCATGCTTTTTCAGTCCCAGCTGGCCTTGGTGAGCTCCCAATAGATCAGCCCCACTGTCTCAGAAGGTGGGTGCACCCATCGTGGTCAAAGGACTTATTTTCATTCTACATCCTGGTGCTCCTTTTCTCTCAAATTTTACATTTTGTTTTGCTCCTTTTCATTATAAATCTGTATAAGAGTAATAACCATATAACAAAGTTAATACTGAGCTTTTTTGGAGATTTCTTCTGCCAATAGAATTAGTCCAAGTCTCTTCACATTTGCCTCAGAAAGACTTTCTGGACAAGGACAAAACCAACTACATTCTTCACCAATATATCAAATCATTCTCAGCACCATTGTCTTCGGTGATCCTACTAGTGTGGACCATTAAGCAGTGCTTAAAGTTTCAATCTTTTTCTAACATAAAGTACCAAAGTCTTAACTCCTCCAAATAAAAACATGGTCAGGCCTATCACAGCTATATTCTAGTCCCTGGTACCAACTTCTCATGGCTTCTATTACTGTGAAGAGACAGAAAGACCATAGAAACTCTTATGAAGAAAAGCATTTAATTGGGATGGCTCACTTATAGTTCGGAACTTCAGTCCTTTATTATCATGATGGGACATGACAGGACGGAGGCAGACATAATGCTGGAGAAGTAGCTGAGAGTCTTATATCATGTAGGTAATAGGACATTTGAGCACCAGAGACCTCAAAACCTGTTCCCACAGTGACACACTTCTTCCAACAAGGCTACAGCTAATTCAACAAGGCCACACCTTTTAATAGTACCACTCCCTATGAGCTTATCAGGTCCAGTTACATTAAAACTACCACAGTCTTTCTGCCAACTACAGGGCTGTCTATCTCTCATTCATCAGGCCGTGCTGTCCCAGCTTTCCGACTTGCTTGGACCACAGAAATATGTCACCTCCCTGGACCTGTTTGATTCCTTTTTAGTGGTTGTGATTTTGGTAGGAACAAAAAAAAGTGTCTGGTAGAAATTTAAATGTTAGTAAGTGGTACAAAGGCAGGATGCAAGGTGTTATCCACAGAACAGTTGAGTTCAGAATCTTGAGAATCAAAATCACAAAGCGAAAGAACTTATAAAGCCATATAGAAAAGAAAGGAAGTCCATACTTTCTCAGCAGTCAGAAAAACAGCAACCAGTTATCATAGCCTTGGAGAGGCATGAGAATATCAGTTGCTACATGTACCAATGCACATTTGTGCCCAGGGAAACCTATATGCTAGGGTCTTTTGGGATCTAAGTAAGGCAGGGAAGCAGCTAAACTACTGCTATTTTTCAGGAGGAGAAAATCTGCAGTTGGAGGTATACTTCTACCCCTTCTTAGCTTCAGGCCATTCCTGAAATAAACTATACCATTGTTTTCTTCCCATACAATTTTCTGTACATGCAGGGCTAATATAGTCCACCGAGCCAGTTTAATGCCATCTTTGAGTTCCCACACAAGTCCGCATATACATCTTCCCATTATAAGGTGCATTTTGAGAAATACTCATTGAAGGAAATCAAGTGAGGGTAGGAAGCATTTAGAGGAAGGATCTAGCCACAGCTCATCATTCTTTCTCATACAGTAAGACTCAAGACATGTAGGGATTCGCATCCAGGGGTACTTATAGTCTCATTCTGCTTTCTGCCACAGACCTTTATTATCCACTGTTAGCAATGTCTTTCTTTGCCTCTTGCCCTTTCTTCTGCCTTTGTTCCTGGAAATTCTATTAACAAGATCTAGCATATGGTAAGCATAGTTCCTAATCCTAGGAATAAGACAAGGAATGGAACCATGTTCCTCTATTATATTCTTTACATCCTATTGTGATATCAGGAGGTGGAAAACAACATTTAACTGCCACGTAATAACAAATCTTTAAAATTACATGTATGTCTGTTGGCGATGACCACAGTGGAGAAAGCAACAGCAACAGCAGGGCTGATAAGAGGACTCAACAGGTGAAAGGCACTGTCACCAAGCCTGAGGACTGAGTTCAATACTCTTACCTCCACACATTCTCACACACATGCAATGAATATATATATATATATAAAAAAACAAGCCTATACCAAAAAGAAGGCTAGAGAAATCGTGTGTGTGTGTGTGTGTGTGTGTGTGTGTGTGTGTGTAAATTATGGATTTTAAATGGTATGGTCAAGAAAGACCAGACTCTGTGTAAAACTCACACAAAGCCCCCCCCCCTTTTTTTCTGTGTAATGGTCCAAAGACAGGGGGTCATCTAGAAAAATTAACCAAGGTTATAGAATTTTTCCTTTTACAATGAATTAAGTTGAACACTTGTGAAATGTGAAATGTTATTATTTTAATCTTGAGGAAGATATAAGCACTCTTTCCACATTAATAAATTTACTGCTTTTAGCCACTAAGAAAATTCAAAGATTTATAATTGCACCATTATTGTGCTTTCTTTATTCTCATTGCCTTTTTAAACAAGCAGAGTATATTTCAACCTGCCCGTAGTTTTAATAGAAAACAATCTTCTTAACTTCGTCATTTGTCTTTCCTAGTTTCTTTCTCATATATTCTCCTCTCTGCTTTAGGAGATGTCGTTAACTAATCGTTGAAACTCAATAAGTAAGAAAAATGATATATTCGCCATGTAAATGTTTCAGAAGTTGAAAAAAGCAAAATTATCCAGATTCACTTAATGGAGTCTAGAAGATACATTAAACTGAAATGTTTCTGGCAGGCTCGTGGGTATTAGAATGTGTAAACAGTGAGCATTAGCACCTCTCATTGCGATTCAGCTTATGGTGGCTGCATTCTGAGCAGCTTGTCTTAAGGCGCAGTCAGTCACCCCATGTGTCGGCCTTTCTTCTCTTGTCTTTCAGTTTTAACTGAATACTTTGCAACATTCAATTATTAACTAACAACATGAATTACCAAGTGCTTCAAGACCTCAATTGATTTTCTCCCATCAGTTTGATATGAAGTTTTTATATCGCCATGTTGACTATTAGCTGTATTACTATTAACTGTAAACTGCTGTTTTCAGCTGAAATGTGAAAACTATAACTTCCTTTGTAAAATGATATCATGCTCCCTGTAATTATAATCATAAATAGTGAACCATGAGGCACATTTGTCAGGTTAGGATAAGGGACATATTAGCCACTGATATCTGAAGATTTTATGATTACAAAGAAAGAACCATGAATCATATGTATCAGGCCCCAGTAAGGGACATATTAGCCATGAAGACAAGGAAAATAGCAGAACCCAAATTTAAAACTTCATTGACAATAAATTTAACTTTTTAGTGAGATCATAACACACTATGATATCATTGAATATGGTATATTCTGAAAATGTTAAAATACTTTTTGACTATAGTTTGATTGACTAGAGTTGAATGATTTTCATTCAAAATTATTGTTTTTAATTTTTATTGAGTTCTATATTTTTCCATGCTCCCCTCCTTGTCATTCTTCTCCCCTTTGACCCTCTCCCAAGGTCCCCATACTCCCTATTTACTCAGGATATCTTGTCTTTTTGTACTATCCATATAGATTAGATCATTGTATATCTCTTTTAGGGTTCTCATTGTTGTCTAGATTCTCTGGGGCTAGTTTTCCTTGCTTTATAGTTAAAAAAAACACTTATGAGTGAGTGAATGTGGTACCTGCCTGTGTCTTGGTTACCTCACTCAAAATGATGTTTTCTAGCTCCATCCATTTGCCTGCAAAATTCAAGATGCTGTTATTTCTTTTTCTGCTGTGTAGTAGTCCATTGTGTAAATGTACAACAGTTTCCTTATCCATTCTTCAGTTTAAGGGCATTTAGGTTGTTTCCAGGTTCTGGCTATGACGAACAATGTTGCTATGAACATAGTTGAGCACATGTCCTTGTGGCACGATTGAGCATCCTTTAGATATATACCCAAAAGTGGTATTATTGAGTCTTGAGGAACGTTGTTTCCTAATTTTCTGAGAAACTGCCACACTAACATCCAAATGGGCTATACCAGCTTGCATTCCCACCAGCAATGCAGAAGTGTTCCCCTTTCCCCACAACCTCTCCAGCATAATTTGTCATCAATGTTTTTGATCTTGTCCATTCTTATAGGTATAAGATGGAATCTCAGAGTTGTTTTGATTTGCATTTCTCTGATGACTAAGGATGTTGAACATTTCCTTAAGTATCCTTCAGCCATTTTAAATTCCTCTGTTGATAGTTCTCTGTTTAGGTCTGTACTCCATTTTTTTTAATTGGATTATGTGTTCATTTGATGACCAATTTCTTGAGTTCTTTGTATATTTTGGAGATCAGACCTCTGTCTGGTGGGGTTGGTGTAAATCTTTTCCCATTCTGTAGGCTGTTATTTTGCCTTCTAGTTATTCTTTCTTAAGAGAGGGATTCCTTCTATATGTCTGCAGCATAGCTAATTCTGATTAGTCAAAGTTCTGCCTCAAAAACATATACATGCAAGTAACATTATAAAGATGAAACACACACACACATTATATACATATGCCTATCATACACACATATCACACACAAAAATATGTTCTTAAATGGATATTGGTTATTAGTCTACCAAAAATACATGACTCAATTATGTACTCAAATGTCTAAAATTGTACCGATGACAGATCAGGTTGTTAATTAAATTAAGCATAATCTAAAGAATCTCAACTATATGCATTGTTGA
Organism: Microtus obscurus; assembly: GCA_963919715.1. Taxonomy (NCBI): domain Eukaryota; kingdom Metazoa; phylum Chordata; class Mammalia; order Rodentia; family Cricetidae; genus Microtus; species Microtus obscurus. Next base: position 21,607,710 of record CAWTZC010002524.1, read on the forward strand.
CTTGAATCATGAACATTTTAAATATTTTTTTAAACTCATTTATTTTTAAATGTGTGACTATATGTGATGCTTACAGGATGTGAAGGGTATTTTTCTTATACAGGGCTTAGTAGCTTGTTGGTAATTGAACTCAAGGCCCTCACATACAGAGCAAGAACTTTGCTACTCATTCTGTTCACATCCCTAATGATACATTTCTGTGTATTCTTCTGGTTATCTTAACGCATAATAATTCTCAGCTTCATCACCCAGATGATGCTGTAGCTACCACCCTTACTTACAAAGATCACTAAGAAAGTAAAAATCAGTATAATAAAAGGATATTTCTTTTTCAACTGTTTGAATATTCAGATACAACAAAGTACCAGCAAGAAATGCCCATCCAAATATTTGCTTACGAGTCACACCTGGTGATAATATTGCCAACTTCAGTACAGTTTCTTAAGCCCCTCTGACTGACATTCTCTGGACAGTAGACAGATGAATATTAGGATTACACCCTTCCTTTTAAGAATATTTCATTATTTCAGTACATTTCACTTAAAATGGAATTGAAAGAATTTTATTATTTTAAAATGGGACAGGGAATTGTATACTTGTGAAGAAAAATTTAGTTCGTTTTATACAACATAAAAGATTCTGGATAACACCTTCCAAACAAGTATCCATTATAAGATGTCCAGGTTACCATTGCTCCTTATATAGGAATGTGAAGTTTAGTTATGGATAAAACATGATAATACCAGCTCCATAAAAGAACTGGCAAACTTGTATTATTAAGTCTATCTCTATTATAAGTGTCCACTGTCAACTTTCTTCAAAAGAACAATATACGTAATTAAATATTATTGTTTAAAATAGATGGAAAATATGTCAGTCTTTTACAATCAACTAGGTCGGAAGATGAGGAAGTGATTTGGTTGTTCATCCTCATCAACTTAGACCAATATGAAGAAGTTGAACAGAACCATCATATATGGGCTGCCCCTTGCATGCTTTAGCCCTGCTAGGGGATGAATTTCATTTTTTTTCAGGTTTTAAGCTAATGGGGACACTATTTATAGTTTATTTTAAGGTGGTGCTAGATACAAAAACCTGTATTGTACAGTAGAAATAGAAACTTGCAAAGTAACTTTCAAGAAAAACTTTCTAACCAATGCTTCACTGTTTCAAACCGAGGTCACTGTGCCTTCAAACCCACAGTTAACCTGTCACTGACAAAGTTAAAAAAGCAGTTTGTGAACTGCAGTCGGCGATGACCGTGCACCAGAGCAAACAATGTACAGCATCATGTGTTCTGATACATACTTCATACTCATTATGTTTGTAATAGTAGTTTAATTTAAAGATATACCTTTGTTTAAATCAGATAGTAATTCTTTCATATTTTATCAAGTAGTAAAAATAACTTATCTTTCTATGTGTTTATTGTGGTTAAGAAGCTGTAGATGTTTAAAGGATGACTTAGCAACTTTTATTATTTTCATATTGAGTTTTGTGAAGCTTAAGACTCTCAATATGCAACAACCTCTTATTATATTTAAAAGTATACCATAAGAATAATTACCAAAGACAAATTATTGGGGGGCATCCTGTTGGATTTCTTAGATTTATATAATGGCCTGATCTTTGTGAACTAGATTGGTTATACAAACAAGATACAAATATAGAGAACTGGACACTTGTAAAATATTGGCATAAAATATATACAATCAATTTCCTGCTGATTATTACATTTGTCATACACCTCTTACATGAAATTGAATTTTGTTTGATTTCTACAGGAGAAAAGTTTCCACAAAGAAGGAAGGATGGAATTCTGGTCCTTAGTAGAATTAATAAAGACATGTTTTGTGTTTAACCTAAGTTTGCACAGAACATTTTTTCACAAAATTAGAGTCTTAAAAGCAGCCATAAACATGTTTTGACTTCACACTTTCAGTTAGTGAATAATTTTGGTCCTGGGTAGATGGGCAATTCTGTCTCATGGTTTCACAAGTTTGCTGATAGTGAAGAATTTACTAGGGTTGTAGTTATCTGAAATCTTAAGGAGGCTGAAACATCTGATTCCAAGTGAAGCAACGCGAGTGACGGGATTCTAAGGGGAGGACTCCCATCTTTGCCATGTACATCACTCCAGTGTCCTCAATAAATGACAACTAATCTCCTCAATATAAATGGTTAAAAAAAAAGAACAAAAGCCAAAAAGAAGCTACTCAATAAACTATCCCGACGAAGAGAAATTTGGTTACACTCTTTGAAACACGCTGAAATTATGAGGTAATATTTGGAAACGGTGTATGTGCATACATGTAAACATTTTACAAAGGGGCTGTCCAGTATTCATTTTTTTCTCTAGTTGCAAAGAGGTCAGGAATAATTCACATCGTCAGAAATGCCAGCCTTAAGATTTTAAATCCCCATGGCTTAAAAACAAGATTTTCAGAGCCCAGCATCTTCTTCGTGCTAGTACTTGAGAACTCCAGCCTTCTGGCTCAGAGATCTCAAAGCTACAGACGTTGAGCTCCATGTACTCATGTCAGAGCAAGTTCTAATCCTTTAAGTCACAAGCCCTGTTCCTGGCAGAGAACGCTATTCCCAACCACTACCTGTCAGGCTCCCTGCGTAATTGCAGCTGAGTGTTAAGTGTGAGCTCCGTAGCTTGTAACCTGTGAGCTCTGACTGTAACCATTGCTCAGTGCCCTGGTTATTCACAGCATTTTCATGTCTTTGGCCTTAGCCTCCACTGTTCTCACCTTTGTTCATTCTCTCTGTTGTAGGATTCACCATTTCTTTTCTGAGCCAGATCTAGTTCTCTTTCTCCATCTCCTATTTGGCGTATGAATCGAAGGTTTACAGATCCATAAGGCTTGTAACATCAGGCTGCCTCCCAGGCACTTTTCTCAGTTTTGTGTGTGTCACAGTCAGAGGCACGAGTATGGAAACCTAGGTTTCCCCCTGCTCTTACTAAGAACAGCTCAACCTATTTGATGTGAGATACAGACCATGAGGCAGAGATGCTTGATCTTTCTGAAGGCTTTATTGGAAAGAATGCAACAGTAGGAAGGAAAATGCAGGTGAAGCTTCCAGGAACAACCGATCAAGGTCAAGGAAAGCGTGCTTATATAGAGAGGTAGTACAGTAAGCTTGTCCCAGTTTTAACTTCATAGGTATTAACTTTCTAGTTCATTTTGTTTTCCACACTGCTCACAGACCTCAGGCATGAAGCAATCACATAGTTTGCTTTCTATCCTGTATGCCTTTAGCTGGTCTCTAGGGAGAGTAAGTTGGGAAGAGACATCAAAAGCTCACCTCTAAAGCTTATGCATTTGCAATAGACTCTTTCGAAACTGTTCAAGATGCCAGGAAGAGTTCTGGCTGGAGAAGGTATCAGGAAGCAGGGGTGTGGCCTCAGCAATAGTGGTAGTTGAAACAGTCCTCAACTGATGTCAAAATATCATACATTGATAATATAATTAAAAACAGCTGGGAAATAAAAGACACATGATAACTTTTAGGCATCACGGAAAGGTCTCTTAGCTATTAGTTAAAGACCAATGTCCTGCCCTATCATATTCATTAACAGACAGACGCACACACACACATGGGTACAAATGCAAGCACACACAGTCTTGAAGATCCTCATGAAATAAAGTCCGCTTACACTATGAATCTAGTTATTTAACATTGTTAACAGTATTTAATAAGTTTTTACCATTCGTCATGTGTCCTTAGAGAGATTGGGGTTTGTCTGATCTGTTACATAATTCATTGTAGTGCAATATGACTGCTATTTCACATAAATGTACAGAAAACAAAGAACAGCATCAAAAGTAAGAAACTAAAAGGATTAAACTTGATTCTCTATTTTAATTATTCTTATGATGTGTAACTTTGAGTAATGGGGTAATATGATAAATTAATTCTGTATGATAATTATTATGATATGACCTTGATTTAAGGAATGAATTTTATGGAGAAACTATATAATGGTAGCTTATCAATACTTGTCTAGACAGTTGCTAGGCTTAATAAATTATATATATTGTAATTCATACAGGACATTTATCAACATTAACTAGGTTACTTTTCAAAGGATTATTTGAACAAAATAGGTGTTCTCTCCTTTTAATGGAAATTCATAGCTTGCAGATTATTTTAAGGAGGGATTGGCAAAATTTCTGATAAAAACTATGTAATTCGTATTTTAATTAATGTAAGAAACAGACAGCTTATGCTACCTATTGTTTTCAGTACCTTCAACTCATTTCTAGCATGCTGTTGACACAACACAAGGTCCAGGAAGATATGGACTATCAAATTGTTAGTCCTTGCTTTATGTTTGTGTTTAATTAAGTTTAATATTAATATTTAGAATCTAGTTATTAAGCAGCTTTATTGTCAGAACACACTGTGATTGCTAATGAGAATGAAACTCATGCTAATATGTTTTGTACACTGAACTTTTTTGACGTCTTGAGATAATTTGACATCTTTGTTGTTCTCAAAATGGTCTACTGTCTACGAACTTAGAGGGAACTCTAAATCAATGAAATAATATGTAATCTACCCAAGAGTTTGTAATAATATAAATAATATTTAACCTAATTATAAATCATAAAACACTAATACTCAAATAAAATATGTAGCCTATATATATATACACACACACACACACACACACACACACATATATATATATATGACATATATTGTGTAAAATGGAACAAAAATCAAGATAAGTGTTATCAGACAAGAGTAAAGATGTACTTCTAAGGATAACGACGCTTTGAGGCATGGAGAATGAACTATAGTCAGCTCAAAACCCAGCTGTCCGGTGTTCTTTTGGTTCCTAACGAATCAATGTAGAAAGTCACTGAAGGTCACTAAGATGCCATTACTTTTCATGTGAAATGCATCCCTTTAAGATGCTTTCATCAGGAATCATCAGCTCCTTGCTCTTCCATGAGTGTAGTGAAAAGCTATATATGGCAGGCCTACTCCAGAGGTCACAGGGTGAACTTCTAAGGAATGAGAAGAGCCTGTGATCATCAGAATCCAGCCCACAAGCTCAAGGCTGAGAGAATCAACACTGCAAGTTATTGCAGGCATCCTAGCTGCTTTGAGGAAGGAGTCACAAAAAAGACAAAAGAAATACAGAGTAAAGCCCCCAACATAGGCAAATAACTCCCTGTTTGTAAATTGTAAGTAATTTTGTGCCAAGGACTATGGTACTTAGAGATGACAAAACAGTGCACACCCTATGTCAGTGTCATCTATATATTTTAGTGAAAATTTATTTAAGAACCACTTACATTAAAATACTCAAAGACTTTATTTAATCAGAGGATTTTTTTAAACACAATTAATTTTACCCCACTAAAGATCCATCATCAGACTGGAATGCTCTTTTATACACCACCTAACTTCATATATTTCTGTATATGCATGCAGAGCACATGCATGCAACATTAGATCTTACATACAGAATATCAAATAGCGCAATTTTTTCTTTTCTTTTTTATAATTTGTTTTCTTTAATTATTTTTAAAAGAAAACCAACTATTTTTTTTATTTTATATACCAATTCCAATTTCCACTCCCTCCCCTACTCACATTCCCTTCAACCTACCTCCCTCCTCAACCCCATCCCTCATTTACTCCTCAGAGAAGGTAAGGCACATTGTAGTCCTTTGAGAAACAACCTCCTCCATTAAAAAAATCTTATTCTGAGGTGATGATTGATGTCAATTTACATTTTGTTAGTCATTTAAGAATTATTTGTAAAATGTAGCTTTTTAAAATTTTTAGCAAATTTTATTAATTGAAAAAAGCATTATGTTATGCACTCCTGTTTCTCTTCCCCCAAACTCCTCCAAGCTGCCCTCCTTTTAAACTCCTCTCTTGGTTCCCTAACTTTCATGCTCATAAAGCTTCCTTTTGAAATAATTATTTTTACATAATACATTGTATTATATATATCATATGTCTGTATGTACAATATATACAAATACCACCTGCTGACCCGGTTTTTTTGTTATAGGTATATGATTTCAAGGTTGACCCCTTAGCACTAGATAACCAATATGGGGGCTAACCTTGGGAAAAGCTAATTCTCCTTCTTCAAGTAGTCATTAGATTAGTTGTCTGCTTTTTTTCCATTGTTATTGTTTTGTTTGTTTTTGTTTTTCCCTAGGGTAAGACCCTGTGAGTTTTCCACTCTTCTATTGACATTTCCCTGATCTGGTCTTGTTTATGCAGTCACTTCTAGGAGAGACTCCTTCAACTTTGTGGCATTTGGGCTCCCACTATCTCTCTCTGCCCATGGATGATCCCCGAGGCACAAAATCAGGAGTTGTGATGTGGTACTCAGGTACCTGTTGATTTCTGCGTTGTGTCCAGTTGTATAATGGGGGCTAACCTTGGGAAAAGCTAATTCTCCTTCTTCAAGTAGTCATTAGATTAGTTGTCTGCTTTTTTTCCATTGTTATTGTTTTGTTTGTTTTTGGTTTTCCCTAGGGTAAGACCCTGTGAGTTTTCCACTCTTCTATTGACATTTCCCTGATCTGGTCTTGTTTATGCAGTCACTTCTAGGAGAGACTCCTTCAACTTTGTGGCATTTGGGCTCCCACTATCTCTCTCTGCCCATGGATGATCCCCGAGGCACAAAATCAGGAGTTGTGATGTGGTACTCAGGTACCTGTTGATTTCTGCGTTGTGTCCAGTTGTATAATGGTACTAATAGGATTCCTTGAGACTATTTAAGGCTATATAATAAAGGAATGATAAGTAAATTGTATCTGCTGCCTTTATTTCCTTTACTTATTCAGCAAAGCCATTAACTTTGCACACTTTGCTATGGTGACTTAGTTTTCTTCCTTGTCTTGTCATTCTGAATGAAATGTTATTATCTAATATTTTTTATCTCTCTTCCAAGTTATTAAAGTTTATCTTTGTGGTTAATAGACTTTTTGAGAAGGTGTAAAACTCCTCACTGTCATTTAGGCAAGTGGCTGATCTTCTAATGGTTCCCAGAGGAGAGGAGATGACTTTGAAATAGTCAGCAGTGGATTTTGACTTTCCCACCAGGTTTTGGGGTTTCACATTTGACTGTGCAGGGTGAAATTAACACACACTCTGACCATGAAAATTCTGTCATTGACCTGTCAACCCTTCTTTAGAAGGTAAGGAAAAAATCAAGTTTTAGTTTACTCCCGTAATGTACAGGGTCCCCCTATGCATTTATTTAACACCAACTAGTGTCTTTGCCAGGACTAAGATTATGAAATTGACATGATACAGCTTTTCATTATATAGATATGGAAGGGTATTGTTTTTAAGATTAGATATTTCATAGAAATATTTTATTATCAAAGTTTGATATTACAAATGACAAAAGGCTATAATACTACAACAAGTTTAAGAATTCTATGCTCTGAAAGTAGTAATTAGTATTTTTTTTCTCATTGTTGACTGCTGACATAAGGATGTTTTAAATTTAGAACTGCATTTATCCTAAAGCATCACTTCAAGACTATCACCATGCCAACTGTTAAATTAGCATAATTTCTGAGGTAATACATAATTTTGAAACAGTATAAACAGAGATGTAAAATAATCAAAATTAAGTATGTATCTAATAATTCTTAATTATAACTTTGCCAGAGATTTTATGCTACATATACATATAAACACATATACATATATATGAAAATTGAACACTCAAAAAGTCTAAAGAATAACTTAAGTATGTATTTGGCATTTACACTAATAGGTTAAGAAATGGGTTCTAAAATAAGACATGACAGAAATGTGTAATTACATTCTTTGAAACCCCAGCTGGTAACTTCAGTTTCATTTTTTTCTTGCCCCTTCCTTCCTCTCCTCTCCTTTTTTCTCTCTCCTCCCCTCCCTTTTCCTCCCCTAGTCTTTCCACCTCTTTCTCCTTTTATCCTTTCTTGATTCATTATATACATGTGATTTACTTTGTAAAATAGTTTGTTTCATAGCAAAATTGCACCGTAAGTATGGAGATTTCATCTATAGTCTGCCCTATTATACACAGCCCTCTTGCTGTCAATGAACCTCATCACAGTGATTCACTTGTTTATTATTGATAACTTTTCATTAATACATTATTGACATCATTGGTATCTTTGGGCATTGTACCACAAACTGTTCTTTGACTTTAGAGACACTTATAAAGGTATATGTGTCTGTATTTCTTAGACATATAGAGTATTTTCACTGTCCTAAGCCTACTATGGTCCTATCCCTCCTCTCTCCAACATTTTTTTCCTATCCCCGTAGTTTTCCATTCCAAAACACTATATAGATGAATCACAGTTTAGATGATTTTCAAATAAGGATTTACTTAAAAATATTCACTCATATTTCCTGGTTATTTTTGTGGTTTTCTGATTTACTTTTTTGATGTTGAACAGTTTTTGATAGCCCGTGTCACAGGTTTATTTTTCTATTCAACTATTAAAAAATTAGCATTTGCCAGCATGTTTTAATAATTTAAAGCTTTTGCACATTCCTGTGTAGAATTTTTAAAGATTTTACCTTTTTCATGTACTAATAAGTGCAGTTGAAAAAAATTGTGTTTTACCATAAGCTGTTTTTTTCAGTCCTCAGATTCTCAATAACAGTTCATTTTGAATATACCGTTTGCTTGTCTTAAAACATAAACTTCTCCTGATTTGGACCTTGAGATTTCAGTTCGGTGCTCCAATGTGGGTCTCTGTCTCTGTCTCCTTTCATCGTCTGATGAAGGTTAATATTCAGGAGGATGCCTATATGTTTTTCTTTGGGTTCTTTTTCTTATTTAGCTTCTCTAAGATCATGTATTTTAGGCTCAATGTCCTTGTTTATGTCTAGAAACCAAATATGAGTGAGTACATCCCATGTTCCTCTTTTTGGGTCTGGCTTGCCTCACTCAAGATAGTGTTCTCTATTTCCATCCATTTGCCTGCAAACTTGAAAAAGTCCTTGTTTTTTACTGCTGAGTAGTACTCTAATATGTATATATTCCATACTTTCTTCATCCATTCTTCAATTGAAGGGCATCTAGGTTGTTTCCAGGTTCTGGCTATTACAAACAGTGCTGCTATTAACATATTAGAGCATATACTTTTGTTGTATGATAAGGCCTCTCTTGGGTATATTCCCAAGAGTGGTATTGCTGGGTCCAGGGGTAGGTTGATCCCGAATTTCCTGAGAAACCTCCACACTGCTTTCCAAAGTGGTTGCACAAGTTTGCATTCCCACCAGCAATGGATGAGTGTACCCCTTTCTCCACACCTCTCCAGCAAAGGCTATCATTGGTGTTTTTTTTTTTTTTTCCGCCATTCTGACAGGTGTAAGATGGTATCTTAAAGTTGTCTTGATTTGCATTTCCCTGATCGCTAAGGAAGTTGAGCATGACCTTAGGTGTCTTTTTGGCCATTTGAATTTCTTCCTGAATATTAACCTTCATCAGACGATGAAAGGAGACAGAGACAGAGACCCACATTGGAGCACCGGACTGAAATCTCAAGGTCCAAATCAGGAGAAGAAGGAGAGAGACCATGAGCAAGGAACTCAGGACCATGAGGGGTGCACCCACACACTGAGACAATGAGATGTTCTATCGGGAACTCACCTAGGCCAGCTGACCTGGGTCTGAAAAAGCCTGGGATAAAACCAGTCTTGGAAAAAAAAAAAAAAACATAGAGACAATGAGGACTACTGAGAACTCAAGAACAATGGCAATGGGTTTTTGATCCTACTGCACGTATTGGCTTTGTGGGAGCCTAGGCACTTTGGATGCTCACCTTACTAGACCTGGATGGAGGTGGGTGGTCCTTGGACTTCCCACAGGGCAGGGAACCCTGATGGCTCTTTGGGCTGAAGAGGGAGGGTGAGGGAAATAAATAAATAAAAAAAACATAAACTTGCATTCTAATACCCAACGATTTTGAAAGAAACCAGCAATATGTTCATTCAAAGATGGGAGGCGGTGGTGGGGAAGAGACAGAAATCTTTAATAAATAAATAAATAATAAATAAATAAATAAACCATAAACTTGCATTCTAATACCCAATGATTTTGAAAGATACCAGCAATATGTTCACACAAACATCACAAATTAAATGTGCCTTCTGATGTGATGTGATGCCCCTTGGACTAATGGAGACTCCATAAAGAAATAGTAATTATGAATAGGTTTCTTCGCTTCTGCCATCTCAGTACTTTTCATGTAAGGTCACATGCTGAATTTTCTCCATGGATTTTTTTCTGTTATGCAAAACAAATATACTGAAGTCACATGTAAGTATTTGCTGACTTATCTCCCCTCCAAATTCCTCCTCTTATCTCCTTATTCCTTTAGATCCCTTTCTCATGCCCCAGTCTACTTTCTTTTTAAAATTAATTAATTAATTTTTAAAAAAGAGCCATATTTTCTCATTTTGTATGCCAGATACAGTTTCCACTCCCTCTCCTCCTACTGCTGCCCCCACCACCCATCCCATCCACTCTTCAGAGAAGGTAAGTTCTCCAGTGGGGAGCCAACAGTCTAACACATTACTTTGAGGCAAAACCAAGGCCCTCCTTATTATATCTAGGTTGAGCAAGGTATCCCTCCAAAGAGAATGGGTTCCTGAAAAGCCAGAACAAGCAGGAGAGATAAATCCTGGTCTCATTGCCAATGGCCCCACAGTCTTTCCCAGACATACAATTGTCACCCACATTCATAGGACCTAGTTTGGTCCTATGCTGGTTCCCTCCCTGTCAGGCCAGGCTCCCATTAGCTCAAGCAAACTGTTTCAGTATGTCTTCCCATCATGGTCTTGACCTATTTGCTTGTATTCTCACTTCTCCCACTCTTCAGCTGGGCTTTGGGAGTTCATCCTAGTGCTCTTCTGTAGATCTCTGCCTCTGCTTCCATCAGTTGCTGGATGAAGGTTCTATGATGACATTTAAGATATTCATCAATCTGACTACAGGACAAGGCCAGTTCAGGCATTCTCTCCACTATTGCTTAGGGTCATTCTTGTGGATTCCTGTTAATTTCTCTAGTGCTAGGCTTCTTGCTAACTGCACAATAGCTCCCTCAATCAAGGTATCTCTTTCCTTACTTTCAGACCCAGACCCAGAAAGATGAGCATGGTATGCACTCACTCATTAGTGAGTACTGGCTATAAAGCAAAAGATAAGGAGCCTGTAGTCCATGACCCCAGGGAAGCTAAGTAACAAGGAGAAACCTAAGAGAAACATACGTAGATCCCCCTGGGAAGGGGAAATAGACAAGATCTCTTGAGGAAATTGGAAGCATGGGAGTAGGAGAAGAACGAAAGACAGAAGGGAAGAAGTAGGGGAGAAGTGGAGTTCCGAGGAGAACTTGAGGGAGCTGGATGTGGCCCTGTTACTTTCTGCTAATATATATTAATAAATAAATATGTGTGTATGTATATTAATACACATATAATTGTCAACTCAGACTCCACATGGATGAGAGAAAATGTGTGATTCTTTTCTAAATCTGGCTTTATTATAAGCTGATCAAATGTGGCATGATTTCATTCTTCTTTACAGTGAAATAAACCTCCACTGAGTGCCAATACCAAATTTTCTTGTTCTACTCAGTAATCATTAATATCTAAGCTTTAAATCTTTGCTGTTGTTATTGGTGCAGCAATAAACATGAAGTATCTTAACAATATTAGTTATCTTTGTATACCTTTTTTCCAATCTAGAATGAGTATATGCATCTCTAGCTCAAACATGGACATTTTAACAATTCCATTTTAGTGCTGAATGTAATATAGTATACTTTTTTCTAGTTATACTTTTCTAAAAAATGATTAACTTAGTCTTATATTTTATAATATATTTTATTTATTGTTTAAGAACTTCACATGTGCATGTAATATATTTTGTATAACCCTCTCATGTTTGCTCTACTTCACTTTTCCAACTGCATAAAGTTTTTAAAATAATTACATGTGGGGCAAATAAAATGCAAAATATTAGTCTTGGAATTAAATACATAAGGGTATAATTTGAATCAAATTTATAGTATAAAGAAGTTAAGATAGGTCTATATTTACATATATATATATTCATATGGAGTAGGACACATACAATTCTTAGTATGCTAATTACACTGAATATTACTGCATAGTCATATAGGAGGTAGAGGAGGAGAGGAAAGAGATATTTCTCTAAATTTATCTACGGCTAATATTTCAGGGCCAGTTTTAATTATCATGCATTCAAAAATTCTTGTATTTCCTTTTCCAACTACTGATATTTTAATGCCATTTTGTTATATCTCAGATATGCTGTGTATTTCTGGTTGTATGTGATGAACTCTCCAAAAACTATAATGGTCACTGTACATGAACAGGAGAAAAGAAGATGGATGTGTTGTAGGGTGACAAATTGATTATTTATCTTGAATTAAGCTATGGTTTTAATTTAATTTATAAAGTACGACTAAAGAAACAGGCAACAATAAGTTTTTCTTGGGTTTTGAGCTGACTGAACATTGCATTAAGCAGAAATGAGTCTGTAGACTTTGGATGTATCTGCATGTATATAAATCAAAGGCAGGAGTTTGAGGAAGGAAACATGACATAATTAACAACTGCCCATTCAGTAGAATTTTAGAAGAATGTTTAAAATGAATAAATATTTACCTATATATACATACATGTCTAAGTAAACAGAAGAAGATGCATTTTCAACTATTGCACTATGCATAAGCTTCAAATTAGTTTAATTTGAAAATTTAGTTGAGGGAAGTTATGTAATCCTTCTAATATTGTTAGGAATTTATCAGTCTTCCATTTAGCTTTTCTTAATTTGTGGAGGGATGCAATCCTGAAGCTGAGTTCAAAGACTTATTTCACCTTTAGTGTGATTTTCTGTGCTATAAAGTGTATTATTACTGTGCTCTCATGTTTGATTTACCAGTTATTAACTTATAAAAGCAAAGAGTTATATTATTAAAATGAAAATAAATCAACATGCTATATGAGGAATTATAATTTAACAAGTACATATTATTGGTTAGAGAGAATAATACCATAATAACCGTATTAATAATGAATATTTATCTAATACTTTCTCTAAATATTTAATATATGTTACCTCAATGAATCCTAAAAGAATATTTGAGAACATAATAATTTTAGAATTGAGAACACAGACCTGTGAAGGTCTGAACTAATCTTCAAGAACACAGCTAACATCTAAGTAGAAGAGACAAGGTGGGTGGACAGGTAAGACCATTTCTTAGCCTTCTGAGAAGCATACACTTAAACATTATGCCAGATACTGTTATGTATAACAGGAATCCATTTTCAAAGAAATGTAATTTTAAAAGAATACATTATCAAATAATCTTATAACATTGTTTAACTGGCAATGATTTAGTTTCCTAAAAGTTCCTTTAAAGTTCCACAAAGTCTTTGGAGTTGTAACCATGTGAATCCTTTTACATTTTCTTGCTCAAACATGTCTTATTTCTCCAAGGTCCTACTCTGAAAACATTGCAGAATTCTCATGATATTAAAATTATGTTGTTCGGTCTTATGTTCTCACAGGATGGGATAGCTTTCTCTCATGTATGTGCCTACACATTTTTAACACTTTCAAAATCTGGTCATATCCTATCTCACGCTTAAAATCATTCTGAGGAAAGTCTACCACCAGGTCTAACTAAATTGCTTCCTGTAATGCCTTGCATTGCTTACTTTCCTCATTGCTTTGAAAAATTACACAGATTTTAGATCCAGCTTAAGAAGAAAGAGAAAGAAAGGGGTAGGGGAGGAAGGTATAGAAAAAAATTTGAAGATACCTCTATCATGACAGAAAGTCAAGGAATAAGCCGTGTAGGGTAGTCACATGATGACTAGAAAACAATGTTGTTTGCAATTCTTGGGTCCATCTCACTTGGTCAATTTTATGCTTAAGATGTCAGTAATTATAACCTGAGGATGATGAAAAACTCAGAGAGGTGATCTGTTATGCCTTGCTGTCCACCAGCCTAGCTCTAGGTTTAATGAAATAGTCTTTCTAAAGAACGTATAAATGAGAATGTAAAAGGGGGACACCAAATGTCCTTCTCTCTCTCAATGATCTTCACACACATACGCATACACACAATTAATTTATAAAAGCAAAAAAGCAGCTGGAGCTCATATGTCCTTACTTTCCAGAAGTAGCAGCAGCAACAACAACAAATTATCTAGAAGAGAACTGGTATATCCTCAAATACTTTGTAACTTGAGAGATGTTAGAATATGAAAAGCATTTCCAAGATCAACTGTTGTATAAAAGATGAACCTGATGCTAATTAATCCTTGCAAACAGTTTTAAAGCTGTGTTTGGGGCCGGGCGATGGTGGCACACGCCTTTAATCCCAGCACTCGGGAGGCAGAGGCAGGCGGATCTCTGTGAGTTCGAGACCAGCCTGGTTTACAGAGCTAGTTCCAGGACAGGCTCCAAAGCCACCGAGAAACCCTGTCTCGAAAAACCAAAAAAAAAAAAAAAAAAAAAAAAGCTGTGTTTGTTGTGATTATGGTTTTTAATACTTACAATTTGAATACTGTGCCAATTTTAATATTTTTATATTCCCTTCTCTCATCATCCCTTTTTCCAAAGTAGAAGAAGAACTGAGGTTGTAATTATGAGGGGTTAATTACAACAACAAAGATACTATGTAGTAAAGATAGATAGATAGATCCTTCATACTGTGGTTATTGTGGTGACAATTGCATCTTGCAAGATGGCACAAAATCAAAATGGATGTGCTGGTATTCTGTCAATCATTCTGCTAAGTAAGTGACCCCATTAACAGAACAGTGAATGTGTAACAAGTCACACAAGAACTAATGCTATGTCTGTGATTCAAATATAAGACAGTTCTTGTAGATATTTTAATTACCTTTGTTGCATCTATAAATATGTAGAAAGTGGTAAGTTTCCATTTAAAAAGCTGAACATCTCCTGGATCAGAGTTATTTTACCATGGTGTCCAGTGTATTTATGTCCAAGCTATATTCCAGATAATATTACACCTGGTTCTAGTTTCTCCTGACACAAAAGTAGGTATATGAGCTGTAAAAATAAGAGAGATTAGATTTATGTATCAGGGCTTGATTTCCAGAGCTTCAAGTGTGGGGATGTCCCTGGAGCATTAGCTATGTAATTTAGTTCTTAGCTCCTTTCAATCTATGCCTGCCTCCCCACTGGGCCAATTTATACTGCAGTGTAAAGTAATGAACAGTTACAGTGTCCCTGGGGAAAATCAGCAGGTTTTACTCTGTATTGCATTACAGACAATTGTTATGTATACTCGCCTATTAGTCAGGTTGAGCAGACATAAATGAAATCCACAGTTATTCCCCAAATCTCATTAAGACATCACTTTTCCCTTATTTCCACCAAATCTTTTACTTGGTGGATAAGAGGTGGTTGGATAGATTGATTGCAATTTCAGTGCCTCTGTAGTTCTTTTCCCAGAATCTGGCAAAGAGATTGATAGAATTGGAGCTATTTTGAGAGAATCAGCAGCAGAACAGTATTGCGGGGTAAAGGGAAAGAAGGATTAATATTTTAGATAATTAGATCCTAAATAACCAGCATGTTTTATAGCTCTGCCCAACAGTTTCATTGCAGAAGACCAATAGATCTTAAGGAATTGATGGCCTATTGCTTAGCCTGATCATTCAGCCTCTCCTGGCATTTTATCCCTCACAGTACAACTCCTCTCTCTATCTTTACTGTGATCCAAATTTTACATGGAAATTTAAGGTGTAGAGTTCCCTGGTTAATTCGTTATTAATTTTAGTTGAAGTTTTCTTTTTAATTGTCTGAAAATTTCATAGATGTATATAATATGATTTGGTTAAATTTATTTTATAACACCTCTTCAAACTCCTCTCACTATTTTCTTTCTTGGTATTATGTACTCTTTTTAAATCTACTGAGACCATTTTGTGTTGAAATAACCACGCTAGCTAAGGATATAGCAGTTATATTTTATTTATTAGAACACTTTTATTTGGTGTGTTTTTTTTTGCAAATGAGACTAGGATAGAATCAATCAAGATGAACTTATTAAACTTAGGGTGTCAGGAGACCTAAACTCTTCAAAAGGGTCCCCAACCAGGTTAGTTCATCTGTTTTCCTTCTTTCCAAGGCAGGACTTGGAAGCCCATGTTCTGGTGTTGAAAGGGCACCAAAAGATAATTTATTCCTGGGAGCCAGAACAGAATCTGGGTGGCACAACTACATTGTAATTACTTTTATACAAGGACTTTTACTGAACTCCATCTAGTTATGTTTCTCCAAAGCTGCAGCTAACTCCAACAGATGCTCACTGCAGGGGCATTCAGATCTTAGGCCAAGCTTGTCTGCTTTCTTTTTTCAGTAATTAATCTATCTATCTATCTATCTATCTATCTATCTATCTATCTATCTATCTATCTATCTATCTATCTATCTATCATCTATCATTTTTTACATACCCGTTCCACTTCCCCGTGCCTCCTCTCCCTCTGCTCTCCTCTTTTCCCCCATCCTATGCCCTACTGCTCCTCAAAGAGAGTAAGGCCTCCCCTGGGAAGTCAAATAATCTGTTCCCTCACCTCACTGAGGCAGGACCAAGGCTCCTCCCCCACCCCTCATGCCTAGGCTGTGTAAGGTATCTCTCAGCAGAGAATGAGATCCTTAACATCAGTTCTTGCATTAGGATTAGATCCTGGTCCCACTGTTAGTGACCCCATATGAACAAAGGGGTCAAGACCATGGTAGGAAGCCTACAAAGTCATCTGACCAGAGCTAATGGGAGATCACAGATTCCTAATAGGCAACTGGAGAAACTGCATAGGACTGAACCAGGCCCCCTACATACAGGTGACAATATTGTGACTTGGGTAGTATGTGGGCTTGCCTGCTTTCAAAAGCAGCCTTTTCTCATCTTAGATTGAGCTCAGTCTTCTTGTGTGTATCTTCCAGTGGCCACCTGGTCCACTTGTCACTGGGGACTGATTTGACTAGGGGAACAGTGAAGACAATAGGTTTGTACTTTTCCTTCTAACATGTCTTAATTAGTTGCTACTGCTGTGATAAACCACCATAACTAAAACAAATTGGGAAAGAAAGGGTTTACTTCATCTTACATGTCCAGGTGACAGTCTATTACTGAAGGACATTAGAGTAGGGAACCAAGGCAGGCACCAGGAGGCAATAACTGAAGCGAGGCCCAGAAGGAACACTGCTCATCATGAATTGCCCAATCTGCTTTCTCATACCTGAGACCCAACTGCCCAGAGGTAACACCAACCACAATGAGTTCAGTGCTCTCGCCATAACTGTTAATCAAAACAAATGACACAGACTTTCTATAGGCAACTTTAAAAAAAAAAAAAACCTTATTTTTTCTTAATTGAAAAATAGCTTTTGTGAAATATATTCTGATCAAATTTCCCCTCTCCCAAATCCCTCCAGCTCCTTCCCACTGTTTCACCCCCCAAGCTTCATGGAATTTCATTCTCTCTCTCTCTCTCTCTCTCTCTCTCTCTCTCTCTCTCTCTCTCTCTTTAGAAATCAAACAAAAAGACAAATAACAAAAACATAATAAAACAAAACAAAACAATACTCAAAAAATACACACACACAACACTCCATAAAAATGCAAATTCAGAACAATAATATACAAGCTAATGACCAATAAGTGAAAATAATGCTCAAACAAAGCAACATGAGACAAGTCTACAAAAATATTACTAAGATCATTTTGTGTTGGACATCACCCGTTGATTATTGGGCCTATCTTTCACTGTGCTTAATATACACAATGATACTCCATTGAAGAAAATTATCATTTCCTTTGCCAGTGGTTTTCATTTGAAAATAGCTTATTAATCAATTTCATATAGCTTATTATAAATATATAATATGTACATATATCATATATGATATATATGCCATAATCTTTATATACATTTAATGATATATATATGCACATTTATGTACTTTATTGATTATTTGGGAATTGCACATCATGCACCCAATCCCACTCACTTCCTAGTCCCTCCATATCTGCTCTGCAGTCCTACAGCATCCATACAAAATGAAATACCCCCAAGTAAATTAAAAACAAAACAAACAAGCCACCTCACTCCTCTGTTTTTCCCATTTCTCCAAAATCTCTTCATTCATCCTAATGGCATAGGGCAATCCCTCCCATAGGTGTTCATTGCAATGAGTCATTGGTCTGGTTCTCTGTCACACCATGGTCATTGCATCCTCACTGAAACTTCTCTCAGATATCCTGCTGTTGCGTTACTCTTATCCAGATACCTTTCTGCAGGATCTGTCACTTCATGGGTTCTAGCAGGTCATAAATCTGATAGACTGTTGTAGAATATTATTTTGAAGTGTGGTCCATTTATTTATGCCATGGAACATTTGTTTTAATGATGCAAAGATACGTTGCATTCTTTCTGTTGCATTTGTTTTACTCTGTGAAGCTGTGTTACTATGCCGGTCTAAAACACCTGATGGCTGAAAAAAGAGCTGAATTGTCCAATAGTAAGGCAGGAGAAAGAATAGATTGTGCTCTCAGGCAGAGAGACTAAATAGAAGGAACAATATGGGAGGAGAAGAAGAAGGAGCAAGAAAGAACAAAGCAAGAAGGACATAAGGGGCCAGTCATACTGCCAGCCACAGAGTAAGAGTGAATGTAAGATTACAGAAGTAAGAAATGGAAAAAGCCCAGAGGCAAAAGGTATATGGGATAATTTAAGTTAAGAAAAGCTAGCTAGAAATAAGCCAAGCTAAGGCCAGTTCTTTATTTGAAAGAATAAGCCTTCTT
The DNA here is from genome assembly GCA_963919715.1 of Microtus obscurus. Classification (NCBI taxonomy): domain Eukaryota; kingdom Metazoa; phylum Chordata; class Mammalia; order Rodentia; family Cricetidae; genus Microtus; species Microtus obscurus. The sequence continues at coordinate 21,626,585 of CAWTZC010002524.1, forward strand.
GTATTTATGTGGGAGCTGGGTGCTAAGCTCAACTTGAAAGAGAGAGAGAGAGAGAGAGAGAGAGAGAGAGAGAGAGAGAGAGAGAGAGAGAACACAAAAGAGAAAAAGAGAAAAGGAGTAACACAACCAACCACAATGTTTGTTGTACCAAAGCATAGCTAGAGTAAAAGAAAATTCAACAACAACAGTAGATGTTAGAGTGGGTCAACACAAACCAGGAGTAGGTATGTGTTAGCCGAGGTGGTCTGTCTGGGACACTGGGACTGCTTCCCTCAGGCAAGGGATAGAGCCAAACATCCTAGGGTCATACCATGGGGCCAGCTCTTCTACAGCGGTGTCCAGTGAGGAACAAGGATCATATATCCAAGAGCCAATGAAGGGAGGGCCCAGTTCCATATATGGGTTCTATGACCCTCTGTGTTAACACAGACCCCAACTTCAGCAGGATCACAGCCCCTGATACAGTCTTCAGTAGCAGCTTTGTCTAGACATCACCATGGCCCTGCTGGCACCTCAGGCCACCAAGATCAGTATGGGCCCTGTGGAAGCATGACTCTCAGACACCGACATGGTCTCAGGTGGCTGACCACACCCTGAACAACTGCACAGTTATCTGTTGTAACAGGAACCATGGATATCAACTCAGACCCAGGCTGCTGTAGGGTCCTAGAACCGGACATGGCCATTAGCAGCAGCCTAAGACCAGGCAATCCTACGGACATTAGCTTCAGCACAAGCCACTCAGATCAGCATGGTCCTGGTGGCAGTCTATATCCCAGGCATCTGTGGAGCCTTTGGTGGAAACATGAACCCTGGACAGCAACACAGATCCCAGCAGTGACAGGACCATGGATGAAGCCATGACCCTCAGCAGCAGCATGGTTTAGATGTCACTATGGCCACAGGTATCAGCACATGCTACTCACATCAGCATGGTCCAAATGGCAACATGACTCTCAGACACCAACATATCCCCAGCTGGTGGCCCAGAATCCTGGTGTCTGCATTGCCTTTGATGGTATCAGTGGCAGTAAGCAATAACATAGAGCCCTGTCTATCTTAGTGCCACAGACTCACACATGGGTCTCAGCTACAGTGTAGGATATCATCATGTACAAGCCAATCTTATGAAAACATTTCCTCAATTAACATTCCCTCTTGTCACATGACTCTAACTTGTTTACATTAAGTCAAAAATACATTCCAATAAGAAGGACATACCTCTGTATGAACTTTGTCCTATATATCTTTATACTAAATGTATTCTTTCATAAAATGCAAGTGATAGATTTTTAATAGTATCATTAGATTAAATCATGAGTATAGATGAAAGAAATACTGTTCATGATTAATTCCTCAAGTTTGTCTGTTTCAAAATGGGGTTTGTTTTTCCTGAGTCCTTATGTGTAGAAAGTAAAAAAAGAGCCAATATTTAATGAAAATTTTGACTGCAGAAGATACTTGTTTTCATATATGATTCTACCTTGTCATAGAATTAACATAATCTTGTGAGGCTAGTAACTAAATTCATAGTGGATGTAGATTTTAAGACTAAATGCTATTTACTATAACCTAGAAAATATACTCAGCTTAACTATATTTCCAGATCTGAACAAAATTACTTTTCTGAAGAGGAAACAGACAATATGAAGAAGACAAAGCTAAACTGTGTAAATGTATTAGTGCAAAAGACAGACTACTTTTCAGTGGAAACCTGATGGAATAAGAAGTAGAGCTGTATTGAAGGGAGGTTTTCCCATCGGGTTGAATACCAACAACTTTTTGGAGGGAAAGCTCTCTTGATTAAGGTTAAAACAAGTATATGACTTATCCAGTGCTATAACATGGTTGAGATGCCTGAGAAGTAGCCAAGTGTGAGATAATAGTAAAGATTTTGGATCCTGGCCAAAAGGTTATGGGAAGCTACCAGAATCTGTGCATGGGAGAGTTGTATGATCTGATTTGTATCGGAAGAGACCACGGTATCTGCTGAGTAATGACAACAGCCAGAGGATGGGAAACTTACTAGAAACAGAAATCCATATAGTCAATAATGTTGAATCAGATGAATATTGTAACAAGGAAACTTTGAGAAGTGACCATGTTCAGGACACATTTTAAAGGGACTGATCACATGATTTGCTATCAAGCATGTAGGCATGAATGATCATCTTTTTTTTATAAAGAAAGACACTGGGCTGTGGCAGATGAAGGTAGGTGAGTATTTAAGGCTACTCCCTAATGAAAAACTCTCAAAATTAGGGTGTGATGTCCTATGGAGCATAAACCATGTGATAGAAAATCAGGATCACTCAGACCACTATAGTACTATGATGGCTCAAGATAAGACACAAAGAAAACCAACACTAACTTAAATCCTTTCTAACAACCTTTTACTGGAATGCCACACATTAACCAAAAGACATTTGTTTTGTAGGATATCCTAGGAAGATTGAAACATTTCATCCTTCATGGAAGCTCCTTAAAACAGGCAGTAAACAACTCAAAATATCCTCAGAATGTCCCTAAAACTGACCAAAATATCTAGGGACATCCTCCTCCAATATTATAATTTTTAGCTGACAAAGTCATCTAAAGTAAAAAAAAAGACACAATTAATTTGTTAAAAATTGGTTGTACAATATCTTTAAAACTTATAGATCCTTGTAATTAATATCAAAATCTCTAGATTAAAACCCCCTTCAGCAATAGTGACCTCCTTTCATCTCCTACTTCAAAAGTGTCCTTCAACACTAGATATACTGATGTGAACCAGGGAACATCCTGAGTGTCTCAGTTCTGTTGGGATAACCACAACAAACTAAGAAATGCTGCAAACAGGATAGAATAATTTTTCCTTGGAAAGTACACATCAATTGGTTATCTAATACTAAATAGTCAGTGATGAAAACATACATATGAGTAATACTATACAGTCCAAGCAGGGTGTATATTTCTATTTCAAAATATGGATATATTAAATATTTTATATAATAATTATATGCTACATATTACTATATAAACTATACTAGTATATAATAATTAGTATATATATATATAAAGATGATAGAAGAGGTCATGAATTTAAAATAGAGAAAGGAGATATATATATGAGAGGGAATGAAAGAAGAAAGTAAAAATGAGGAAATTAATAATCTAAAACATAAAAGAAATAATTTTAGAAGTTTCCTTTAAGTCTAATAAAATTAAAACAAAATAATAAATTACTCAGGGGATTTAAAAAATATCCTTTGACTATGACTAAATTTTGCATGAAATTTTATGGTAGTAATGATGTAAATGAGGATGCAGGGCATTATTGGTAAACAATTCAAGGGTATGCAGCAAAAGCAAGGTGTAGCACTATGCTCTGTAATTTTGATTATAAGTCTTTAAACCACTTGAATGTCATTTTTTAAACTGTAGGAATAATTACTATGGTATGGTGCTTATGCAATAATACCCTCTTCCATTTGTGAACACAATGCATGTATTTATAGAAGAAAGAATTGCTTCTGTGAGAAAATTGAACAAATGAAGGCAGTATCAAAGTGTGTGCGAGAAAGCCAGCGGAAATGAGTAGTTTCAGTAGGCTCCAAGTGAATCAAAATTTGTGTATTTTTAATAGCTTATAGTGTTATATTTAAATAGAATTTTGATGAGAGAACATACTATTTTTGAAATAGCAGACCTATTACTAGACTGTCATTCTCCTACTGGGAGAATCATGTATCAATAATATTTTAAGGGAGTCACTGTTATTTGTAAATCATTTGTTGTGATAACACAAAATAATATGTGAAAACAACATGATTATATGGTTATCAGTCTGTTTAACAGGGTTTGCAGCCTGTGTGTATATAGAACAGATGCTGGAGCAAGCCCTCAACTAATTTTACATAACAGAAGCAATTTTACACAATTATCTGAAAATCTCTGGCCATGTTCCATTTCTCTAACATAAACATATGGGATAAAAATTACATGAAATGATTACTCCAGTGGGATCACTTATAATAACAGTTTTATTGGAGTTACTTTTTCCAGATTATGGCTACCAGCACTTCTGCAATCTTATTTGCTATTTAAAAGCTCTTCCACTAGGATACTACATATCAATAGTTACTATAAGTGCTAACATTAATAGAGTACTTACTACATTCTGGGTTTGCTATTACATATTTCTAAAGGATAACCTCTCTTCATCTTCAGAGTAAGATTGAACATTAGCTATCAGCACATACATTTAAGAAGGTCATGTAACCTGGCCAAGATCACGCTGACCAAAGGCAAGACTCAGAACCTTCAGACTGGGGATGAAAAGCAAGTTTTCTTAAGTTTCCTAAACATAAAGCCTCTGCTTTTCTTTCTCATCTTCACCACACGTGTCAAGAAAGTTCAATACAAGAGTTTTGTTCCTAACTATAATTATAAATTACTTCAAATGCATGTGTTTATTAGTGCCTGTAATTAGCACCATCATTTAGGTACCATCAGCTATTTTTTTTTGCTAATTATCCATTTAGAGATTTAGACTGCAAAGTATTCATTAAACATCTACTACAGTCAAGCCTCTGCTTGAGTCTACACATTTTGCCATTCCCCTTGCCAAGAAATGCAGGCGTGCATTCCTTAGTCAGGAAGCTTGTTTCTTTGCAATTATTTTTGCTCAGGATGCACTTCCTTCCCACTTCAGAAGAGAATAATTATACTGAAGTCCAGCTACTATATATAAGAACTAAGAGCATTTGGAGCACACTCTTCTCTGTTTCCATTTTCCCCATCCTTTCAAATGCCATATTACATCATCTGCAACAATACATTATGGTTTATATTCACTTCAACGGCCTCTTAACCCATGGCCTCTTGAGAAAATGATTAGTACCCCTCATGTTTTCAGTGTATAGATTCGAATCACATATGTTGATCAGCTTCGTTGCCTGAAAGAGAAACTGGGAAAATGAATAAAATTCCCCCTGCAAACTAGAGTTTAGACTTCTTACTTAATGGAGTTCTTTTCTATTAATTTTTGTTTTACTGAATTCATTGGCTATTTCTAAGTAGCTCAGTTGAAGTAACAGAAATGGCTTCAAATATGCTTAAATGCAATGCCAGGTTTGACCGGAGGCTTTATTCCAGAGTTATTAAGTACAGGAAAGTCTTTAACAGTGAACATACCATAGATCCTAGATTCAATATACACCAACAAGATTCTTTCTTCTCATGGAGTAAATTCGGTTCCTTGACCTTTAGTTTTCTGTTAGTCACAGATTGTCAGGCAACAAAGCCAAATTTATCTCATCTTCAGCCCTTCAGTCCCAGGACATGCCCCCAACACCACAAGACAAACTGTGATGATGGAAAGGGGACCCCAAAAGGTTACTGCACTGTAGTTAAGCAAAAATAGTAACAGAATAAAGACAACAAAATACCCATTGTAGTACAATGTACTGGTGAGAAGAAATTTCTATTTCTATTGAAAAAGATGTCCATTTGGCTAAAAAGCATCTTTTCTCACATTTGTTCCTTCACAAAGCCAAGGAAAACTTCTAAGTCCACTTTGAGGTTTTAGTCTGAGCTTGCTACATTGATTTTTTTTTATTGTTGTTGTTTGTTTGTTTTGTTTTTATATCTAAGACATCCAGTGAAACAGAAAGTCTGAGTAGTTATTTATATCCTTTGAATTTTCAAATTAGACCCCATAATTAAAAAAAAACTTACAAAAAATAAAAGTCAGTTAAAGTACTATGCTAACCCAGATACAGAGACAGATATTGTATAAAGCACACTCTTATTAAAGTCACACTACTATAAGCTACCTCTACATATCAGGCACAAAGCTGAACTTCTCTTTAGTTGGAATTTATCCTTTGCAGTGAATGATAAGTAAAGTATAATTATATTTTATAACTGAATGAGCTAAGGCTTGGAAGGATTAAATTGCCAGTATTTAATGGAACATCAGGTTTCTCTGACAAATAGCCCTTTATGTTCTGTAATTATAGAATGCCTTAGTTAAAATATATTGAAGCCAAACATAGAGTTTATACGCTTTGGCTTTATTTATGTTAACATGTGAATAAATGTGCCAGCGCTTGCACTGAGTAAATGAATGATCAATGCTATGTTTTATGATTTACACATTTGAGCATCCTGCCGTGAGGACATGTTAGAGGCTACAGGAAGAAAAATCTATTAATTAGATGTTAATTCTTCCTAAGGAGCTTAGCAATTATGGGAAGATATAATATGCACTTCCATTCATAAACTAAGAAGAACCAGTCCAGGACAACATTCCAACTGTATCCCAGTTATAAACACAGCGATGAGCCTTTTCTGGCTAGAGTGGAAAGCTGTTTATGAAAAGGTGTATTTGTGGTTAGTTTGCTAGTATACACAGCATGCACTTTAATAAAAAAAAAGAAAAGATGAAGTTATGGTTTGTTGAAAATTAGTCTACAGGTCATGGGACAGTGGGCGGTACAAATGAGAAAGGAGAAAACAACACTGAGTTTCTAACAGACAGAGTGATCAAGGGTCTGGTAGTGAAGAGTGCTGTTAGAATCCCAGTAGAAGCCATATTTGAAATTTAGAATAAAAGCATCAGTTATTTGATCAAATAAAAATAACAAAACTTCATTAAAAATTGTTGAGGGAGCTGCGGACTGCGTTCCTGCTGCCTGGCTCCTGGCCGCCAGCTAACTTATGCCCTGAAATAACAACACAAAACTGTATTCTTTTAAACACTGTCTGGCCCATTATATCTAGCCTCTTCTAGGCTAATTCTCACATATTAATTTAGCCCATTTCTAATAATCTGTGTAGCACCACTAGGTGCTTACCGGGAAACATTCAGCATGTCTGACCTGGCAGCTTGCTTAATTGAGTCTGGCTCTGAGAGCAGCTGCATGATTTCTGAGCTCACTTCCTCTTCCTCCCAGCATTCAGTTCTGTTTACTCCGCCTATCTAAATTCTGCCCTATCAGATGGGCCAAGGCAGTTTCTTTGTTAGCCAATGACCTTCCTCCATCAAAAAATTATCTTTAGAGTATTTTTAAATTCAGAATTGATAGAAAACACTCATTTATTTGGAGGAAACTGGCAACAACCCATTTGTTTTAAAATTTTACATATTTGCCTTATTTACTGTTAAGGCATTTTCCTCTGGAATCAAAGTCCATTACCAACACACCATGAATCTGTAAATACCAGCACTGACAAGTGCCCCTCACCTGCTGTTCACTGAAACACTGTACTGAGCATAAACACAAGGTTTATGTGTCAAAAACGCATTTCAAAAAACACAACATGGAAGCTTTGACAACTTTTCTTACTTCTCTGTAACAATCAGTGACTAAAAGTTATCTTATTTCAATTTTTATTTAGACATTTTTGTTTGTGTGACTTTTTAAAGGGGCTCTCACGCTTTCACTGGCCTGGCATGGAAACAATGAGGATTTCCTGGCTCAGCCGCTGCCTCCTAGGTACTGATATTGCAGTCATAAAGTGCTGTATTAGTCAGAGTTTTCTGAGGGAGCAGAACTGATATAGTGAACATGCATATAAATACATATGTAAACACACACACACACAACACACACACACACACACACACACACACACACACATATATATATATATATTATAGTTTTCAGTTTTTTGAAATGATAGGACAGTGAAATGCTTGATTTTCTTAGATTTCTTAGAGTGGCTTACAGACTCTGAAGTAGTGCAATAATAGATCTCTTCTGACAGACTGGTCAAGGATCTGGTAGTTATTCAGTCCATGAGATTGGATGCCTCAACAGTACCCCATATGTTTGTGGAATACCAAGGAGTTCATAGAGAGTTGCCAGTCTGCAGTTTATTTAGGAACCCCAAAGAAGTAAGTCCTAATACCAGGGAGGAGATGATTCAGGAATAGGACACATGAACTTGCTAGTGAGAATGAGGGCAAACAGGGAAAAGGCAAATATTACTCCATATTATTGTACATGGACTGTCATCCAAAGGTGTGTTGCAGATTTGGTGGGGGGGGGGGTCTTTCCACTTCAAATGACCCAATCAAGAAACTCCTTAATACATAGCCTAGATGCTTAGGTTTTGATTGATTCCAGACTTACTCAAGTTGACAGCCAAGTTTAATCATTACAGCCATCATATCTGAGTAACGATCTTTTATATAAAATTGTAAAATACTTTATTCTCTTGGGTAAAATCATTTCAACTTCTTGAAGCAACAAAACACTAAAGTACTTGATAATTTTATTTTTTTCATATTTTTGAAAGACTTTATTTTATTGAAGATATGTTCTTTATCCTTCCTGTATGTTCATATTATCACATAAAATAAGAAAGCATATGTTCTTAGAATTCCAGACTAATGATGGTGAAGTCATCTAAGTTACTTGGTGATACTATTGAAGTCTTTAAAGCTTCCTTGTTCAGCTAAGTACCTCATTAATTTTAAGAGGGACAAAATATCTGATCACCTCAGTATCTGTGCATTTGTCAGTTTGTAGAATAAAGAACACATAGAGAAGTTTTGGAAAGCCCTTTTTTAAGTTAAGGTTTTCTGAAAAACAGGCTTCTTTACACATGTGTAGATTTATGTGGATTGCATAGGTTAGGGAGATGATCAAATTTTAGGTATTAAATAAACCTGGCAGCACTGGAGAAAATTGAATCAGCCCACACTAAGGTGCGGAGACCAAGTAAATGCCAGTTTAAAATAAGGATGATGGACTGGAGAGATTAGGTGGTTTACTGGATTTTAAGGAAAAAGATAGAAGACACAGAAATGTTTAAGTTATTTGCCTGGGAACCAAGTGAATGGTAATGTCCTTTGAGATGAAAAATATTGAATAAATCATTTTAGGTATATAATATCTAAATATATAATATTTATATCTTTAAGTATATGGGTTCATGTGTTTGGCTAACGTTTTCTCTGAAAACAACAGAGGTGAAGTTATCACCCAACAGTAAAATGCCTTACCACTATGAATAATAAATTATGCATGACATAAAATCCTGTTTTCCCTACGCAAATATACAAATATAATATAAACAGATTACACAGAACCAAAGAATCTCGTATAGAATAAATAACATGTTACTTTCTTGGATTAGAAAAGTAAGAGACAAAAGAATGGTCCCTCATGTGTGTTAATAAGCCCTGGTCGTCTGTGGCAGGCTTGAATGAACAGAACTGACTGTAGAGTCTGGATCACACTGCCAGAACTTTTACTCTGAGGAAATACATTTGCCCCATTTTATGATAATAGAAGTGTGGTTGGGTCATGACCTGATCAGCTCCCCTCGAGTGCTCTATTGAAAACGTATGTAATATTGAACTGAGGATTCTGCTTTCTCAAGGGAAGCCTCGTGTCAAATGAAGTCTTGATATTTCAGCAAAACTGTGTTTCCTTTGCTCACAAAACTCCTAAAATGGTGGAAGTTTCAGTAAAATGGCTTTACTACTAAAGATACAAGTAATATATTTTAACGTGGTGATATATGGTCAAAAATACCAGAAAAAAATAACATGCAATTATCCACGCTGTAAGATTTAGATCATGTAAAATATACAATTCATCTGTGTTCAATACATTTAACTAAACCTTCATATTTACTAGGTTTACTGTTCTGTATTGTAAGTGATTCATGTGAAACTCAAACGAATTTCTTGCTCTTTTAAGGAGTATGTGGATTTTGAACATGGCACTGTATGCCAACTCCCTTGGACTAGCCATCCCAGTGTGAAGTCTACCTGTGAAAATATTTTATAAAGTGCGAGTGCGCTTTTCAGACTGATAAAGCAGATAAGTCATCCTGGACTACCACGATTAAAATTTAATAAACTTGATGTGTATTTTGTGCAAATAGAACTGGGAAAACTGGAAGTTTGTATTTGAGTTAAAGGAAGGGTTCTAGTAATAGATTGTGTGTATTTATATTCATATTTCAATTTTCAAAATTTTTATTTGCCATAGTGAATATTTTTGCATAGAGCATCACACTAATGTCTCAGTTTTATGAAATATGCAATTTCAATCTGTTAAATTCTACCTTCCCTTTGAATAAGGACAGCCTGACTTCCAGCTGCTGTTAGCTTAGAAAGAATTCATTGACTGCTTCAAACCGCACCCACCTGCTTTGTTTTCAGGGATCTGCTGAACTCTTCTCACACAGCAGTAAAAATAAACTCCTCAGACTAACTAGTTTAGAAGTGTAATAAAAGCCATGTTCAAAACCATCTTGCTCCCATTTCTTTAATTGATTTTTTCATACAATATATTCCAATTATGATTTTTTTCCTTACTCTAATTTCTTCCAGCTCCCCTTCACTTGTCTACCCATCCAAGTCCACATTCTTTCCTGCCGTCAATCCCATTAGAAAACAAAGAGGCATCTATCAATCATGGAAAAAGAAAGAATGTTTTGTAAACCCACTTGGTAAATTTTCCCTTGGAGAAAACTAACTTTTTTTAATTTGTGGGTTTTTGTCAATTGGAGATAGCTTCTGGATTGGGGATGGGGGCTGTGTTCCTCTTCTACCCTCAGACCTGGGACCCCATCAGGTCCATAGAGAGAGAGACCCAGTGCTTAACCCATAATCCCTGTGAGTTTATGTATGTGTAGGTCCAGCTGTGCTTAGACACTGTTGCTTTCTTGGTGTCCTTCATGGCTCCTGGCTCTTACAGTCTTTGAATCTCCTTTTCCATTGAGTGCAGTGTTCTATGGCCTCCCACGCTCTGCACATCATCGCTCTTTCAGTCTTTCATTACCCTGAACTAGATGCAGCTCATGTATTTCAATCTCAGGGATCACTGATTCCCAGTAAATCTATGAGATTCATTGTTTGCACTTCACATTTTTAATAACAATATATTTCTTTCTTTTTTTTTTTTTTTTTTTTTTTTTTTTGGTTTTTCGAGACAGGGTTTCTCTGTGGCTTTGGAGCCTGTCCTGGAACTAGCTCTGTAGACCAGGCTGGTCTCGAACTCACAGAGATCCGCCTGCCTCTGCCTCCCGAGTGCTGGGATTAAAGGCGTGCACCACCATCGCCCGGCTAGCAATATTTTTATAACAGCATTTTAAGTTCATTTCTTACTTTATTTCAATATTAATTATACATCATTTTGAGAAATAGCTCTATTACAAGGAAGAAAAAGACATAGGGAAAGATGGATGGAGGGAAGTGGAGGAAGGGAAGACATGTTTTCTTTTTAAAATGTCTTAATCCTTTATAATTTATATATATTGATCCAATCTAAGTATCTTGATCTAATCTATCCCCTACTATTAAGAATATAAGCAAATAAAAACCCTTCTTATAATGAATTAAATATAAAATATATTATTCCTAAATATTTAAGATATGATGTATTATGAGAAATTTTCTATATGGCTCAAATAATTTACTTTCTAATAGTTTCAATAATATGCAGAAACACAACAAAAATAAAATTATTAAATGAACATTTAACATTTGTAAAGAGTATGTTGATTTAGACATTGTTATAAATATTACTTGCTACTAGTCTTAGATGGTTTTCAAAATAATTTGTAATTTTCATATTGTGGATACAAATGGCAACTAGTTATGTTTCTGTACTTTGAACTAAAAATTTGTAAAAGAATCTTAATACTTCTGTCTACCAAGCAAGAAAGCAGCCATAATATTGAATTTAAAGCATTAACATTGTTTCTTAAATATCCTTATGCTATTTATGATTATTGCTTTATTCTAATTCCAGTCCCTATGTATATCAATTCTGATATTAATCAAGGCAGTCAGTAGCAATTACACTAACTATACTCACAACAAGCAGGAAAAACATGAAAAGTCAAGAATGAGTGATAGACAGTGATATTACCCATCCTGGTGCATACTGTATTAGGCATGGTCTCATAACCTCTGCCTTACTGCAAGGTGGTCGGGAAGACAAGGGCAAGCACCATTTACTCTGCTATCGCGTCAGGAAAGTATCTGCAATTAGAACATTGTGTGAATAAGTGTGCAGGACAAAGGCGGAGATAATATTATGGAGAAATCCTACAGATCTGAAACAAGACTTATTAGTATGCAGCAATATGAAATGAATGAAAGGATAAAATGCAAATTTGAAAGGAGATATGATAAGCTAATCTCAATATTTAGAAAAAATTGACACGGAAACGCTCTACAATGTGAGTACCACCTGTTAATATTCTAAAGAGAATGCCCAGGGATTTCAAAATCACTTGGTTAGGGGTTTTAAAGGTTTCTGGAGATTCTATCACCACCTATCAGACTTTAAGTACTCTGCCCCTCAAAGGCTAAATCACAAAGCAGAATTATTCATAGGGGTGCTGGGTGATAAAATATTCACAGTTCCCTTTAAAGAAATAATGTGCCGGTTTTTAAATTACTGAACTATTCTGTTTGTTACTTCCCAGAGAATCTTATTAGCAGGGGTAGAACACACTCACATAGCCTGGCCATGGCAGCCATCCTGTGTGTGATTAGAGCGCATTTAAATACATTTCAGATATCTTCTCTTCACTTGCTATAAGCTGGTTGAAATGACAATTAGGTAGTCTCAGGGTTATTAGATTCAGAGGATCTGAAGGAACATTGTAACTGTGAAATTGTACCAGTAATGTGCATAATAATATAGATAGTAAAAGAAATAAAAAAGATCAGAGTTCCACTTTTAAAATAGATCTAATTAGTAATGCATAGGATCATTCTTCCAAGCTTTCTGGACACATACACACACACAAGAGAGAGAGAGAGAGAGACAGAGACAGAGAGAGACAGAGAGAGACAGAGACAGAGAAAGACAAGAAGAGAGAAAATACTGATTTTATTAAAATCTCATTTGTTTGATTTTAACAATAAAGACTCAGGAGCCAGACACCGGGGTGAAAGTCTGCTAGCTCAGAGAGGTAGAGAAGGCCCCCAGCTATTCTTCCTCTCTAGCCAATATCCAAGAAGCCTGTTGCCTTCTCCTGTGCCATCTCACACAAAACTCCTCAAACTCCATGTCCCTTCCTTCTACTGTCAGATAGTTGCTTGCTCTGTCTCTTAACCTATGGTTGACTTGATTCAATCCTGTTGACAATATTCAGCCAGAAAACTCTTGAATTTTTCTGTCGTGAGGGCTGAGCCTCACCACAACTAGAAATAGGTTTTTCTAGCAAATAAAGAAATCTTGTGATCAAATATCCTTCAATGAGAGAAAGAGAGAGAGAGAGAGAGAGAGAGGGGGGGGAGAGAGAGAGAGAGAGAGAGAGAAGATCCAACAGCATGATGTTATAAGCCCTATCTGCCCTATAGAGTTTAGTCACTTAGAGGTCACATTTAATTTAAGAGTGCTTTGTAGATACCCTTGCCCACTATATGGTTAACAACCTATTTTTTCATAGTTTGAACAATATTTATAAATTTAGGCAACAAATATAAAGGATACAGTCTAAGAGAAGCAAAAACAATTCTATATACCTGTAGTCAGTAATAATTCAAACGGTAGTAAAGAGGCCAGTGAAACAGCTTAGCTAGTGGGCAAGCCTTTCGTCCTCATGATTTGAGTGCAATCCCCATAAACCACAAGGCTGAAGGACAAAATTAACATTGAGAACTTATTTTCTAACATCAGCTTGTTTCCTTGGCTCTCTCTCTCTCTCTCTCTCTCTCTCTCTCTCTCTCTCTCTCTCTCTCTCCCCTTTGCCCTTTGTCTCTCTCTTCCTGTCCCTCTATAGCTCCTCGTCTTTCTATCCATCTCTGTGTGTGCGTCCCTGTCTGTCTATTTGTATGCCTCTCTCTTTCTTTTTTTAATTAATTAATTTATTTATTTATTAAAGATTCCTGCCTCCTCCCCGCCACCGCCTCCCATTTCCCTCCCAAAGAGCAATCAGGGTTCCCTGCCCTGTGGGAAGTCCAAGGACCATCCTTGAACAGGCAACAGGAAGTTTTCACTATTTCTGTGCACCCTGTTTCCTTTGTTAACAGCACACTACAAATACAATCTTCCAATTTAATTATGAGGTATATTTTTATTTGCTTGAGCTAATATTAATCTTAGTTATAGTTTTATTGTGGTGGAGGAATTGTAACTAGGGAATGAACCTAGTTCCTGCATTCTAGGCAAGTATCATAACATTAGAAAGCAACAGAAGCCAACACCAAATTATCACAACAAAGATAAAACTCCAAGTATTACCTGCATTCACTCTTCATTTTAGCATAGTATTCGTTCATAACTACGACAAATTGGGATGTCTGGGCAACAACTAGTTATTAGAATACATGTTAATGCGTCAATAGGGTTTTTATATCAGGCATGCTTCTGACAAAAACCATCTAGCTTCTTTTCTGCAGCCCCAACGTCACATAAAGTGGTGCATGCTGGGATATCATGAAAATTTTAAGTGCTCATTGCTACATGGCTGTTGAGAGAAATGTTTGTATTCTCCCCTTCCGCTGTTTTTCCTTACTGCTCCCACATGTCACGGATGAGGACAGTAGATTCCTATTAGCACTGGAGCACACCTAGTAGTATTCTTCTAGAAAAGCAGATGCAATTTGCTAAGTGAGCAGAAAAGAAATGATCGTGGATATTAAACACTAAACTGCTTAGAATTTCAGAAACTATTACAGACCCCTCTATTCCTTGTTTAAAAGTACATCAGAAGATTCCAAAAAAACTAAATGTCTTTCCTAAATTGTTCTGTCCTGTGGAACATAGAAACTAGTTGATGTTTCTTTCGGGTTAGAGTTAGCAGTCTTTGCAAGAGTGCACACCTATCTTAAAATGGTTTGTATTGCGATAATTATCAGTGTTATCCAGAATAGCTAACCAAAATTAAATATATTCCATGCAACAAATACAAGTAAAGCCATCAAAACGGGTGGACTGTCCTGTCTTGTTTCTAGTGCTTAACTATTAGATTTTGCTCCTTATTCCCTATATGCTTAGGAATATCACAGACTTAAAGTACTCCGTGTTGATGAAAGTCCCTCACTTCTGTATTACAGTGTGTCATGTGTCTATAGTAAGCTTCCAAGATGGCACTTAGTTATTCCAGGCATGAATTCTAATATATTAACATTATTCTGTGTCTAGAAAGAGAACTGACTAAGAAGGATCTAAACATATTTTTGAGATCTTAAATGATCTAGACATCCTTCCTCAGTAAAACCACTGTCTAGTGATGACAATCTATAGCCCTCTACATTGTTTTGTCCAAGAACTCTCTGTTCTCATTAATGACTTTTCTATCTTGCATTAGAACTCTATTAATTTAATTATATTGATTCCAGATAGTCTAACTTATAAGTTTACATAAATTCTATTGGCTTCAAAGTTTTTCTTAGTTGTAACCACTCTCTTAACTGAGAGTTACTTCACTTTAACAACTGAAGCTAGAGTGGAAATAGAAGGAAAGTCCTTTTGTGTCTGGGTAATACCAAGAATTTCTAGGTCCACCATTCTGTGTTGAGAAACTCCACATCCCAAGAATGATGTGTGTTATTCTTTCTTTCCTTCCCTCTTAGAAAACTGTCAAATCAGCACTAGTCACATTTAATTAGAAATATTATATATAAAAAAGCTGATGATTTTGCATTGTGTTTCCCTATGTGTCAGAGTTGCACATACAGCCCTTTGGCTGCTCTCCCTGTACTCAGCTGTATTTGGCCATCAGAAGTTGAAAAGGTCTAATACCACCACAGTCATTTGGGCTTGTGTACCTGCATATTCATAATATCAAATTGGTGACTGAGTATAATAACAACTGTTCCCGTGGTCACCAATGGCATAATACTATTTTATCTAATCGTCAATTTCCCCACAGAGCAGATATTCTTTTTTTTTTTTTTTTTGGTTTTTCGAGACAGGGTTTCTCTGTGGTTTTGGAGCCTGTCCTGGAACTAGCTCTTGTAGACCAGGCTGGTCTCGAACTCACAGAGATTCCCCTGCCTCTTTTTTTCTTTTTTCTTTTTCTTTTCTTTTTCTTTTTCTTTTTCTTTTTTCTTTTTTTTTTTTTTTTTTTTTTTGGTGAGCAGATATTCTTAAACCCCTTTATCAGGTACATTACCAGCACAAGGAGAGGAAGCACTCTGAAATTTTAGCTGTCCTCTGCCTCAGTCCTAAGCATGTCTCCTTTGTGATCTGTTCCACATTTCATGAATGCAATAGTCTCATACCACTCTAGCGGATGAGAGAAAAGAGAAACAGAGTGAAGCACAGAAGAGCCTGGGAGAAGTGACATCAGTTTCCTCTTTACTATGGTCTCCCCCATGCCATTCTTCTCTTCCTTCCTGCAGATTTACCTGCTGTAGCTCTCACTTACACAACTCTGTAGCTCCAGTTTGGTCAGGATTTCACTGCTTATTGACTACTCTCATGGGAAGCATCCAGCTGATTTGTTCCCTTCGTATCTTTTTGTTTAATTTTATTGAAAAGATTTCTGCCTCCTCCCCGCCTCCCATTTCCCTCCCTCTCCCCCCCACTCCTCTCCCCTTCCTCCCACTCCATTTTCCCCTTCTCCAGTCAGGGTTCCCTGCCCTGTGGAAAGTCCAAGGTCCTCCCCCTCCATCCATGTCTAGGAAGGTGAGCATCCAAACAGGCTAGGCTCCCACAAAGCCAGTTCATGCAGTAGGATCAAAACCCAGGGCCATTTACCTTGGATTCTCATCAGCCATCATTGTTGGCCATGTTCAGAGAGTCCGGTTTTATCCCATGCTTTTTCAGTCCCAGACCAGCTGGCCTTGGTGAGCTCCCAATAGATCAGCCCCACTGTCTCAGTGGGTGGGTGCCCCCCTCGTGGTCCTGACTTCTTTGCTCATATTCTCCCTCCTTCTGCTCCTCATTGGGACTTTGGGGGCTCAGTCCAGTGCTTCAATGTGGGTCTCTGTCTCTATCTCCATCTCTATCCTTTGCCAGAAGAAGCTTCTATGGTGATATGCAAGATATTCATCAGTATGGCTATAGGATAGGGCCATTTCAGGTTCCCTCTCCTCAGCTGCCCAAGGAACTAACTTGGGACATCTCCCTGGACACCTGGGAGCCCCTCTAGAGTCAAGTCTCTTGCCAACCCTAAGATGGCTCCCTGGTTTTCTACCTGATTTAGGGGTTGGATACAAAGATATCTCTCTCTACAGAGTGTATGTTGGGATGTGTGGGTAAGCTGCTTGAAAACTTTTCTCCCGTTTGAATGGAAAACAAGATGATGAACTTGGCTAATATGCCTAAGTTAAACTTCAAGATCTGTCAACAGGAAGGGCTCTGGTATAGTTGTCTTTTCTTTGTAAATTCTCTCTAAGCTGTACAAGTGAAATCTCTCCATCAATGCTATTACCAAACAAGAGGGCCTTTTCTTCCTCTAGTTTGTGTCAAGCACCAGGTCAGAACATATGAAGTCCATGTTCTCTAATATCACTTCCTTCTTATATGCTAGTAAATAGTCATATATACAATTTAATAGCCTATATCCAAATGGATACTAACCACTATATTCATCACCCAGCACCCAGGTTATGAGGCAATCTAGTAAAGAAGCAGTCTTTACAAACAATTTCTACACAACCTTCCCTTCACAGGTTTGGTATACCATGAGCTTCATTTTAAAGGTAATTTGATCACTAAGTTGTTTCATCAATTTAGTTTCCCTAAGAACAATTGTGAATATCTGGAACATTCATTTTCACAGCATCAGCACATATGAACAGGACTGGCCACATGTGAACTACTGTGTATACTATTATGAGGATATAAAGGCTTATTGCATTGCTTACTGTACTTTTAGGTTTCCTTAAATTTTCTATTATTATAACTGCAAATATATATTACTGCATATCTATATCTATCTATCTAACTAACTATCTATCTATATAAAACAAGAATTTTGTACATTGAGTATTCTTAATGTATAAACAGCAGGCACCTACTATTCTCAGAACTCTCTACTTGGCATCATTCTAGATGCTTAAATAAAAAAAAATGTGAGTTTTTTGGTTTCTTTTTGTTTTGCTAGGTTTTCTGTAGTCAGCGATCTTTGTCCCTAGCTTACTTAACTGGGGACAATGAAATGAACTCCCTATTTAGACTTGTGCAAATGTCAAGCTGGTATAGCAGCCCCACCTAGAGGTCACGAAAATATAATTCTCATCTTTGAGATTCCAAACAGGAGTTTTGTGCTTTGAGAAGGTGGTAAAAACAAGCTGCTTCCTAATCTTTTACTTTCAGTTTGTTTTCAAAAAGACATCATAGCATGGCACAGGGAACACCCTTATTACACATATCAGAGCAGGAATAATCAGAGTGTCTTGTATTAGCATCAGTCCAGTGGGTTGAAGCCAAAGATGAGCCTTCTTCATCCACCAGACCACTGTGTCTTCTTTCCATTCTTTTTTCTACCACATTTCTGATAACAAAATCTATACTAAGCATTACATAACGGGTTATTCCTTTTTCCTGGAGCCCAACAGTCTACTCCATTCCTCCTGTTTATTTCTTCTCTGAGTATGAATGATCATGGAAGTAGGGTAGAGGATATGTGTGGATTTTGTCAAAACATTAATATATTTTATTCCTAGTATTATCTTGCTGAACATAGCAAAACTTTCCTTACAAAATAATGAAATCACTCAAAGGGTAGTATGATAGAGTCTAGTCATTAAGGTAAATTATTACTTACATGTTTAACTGTTTTTTTAAATCTTAAAATTTATGAGATGCATGTTTCGAGACTGTTTTCAAATTCCTAAGACTTCTGCCTTTATATCCTCAGTACTGAATCATTATGGAGGCTCTATTTCAGGCTTCTTATCACGTTTAACATAAAGTATTGGTTAGGATACATTGATGATTCTCATTTATTTATTTAGCAAATGCTTACTGAATTCTTCTCATGTGCCCAAAGTTATGAAAAAAAAATCTCACTTATTAGAATCACCCAGTAAGGACTGACACACAGAAATATATTTGGTATATAAGCAGATATATACCCTTTTCTGTGTGGATACATAGAAAGTGTTGCTTGAGTAAGAAAGTACCATTAAATATGAAGAAATTCTGCCAAACCAAAAGCATGGACAAGGTAGTTTTGGTTAAAACAAAACTGTACATACAGCATCTTGAGAAAAAAAATTGTTGAGTCTGTGTTGGAAATGGTCTGTTAGCACTAGTTAAACTAGAAATTGTTTCACACATTTCCTTATCCGTCAGGGCTTCAGTCTACATAAAAAGAAAATATAAGAATTTTAACTAATAAATTACATTATTATATGTGTTTTATTAAAACAGGCTTAAAGATGGTGTCAAAGATTATTTGGAGAAGGGAAAGCCATAATTTAGGAAGCTAATCCAGGGATGAAACCATTGAAGTGGTGCATACCAATTTAGGTAAAACTGAGGAACAGTTCACATTGGTGAACATATAGCTTGGTGTACTACAGAAAGAAAGGAAAATTGTTGAAATGTCTCACTCAGGTGTTCTGAATTAGATAAGTGAGAAGAGAGAATATCATTAGTTAACGAAATACTACATACATAGGGAAAAACATTTGTGGAGACTTTGATGTGTTTCTTTTAATACTTCAAACAGGTGGATGGAGATTCCAATGAGTATTAGGAAATAAATTTATGAGATTATAGAGTACTACAAAGAACAGGTTAACAATAAAAACACCAGATTATCTTATTGTTGTATAATGTGTGCTCATTGAAAAATAGCATGATCCCCAGATGCTGTCCTAGAGATGAAAGACCATGCTACATTTCATCAGAATTTTGTTTGCCCACTTTAACTGTTTTGCTTCTGTTTGTGACTGTACATTGCTGGTGATATCTGACTTTTGGAGTTAAGTGAAAACCAGGTGATCATGATATTTAAGTTTTAAAATTTTGAATCTATTTGACCTGAGTAAAGAAAGTTGTGGAATATTCCTTTATACTGTGTGAAGGTGTGGCACTGTAACTGGTTCAATAAAGAGCAGAATGGCTATTAGCTAAGCAGGAAGAGGTTAGGTGGCACTTCTAGGGACCGAGAGTTCTAAAAGGAAGAAAAGTGGGGTCACAGGTTAGATGTACAGGAGGCAGGATGAGCGAAATGGAGATGCAGTAACAAGCATGTGGAAGAATGTATATTGAGAAATATGGGTTAATCTGAGTTATAAGAATTAGTTAGGAACAAGTCTAAGCTAAGGTTGAGTTTTAAAATTAATAATATGTCTTCATGTCATTTCTTTTGAGAGCTGGTGGCCCAAAGAAATATCTGTCAATATAGGAAAGAAGCAAGGTAGAGTGGACTCTACCTTAAGAGGACTCTAAGGTCAGGTGTCCCGGGTTGGACCCTGGTTATGTTGCAAGATCTTGGGTGAAATATTTCACTATGCTTTGATTTTGTCTTCTGCCAAAAGAGAATTATTAGTTAAAGCATCTTTTCTTGAAGCATATGCATATTAAGCAATCTAAAACCATGTAGTGCTTAGAAATGATCTAGAAGAAAGTACAGAAAAGATTACAGTATGGTGTATAGTGATACTTTATGTGTCATAATTCTACAATCTCTGTCTACACATGCTGTCAGCATTCTCTCATGTTATTAATGATATAGCAACAATAATAATAAATTACCCCTTTATTTTATTTTAGTAATGGTGATAGATGACCTATTAAATTCTTGGAAAGATGAGTATATCTGGAGAATGTTGAATTTGATGCTTCCACATTATCCACTCTAATCTTTTTTTTCTTTTTTTTTAAATTTCTCTTATTGGTTCTTTGTGGATTTCCCATCACGCATCCCGAATCACATTTATCTCCCCATCCCTTCATGTCTTCTCTCTGCCCTTGAAACCACCCCAAACAGAATAAAACTTAAAAGAAAACCAAACCAACCAACCAAACAAAAACTAACACACAAAAAAATTAAAAAATAGTCTCAGCATGGATGCTGTAGTGTAAAACATTGTGTGTGTGTTTGTGTGTGTATGTGTGTGTGTGTATCTTTTAGTTCATAAAATTTTACATGTAAGTGTTTACTGCAATGAGTCATTGATAAGGTTCAAGACCTCTGGCTTCTGCTACACTCTGGATCCTGGGCTCTTCATGAGACTCCTCTTGGATATCCAATTGTTGCCTTGTTTCATGAAGATCCTGCAATTTGGATCTGCACATGCTTTTTTACATGCTCCAACACTCCAGAGGAGAAGTGGGCATCTCGTAGCTCTGCTTTTGGGCCTAGGTGGTTGCTGGGTTGGTCAACCTGCCAGTTTTCCCTCACAATGTCAAGCTCTTCAACATTGCCCCAGCTTGCTCAACCACTGTAGCAGGCAGCAAGGAACATGTCTAGTTCCTTTTCTCTTAGAGAGCTCACCTGTATCTAACCACCAGGGCCAATCTACTCTGCTCCCCAGGCAAGGTAAAGGTCATGCTCTCCTGGGTCCTGCAATTTGTGAGATACATTGCCAGTTCTCCTGCTCTTGTCCCCCCAAGGCCAGTTCTTCAGCCTGCTGCAGGTGGCAAAGGGTGGTGAAGGGTGGAGGCATCTTTATCCCAAGCTTGCCACCACATGGCAGAAGGAGGTGGGGTCAGATCTCCTGCTCTCACAATCTCAGGTCCAGCTCACCTATGCCCCCTGACAAAAGGGTAGGCTCTAGCAGACAAGGTGCGGGGTCTGCTCTCCCTGAAGTCACGCTTTGTCTAATCTTAACTATAAGAGAACATGTCACTGAAACATTTAAGTCTCTGCCTATTTGTTTTTAATTCATAGGAAATATCAGAAGAAATGCTTTGGTATTTGGGAGTAAAAAAAAGTAAATTTAATTCTAAAGGACAGCAGAGAGCTAGTTTCCAGGAGAGGAACCAAAACCACAGAGAAACCCTGTCTCAAAAAACCAAAAAAAAAAAAAAAAAAAAAAAAAAAAAAAAGGACAGCAGAGTTTTCCTCTTATTCCAGGAATTAAACATCTCCTGTGACAGTCATTTTTATATAAAAAGTGGCATGTTTCAGTTTGCCCTGAAATGATCTAACAGAGTAAGTGAGAATGGGAGCTGTGCAAAACAAAATCTTGATGTATGTAGTAGTGTTTATAGTCACTTTGTTGTTATGGGATATGCCTTTTGATTACGTAATTATGCATTTCATATCTTTTCACATACTTAGAAATCATGGCTACTCAAAGGATGATTCTTTGTCCAATTATTAGATCATTAGATCACCTGTAGCTCTTTGGGACTATAAGGTCTAAGGCCATATTCAAGACCCCCCCTTTTTTAAAGTGTGCTTTGAAACAAGATTTATGAGTAATCTTGTAAATGGTAAAGTACGAGAATAACTGTTCTTGCAGTCAGAAGTGATTTGGCAATAGGTAGAGTTTCTGAAGAGTACAAGTAAAGCAGATAATCCTACTCTTTCGTTCTACATTTTGAAATAACCATATGTTATATATACACATTAATAAGTTGGATGTGATGGTAAACGCTTATAACTCCATTCTCAGTGGACTAAGGCAACAAGAACACAAGTTCAAGACCATCCTAAAGTAGAGAGTTTATTCAAGGACAGCTTCAACAACTGAATTATATTATCTCAAGACAAAAATTAAGAAATGAAACTTGTGCAAGTCTTGAGCATGCAGCCACAGTCTCTGTGAGTTTAAAAGAGAATCATCCCTTTTGTATCTGATAGACTATGTCATCCTCTACTGCCGGATTTTGCAATCTTTATTTAGGGCCCTGAGCTTTGAAGGGAGGGATATAATAAAAACATCTCATTTAGGGTTGGCAGCTCCAACATCTCTTATTCAGTACATTGTCCATGTGTAGGTTCCTTCAGGGAAACTGGGCACAAAGCCTCAGCCCTAACCAAGAAGTTGTTTATAATTAATTGGTGCTAGGATAAGGGAAAACACTTTTCTTTAATGGAGTGATACTTGTTTTATATCAGCCATACTCCAGGGCAGATCTCATGCTTAGATGTAGATGGCCAGTACAAATGGACTGCATAGTTTTTGATGTGCATACATGTATGTGTATATGTGCATACACTTTTTAAATTTCGTTTGTTTTTAAGAGAAAGAAAAAACATGAATTTGGTGTTGGAGAAAATCAGTGAACAAATATGTATTTTGAAAATGTTTTAAAAATAAATATTAAGCTGGGCATGATGGTAATGCCGATATACTAGGACTCAGGAAGCAGAGGCAATCAGACCTTGTGGAGTTCAGACCAGTTTGATCTATGTAATGAGTTCCAGCCCAGTCGAGGCTACACAGAAAGACCAAGTCTCAAAAATAACAAACAAAAAGTGAAGAGGAGTAAAGATGTAGATCAGTGGTAGAGTACTTGAGCCACATGAATGAAACCCTAGGTTTAATTGCAAGTGTCACCCACATGAAGGGTGTCAATTAGGCTGTTGTGTACTTCATACATACTTATTAAGGTTGTGTCATTTCCTAGGTATTATTCTGAGTTCTTAAAATTTATATGGGTACAATATAGATATTATCAATTGAATATTATCTCAGAGAGCTAGTCATGTGGTATTCTCCTAGAAAACCTTCTGTGTACTCGTTTGTTAAAAATTATTGCGTAGGGTCATTCATTCCACAGTTCTCACAGAGATTCTAGTTCCAGTGTGTAATGAGATTCTAATCTTTCTACTGGAGCCCCATGAGAAAAATGGGTCTATGTAGATCAGGGCACTGATGTAAGGATCATTAGGGTCGATAAATGCAGGACAATTTCTGCATAACAAAAGCATCTCTTGAGCTTTGGAGATTGTTATTTGTATTCTTTCAGTTAACATGAAACATTAGTGGCATATTTCTTGTCTCTAAATTGATTCTTGAGAAATAGCATGAACTTTGATTTATGTGGAAAATCAATGACAAAGCCACCTGTCACTAGATTGTGCAGTCTTTCGATTAAGCTGTGTAGATGCGTAGATTATGTAAGTAGATTCTTTTGAAGAACACTAGGGACTCCTGATTGTATTCAACTTAAAAATGGGCAAAAAATGTAACATATTGTTTGTTCATTTTCTGTGTTTTGCATAGTCAGGCAATGTTAATATTTTCCTCTGCACAGTAAAAACAAGTGTGCCCATCATTTTTTTTTTTAATGGGCATTGAATCCTGCTTGTCCCCAAACACTTTCTGTTTATACAGGTTGTTATCATATGAACAGAATGTCAATCCTTGGTAACTTCGGTTCTTTTGAAATGTTCAATGTGTTTTAATTAAATTGTTAACTCCTTCCCACTTAAACAGTGTAATTGATATTCCAAACTTACCAAGAATGATTGGCAGTTTTACAATAAAGTTATCTCAACAATAATTCTTCTTCTTCTTCTTCTTCTTCTTCTTCTTCTTCTTCTTCTTCTTCTTCTTCTTCTTCTTCTTCTTCTTCTTCTTCTTCTTCTTCATTATTATTATTGTTATTATACATTTGGCTCAAGTGGAAAGAAAAATTAACTCACATATTTTACTCACTCTCTACACTGTCAGAAAATCAGTTCCTGAACTGCTCTTTCTTGAAATAAAGAATGAAATTAGTACTAGAGGATAGGTTATACAGATGATTATAAGTTTAGTATATTCAGGACTAGTCCTGCATGGTCCTTCAGGTGTACCATGATGGTTCCTACCTGTTGATGCTGCCTGTCAAAGCTCAGCTTTTTATGTAATAAAATTTTATCTTTTTTATTTTACCAGTTCACAAAACATTATCTGTAACGTCAAACTATTTTGGTGATACTAGAGAGCTTTTTATCCTCATTCTGAGTACACAGTAAAGATTTCCAAAGATTTCAAGGCATGCTCTTCCATAATGGGTAGAAATCACAAGGGTGAATGCACTTATCCTATGTTAAGCTAGGCATAAATGGAATTTTAAATCAGTGAAATAATGGCATTTTGTATTCCATTTTTAAAAATGGAATCAATAGACAAATATTCTATATTTCTTCTCATTTTACTATTACTTAAATATTTCTTATATGTTTTATAATATTCTTTACTCCATTCACTAACTCCTACCTATGTGCCCAACCTCATATCTTCTTTCTTTCTTTCTTTCTTTCTTTCTTTCTTTCTTTCTTTCTTTCTTTCTTTCTTTTCTCTCTCTCTCTCTCTCTCTCTCTCTCTCTCTCTCTCTCTCTCTCTCTCTCTCTCTCTCAAGGTTGAGGCTTTGTCTGGCTTGAAGCTATACAGGCCTTCTGAATGCTATCATGGTTTCTGTGAGTTCTTTTGTTTATTAATCCTATTATGCCTGGAAGACTGTTTCCTTGTAGTCATCCACTACCTATTTATAATATTATCTTTCATTCTCATCTTCCTTATAGATCCTTGAGCCTAGACTTGTGGGGATTTTAAAAAGACATCCCATTAAGGATTGAGTGTTTCAAGGTCTCTTACTCTCTGAACATTGTCCAGGCATGTGTTTCTGTGTTGGTTTCCAACTATTGCAAGAACTTTTTTTTTATGTTAGTTGAGAAAGGTACTGATTTATAACCATAGCAATATGCTATTGGAAGTAATTTCAATTCTGTGTTTCTTTAGAAGAATAATAGTAGTAGGTTTATTTTTCCCTAAGCCCATAACCTTTCTAGTCTCAGACTCTTGAAACTTCAGTGGTGCCAGGTATGGGTCCAACATTGATTAATCCAATTATCAATGAGAAAGTCGTTGGTTACTTCCATAACATTTGGGTAGCTATTGTACCAATATATCTTTTAGATAGGTTACTATTGTTTGTCTAGGTTACTATTGTTTGTCACAGGTTTTGTTGGTGGGTGATCTTTATAATTACCTTTTTTCAGGATAGTATGCGGAGTTCCTTTCACTAGTCAATAGGAGTGAAACTTGTAATTGTTCATGAGCTCAATTTTTCTGTGTTCAAAGGCATACATGTCGTCCTCAGCAATAAGGTCATGCCATCAGATTATACAGAGAAATAAATATCTTTTTCAATAGCTTATGATATTTTGGAGAGGTTATAGGATAACTTTGACCAACAATTCAGCTAGTGGTCACACATTCCTGACACTGGTGGTTTTTCTTGTTGGTATATGATGTCTTTTTAGGTATTGTCTCCCCCATTATATGATAACTTCATTTTAGTACCTTTCATATATTTATATTTATTAGAAAATTTCTGAAATAATGGTTCTCTAGTGCCTTTTCAAAATCCCTGTCATATTTATTGTCTATCTTTATATTATCTCTACTATCCTGCCTTCCTCTCCCCTTCATATTTAACCTTTCTATTCAGGTTTCCCATTTGTTTACACTGTATTTCTGCTTCCTTTGGTGATTCTCTTCTCTCCCATGGCCCTTTACTAGATACCTAAAATCTGTTGACATTTGGACTAAAACACAGTATCTAAAACTTAATCTAATATCTACATATAAGAGAAAATATGCAATATTTGTCTGTTTCATTCTGAGTTACCTCACTCAAAATATTTTTCTAGCTCCATCCATATGTCTTCAAATACCATAACTTTATTTTTCTTAACAGTTGAATAATATTACATGCTGTAAATGTAATATAATGTCATTATTCATTCATCAGTTGTTACATACCTAGGATGTTTCCAATTTCTGGCAATTAAGAATGGCATAGCAGTAGACTTGGAAGAGCAAGTGTCTCTAATAGGATGTAGAGTCCTTTGAGTACACACCTAAGAGTGGTATACCTGGAAATTGTGATAGAATCAGTCTTAAGGGGGTTTGTATATTCTATGTTTGCAACCTTCTGTCAGATGCAAAATTGTTTGAGAATTATTCCCATGCTCTTGCTTTCTTAATGACCAAACTCAGAATTAAACTCAAGGTTGCAATTCCCTGATGCATGCTTAGTAATTGGCCAGAAAAGTGTGTGTCCTTCCCTTACCAAACAGCTCCTTGTAAACTCCACTGAAAGTACGTGTTGAATCAAGGAGGCATTCAGTGTCTACTTCCTAGTTTTATTATACTAACACATATCACACAAAATAAAATGCTTATTTTTTCAACTTGGATAAGTTACAGCTATAAATAGAACTATATATTTACACCACCATTTCTCTGAAGAAAAGTCTAGTAATATAAACTAATAAACCTCGAAAGAAATATTGAGAATAGGAGCTCAGGGCTGATATTCTGCAAATGACACAGTATCAATGCTCAATTAGAATATTCAAATAAACAAATCTAATTCTCCTTACAGTTCAGCCAATCATTCCATACACCCATAGCACTCTCAGTTCAGAGGCTCTATGGAGGTTATAATTATATCTCGACTTTTAAAGCCATATCATTATTCATTTGGTTAATAGTATAGCACATTGATAAAGATCATAATATTCCCTAATGTACACTGAAATTTTTAACCGGAATAATTTATGCAAATTACTTATAGAGTTAATATATTTAAGTATGTTTAATTATACTGCAGAACTTAGTTTGCTGAAGCACATGCAATTATTTTTAATTATGAAAACACATATTTTAGAGATTTATGTCGACCTGTTATGCTGCTGGTAATACTGCTTCATTGCTTTCTTCATGCTCCTTAAAACAAAGAGCACGACCATAACTTAACCAAATCCTTTTCACTACTGAAAACTTTATGTGTGTTTTCATGCTAATGGTCTCTCAGGTTTAAAAATTATGAAATGTATATGTCATATATTCCTATTCCTAAAACATGACAATGAAAATATGAAAGGAAGAGTAGTTTAAATATTTAGTAATATTTGTCACTTAGAGGAAAATGAGCAAGATAGAGAAAAGAAAGCTCTCAACTTTTTATGAAAATCATTTTCTTTCTAGAATTTTAATCACATGTTGTGGGTATAACTTATTAAAAGTCAAAATTAAAAAAATTAAAAGTACATAATTGTGCTCATTCACATAATTCTGCTTCTTCATTTACCTATTACTATGATTTCTATGGAAAAATATGGCTGAACAAAGAATATTTGAATATTAATGTTAGATCTCACTATATAAATAAATGTACGAATTTGTACCTTTCAGGAAAAATATCCTTTTGCTTGGTAGTATTTAGTAATGTTATAGTAGAAAGTATATTATTTTCTCTTATCCACACAAATAGAATTTTATTCTAGTTCATTTCAATAATACAATTAAAGAAATAGTATATTTTATATCAGTTTTGAATTTGCCAATAATTATTGAATTTCTATAATATATGCTGAGATAATTTTGGAAGGTATAAATCTTTAGCTAATAATTATGTATAAAACAAATACTACATGTCAGGAAAGTATAACTTAATGAAGATCAAAACATAAAACAAAATTATTGAATCACTTTAGTCAGTGATTCCTTCCTAATATTTTCTTGTAATCATAGATGTCCTTGTGTTACTAACCACATTTTTAGATTGAAATTAGTTATTGTTGCTCTCTTCATGTAATAGACATTGTGTGTTCTCACCAAAGTGATTGTTAATACATATACTTGTTTGTACTTT
Organism: Microtus obscurus; assembly: GCA_963919715.1. Lineage (NCBI taxonomy): Eukaryota > Metazoa > Chordata > Mammalia > Rodentia > Cricetidae > Microtus > Microtus obscurus. The sequence goes on from CAWTZC010002524.1 coordinate 21,655,063, forward strand.
CCTTAAGACAGTGGAAACTGTATGGATGGTAGAAAATAGATCAAATACATTCATTTTATAAAACATTCAGATATAGTTCTGTGTGCTATTGACTATAGTACACAAATACTTTAAATTTTGATGCAGATGTTTTGTAAAAGAGAGAATCTCTAACAAAAGCAAATATGAAACATGGTAATTTTAAATACCAAATTTAAAAATTGCATTTTAATTTAAGAATTTTATTTAAATTAAATTGAATTGAATAATTTTAAAATTTTAAGAAATATTTAAATAAATTTAAATAATTTGCTTCATTAAGTAGTGGAATTATAATATCCCACAGTGTAATTATAACAATAAGTAATAGAGCTAACATGTATTTGTTTCTTATCTGGATTCTCAACAAAGTTTACCATGGTTATAGTAATTCTACTTTTAAAGGATTAAAAATGGTTAGTTTCGGAGCTGGAGAGATGGCTCAGTGGTTAAGAGCATTGCCTGCTCTTCCAAAGGTCCTGAGTTCAATTCCCGGCAACCACATGGTGGCTCACAACCATCTGTAATGAGGTCTGGTGCCTCTTCTGGCCTGCAGACATACACACAGACAGAATATTGTATACATCATAAATAAATAAATAAATAAATAAATAAATAAATAAATAAATATTTAAAAAAAAAATGGTTAGTTTCTCTGTTTTAGAATTTTCTGGGCAAATATTTGATAATTTAATTATGATAAATCAATTTTAAAATCTTCTATTAAACATCCATCTTACCATTTACTTACAGTTTTTTTTATTTTTAGATTTCTTGCATGTCAAATGCTTTTTAGCATTTATTTTATTAGTCCTTGGTTGAGGCATTTCAAACATAAGCACTCTATTTGTATCATATAATATAAAATATATACTCATACATATTTGAGTCCATTGATGTTGCTAGTATGTCTATGTATTTAGGAAATTTCACATGAGACTGGAAAACATATTGCAGGCATGACCTTTAAGAAGTCTGGCTCCCCTCTCTTAGCAGTCATTAATTATGCATAGCTCTCCATCTAGATCTTACTCCCTTTGAGGTATCCCCCATTGTTAATGGGACTTCTAGTGTTGTTTTCTTTGCCAAAATCTTGTTTATTCAACCACATTAGGAAGATTTCATGAGTACAAGTCACAATCACTGGCGAGGCAGAGAAAACAGTCACCACATTGGTGTCAGCTACGCTGTGAGACATTTTAATTTTATTCTTTTTCTCCTTGAATTTACTATACCTGAGTGATTTGTACATGATTTATATTTATGAATTATTTGGAAACAGTCTTATCCTCGTGGTCACAAAATAATATAAGTAATCCCAGTACTTGGGAGGCAGAGGCAGTCAGATCTCTGTGAGTTCGAGACCAGCCTGGTCTACAAGAGCTAGTTCCAGGACAGGCTCCAAAACCACAGAGAAACCCTGTCTCATATATATATATATATATATATATATATATATATATATATATATATATATATATATATATATGGATGTTGTTGTGACAACTAGTTGTATAGCAAACACTAGGTACCAAGTTCTGCTTAACTTTGGGTGTGTTAGTAAATTCAGTGTGCTCTCTAATACTATTGTAAAGACAATGTACCGGTGCTTCTCTAAGAATGAGTCTCTGTAATAAGTAAATTTGATACATGAAATTAGTGAATTTCTCTTAATGATAAATTTCAGGTTTAGAGAAAGGGTCCAGCAGCACATTCATGATGCTAGCACACACAGAGCTCCTGTTGATGTCTTCTCTCCTCTCTACAGGAATTATTGGTTGAATTTCCCACCCCACAGTAAAAAGACAACAGCCAAATTTACTTCCTATGTCCTTTTAGAATTTGTTCCTAAGGGCTATTCTTAAATGATGTAACTCTCAGATATGGAGTTATAATATTCATTGTATATTGTTCAGCAGTTGTTCTGTTTAAAGTTTGTTTTAGACAAGAAATTTAAAGTGTCTTGCTTGTGATATTGCTAGCAACTAACAAGAGAGCACTGGTGAAATATGAAGCTTTGTGTAAGCTAATGTTATGTATTCCTTTGTCACTGTATAACATCAACTTACATGAAGCTTCATATTTCACCAGAGCTCTCGTGTTAGTTGCTAGCAATATCTAAGCAAGACATAGGAAGTGAATGTGGCTGTTGCCATGCATTCGTCAAAAGTCATCAGTTGTAAAAATGATTTTAAAAAGAACAGAAAAACATCTGTCGAATTCCTGACTTTGAACCAAAAGTAGGGGACTTTCATGTTTTAATAATAAAAGTGTATACTTTTATAGACAATAGATTCTAATAGTCAACTGATGTAGGAGTTTCTTCTGTCTATGTATTGTTTTCATTGGTTGAATAAAGAAACTGCCTTGGCCTATTGATAGGACAGCCATTAGGTGAGCAGAGTAGACAGAACAGAATTCTGGGAGGAAGAAAGCAGAGATAGGCATATGCCATGAGTCTCCGGCCTGAGACAGACATAAGTTAGAATCTTGCTGGTAAGCCACAGTCACGTGGTGATACAGAGATTTATTAGAAATGGGTTAAATCAAGATGTGAGAGTAGGCCAAGAAGAGGTTGGATATAATGGGCCAGGCAGTAATTTAATTAATACAATTTCTGTGTGGTTATTTCGGGGGTTAAGCTAGCCCAGTGCCAGGAATGCGACCCACTCCTCCTACTACAGATTGGTGCCTCAATGAGGTCAATTAACTCCATGTAAAACCTGAGAGGGCTTTAAAAGTAATTCTAGACACTAATATAGAGTTTAACATAGCCTTTTGTTGTTTGCTGTCAGGGTGCTGCAGAGAAATTTTCCCAACTCAGCAATAGCAGCAGGAAAAAGATGTGCCATTTTAAAATGCAGCTTCCTGGGCTGTGCTGCTGGTACAAACGCTAGCTATTAATCATTTAAATGGCATTTGTGGGCCTGGATGTTTGTGTTCCCACTCAGATTTGGGAAAAAAAGTCCCTAAGACCATGCCTGTGGCTTGGTGCTCCCTGCCTGGGCAGGTGACGGGATCAGGTCTACTAGGCATGCACAGGAGGAGAGCATTTCGCATTCCTGCCGCCATACACTGAGATGTTTCCAGGCTGTGCAGTGCTCTGCGTGACAGATTTGGCTGTAACTCAGAAAGAAAGAGTTTATGTGCCACATGCTCAGTCTGAGAGTTAAAATGCTGAGTGCAGCTCTTACCTGGAGGCCCCAGAGCTAGCCGAATTGGTATGTCCACCATTTTGAAATTGGAGAGAGGTGGAGCTAACATCCAGAGCAGCTGCAACCAAGCTGCTTAGCGTTTTAAAAGCTCTTCAAGACAGTAGAGAATAAAAGTACAGATTCAGACATAAAAGACCTCTAAATGGGTTATAGTGCCAGATAAATGCACGTAGGCTTGGGAGAGAGAAGAAAAAGAGTATAGAAAGTCATAAAATAGAGTTAATGCTTTAAAAAATGGATAAAGTCTTTAAAGAGACAGAGTAAGTAATAGAGTAAAAAAATAAGCCACGTAAAAATGGAAAATTCACAGAGATTCTGGATTCTGTATATTATTGTGTTTTCTTTGAATTTTTTGACTGTGAAGGAGCTAAGCACAGAAGCACATCTTATTGTGTGGTTTGCTAAGATAAACCAGGATGTATATTATAAAGGTATCTTGACTTCGGAATTTGGGTCTAAGGATATGATGCTTTGGAAAAGAGGTTCTTCTTTTGTTTTCACAGAAGATGAGACCCTATGGATTGCTTCTAGATCAATTTGGTATGATAGACCATGCCCCCCTGAAAGGTCTCTGTGAACATCCTCAAAAAATTATTTTGCCCAACTGCTGACTGAGATATACCTAGCACACAGGATATACCATAAAAGACCTGATAAACAGAGACCCCATATAGCACAAAGCAGTTTGGAGAGAAAAAAAATATGCCCATATTCCCTAATATTGCTTATAAATGTTCTCTTACATTTAAAGATGGATATGATATAGATAAGGATAATGCATTGGTGTAGATTTTGCTTTATTGATATAAATTTAAGGTCAAATTTTGTTATGTGTATATATATTTCAGATCTTGAGTAAGGGATTGTGATTGTGTAGTTCATTAAAAAATGTCATGTATAATTAGGAAATATAGGTTGTTAATGAATAATCATAGATAATAGTCAAGATTGAAGTTGTTATTTAGATTTTCTAGATGTGCATAGATAATATTTCAGATAGGCATTCTTCATATCTTTCAAAGACTACAGAATATGGCACTTAAGATGTTTTAATAACACAGGGCTTTTCATGATGTTGAGCCACATCTGTTCCTGACAGCACCAATCTACTTCAAGAAGAAAATGTGCATCAAAGAGGCTCCTAATGGAGTTGCTTATCCATTTGTGCAAGAAACTATTCTTTCCTGGACTGTTACATAAACTGGAAATGAAGAACCCGAGAACTGCTGAACTTGACTAAAGTTTTGCAGGACACAGAAAAAGTGACTGAACTGTCTTTAAAATTTCCTGCTTCATGGAAATGTCTGCTGGATACTATGGGCCTGTAGGCTGAAGATGAATGCCCCAACAGTACAAAAGAAATTGGGTGACTGTACAGGCAGTGAGATGTCTCTGTCATTTCTAGAGTTTTTGAAGCTGCTTACTTCTTGTTTACTTAGGTAATATTATAATATTATATCCTCCTGGAGTCTTTGATAGAGTTGAAGAATAGGTAGTTATAGTTTTTCTTTGTTATAATAAAAGATAAAATAGATATAAATATTGTAACTGTAATTCTTGCTTGATAACTGTTTTGTTATATGTAATTTTACTATGTTAAAGTTAAAGCCTTCCTTTTTGTTTAAACAAAAATAAGGGAAATAATGTAGGAGGTTCTCCTGTCTATTGGTGCTTTCATTGGTTGAATAAAGAAAATGCCTTGGCCTTTTGATAGGGCAGCCCTTAGGAGGGTGGAATAGACAGAACAGAATTCTGGGAGGAAGAAAACAGAGACAGGCAGTCACCATGAGTCTCCAGTCTGAGACACTGAGACAGATATAGATAAGAATCTTGCTGGTAAGCCACAGTCACGTAATGATACACAGATTTATTAGAAATGGGTTAAATCAAGATGTGAGAGTAGGCCAAGAAGAGGCTAGATATAATGGGCCAAGCAGTAATTTAATTAATGCAATTTCTGTGTGGTTATTTCAGGGCTTAAACTAGCCGGGCAGGGCAGAACAAGGGGCCCTGTGCTCCATACTACAACAGTCAACAGTAAGACATTTGTAAATGCTTAGCAAGTTCAGTGCTCATTGACACTTTTGATAGAGAGTTGATAGATAATTGTGTATTAATAGTCTGTTATTAGATGGCCAAAACAAAGGTAGCAATTAGAGTTGTAAAACATTCATAAAGATGACACTACCAGCATATAATATTAATGGATACTCACCAATATTACTGCTTGGATACATAAGTATCTATAGTAAGAGTAATGGAATTAGAATCACAAATTAGGTAGTTTTAGACCCCAAAATGTGAGATGATAATGTGGCCTGGAAGTTCAAAAGGTTCTTTTAACTTTATTGGTAAGTTCACATTTTAAGTGAGTCTGAGAACACCCTTGAGGTTGGCCCTTGGGAAGAATCATAGTAATTTATTTAATTTTAATCTTATTCATGGTATGCGTGTTGAAAGGAAATTTTAGTGTAATAGAGGAACAGATTTACCAAATCATATTTTCTAATATGTTAGCTAAAGTTACCTTTTCTATCCATTACAAAGTATTGGAGAATTTAAGCAATAATTTGGCCCAAGGAATATCTACAGCCAGTATGATGGCACAGTCAATGAAGGAGAATTTTGCACTCACTTGACAACCTAATTTCCATCCCTGGATTTCTTGTAACTAATTCTCAAAAAACTAACTCTAAAGTGCTCCTGTGACCTCTACACATGTGTGCCCTACCTTATATACATTTTATGTGTGCACACAATGATAAAAAAATTATTTATGTGAATTTAGTGACTTTAAATGTCCCTAGGTAGTCTTTCTCATGTCCCCTTTCCTTCCAAATCTTCTTGAATCAAGACCTTAGTGAGATTAAAGAGGAATGTTATAGTGTAGAGGATGAGAGATGTTAGAATTTTTTTTAAAAATGTACACATTAGAATGATGCAAACAAAGCCCCAATTAATATTTATGACAGCAAAAGGCTCTGAGGACTGGAGTAAACAAAGTCTGTGAAACAAATGCCTAGAGAAGGAAAACTTTAAGTTTTGCCCTTGGTTGCTTCATGTTGTGGGACATTGAGGAACACTCTCTTCATATTGTGCCACTTTCTGCAAGCACAGGGACATGCTCAGCAGCATCAGCATGGTCACAGCTCCACTTCCAAATCTAACAAAAAGGCAAAGGCAATTTTAAGGCTAACATCATAATGTAAAAGTGTATGGTCAAAGCCTATACTTTAAAGGAGATTGTTGTATGTCACATTCAGGCAAACTAGCTGATAAATTGCTTTACAATGGGGTCATCTCATGATTCTAAAAATGTCTTGTTAGAAGAAAATTACCATATATACTGTGGATCTCATGTATGCAATGTGAGATATATCATTTTTGGAAGACTATTCTCATTTATAACTTGTTGAATACCAGTCATTTTTTATGTCAGCCTTTTCATAAAACAGAAGCTGCCTAAATATACCATGGCATTTAAGAATAATATACAGCAGAAGCAGAGATGGGAGTATTAAAATAGATATCTCTGGATAAAATCCTGCATGAAATTTTGTTAATTCTGTACTAGGTTTAAGACTCTTGAATAATATGAGAGTTACATATAGTGACTAGAGTGATCGAAAAGAATTTTCCAGTTACTGAGTGATCACATATTAAAGCGCTGAGAGGTTTATATCCAAAATTTCATAATGCTTGAGCAAATATAGTCAATTAGACACATTCTTAAAACTACACACGAAGCTATTTAAAATTATAAATTGATAGTCACACATATATAGCTCTCATTTCTTGTGATCCATATTTCATTACTTTAATTTTTCATCATGAGACAATTGTCTGTTTTATATGCAGTGATTTCATTGCGCTGTCTGCACATATGATACAAAATTTTAACTCAAATAGCAATAAATCATGTTAATTCAGGCCCTGTTTAACATGCTATGGTAGAGAGGACCTCAGGACAATAGGAGTGGCAATGGTTCAAACAGAGTATTGCATGGAAGAATGTTCCTAATAGCATGATACCCTTAGTGCTCAAGTTCAAACAGGGATGTTGACATGTACACAAGTCAGAAGGATGTTAGAATAATCATAGCAATCTGTTGGTAGAAAAGCAGTGGGAAATAACTTAACATGCTCTGATTTTTAGCACGGTCTCTTCTTATAGATTCTGTGAGCACAACTCAATTAATTTCCAAAATGAGGTAAAAATGGACTACTTGCCAAAGGTTAATAAGGTGAAAATGGTTTGTGATGGAACTTAAGCAGAGGCTATGGACTGATGAAATAAGAGCTCATCTTAATCAGTCATCTTTCCACCACCCTCTATTCTCCAAATGACACTTAATGAGGTGGAAATGGCCTATCAATACCTGTGCAATACATTAAGACGTTCACCTTACTGTGGTTCTAAAATCAGTTTTGTAGGTGTCTCTGTCCTCATATTACTGACCCAGCTGTGCAGGTTTCCATTTGTGTCCCACCCATCCTAAGTAGCAAAATAATATATCACATTTCCCATGTTTCTTTGCATTTTCTGGGATCCTCAAATTTTCACTCTTCAAAACTTTTAAGAAAAAAGTTAAAGAGACAGAAGAGGTTATGTTTTGTCATGTACGAATGTGAAAAATATTTTAGGAATCCTTATTATCACAAAGGTGTTAGAATTGAAAATCTAGGAGATACTAGCATCTCTTAACTTGCTGTTATTTCTTGGATAAATTATGGCTTTTGATCCTAGCCTGAAAAGTTAAAGGCTAAGAGTATCAGCTCAGATTGGATGCAATTCTGCTATTCAGCAACCTGTAATCACGTCATGTCTCTAGCACAGTTTTTTTTTTTTTATTTTTAGTGGTGAATAAGTGGTTCTGTTTGAACAAATCCATTCTTATTTCTATAGAGAAAGTTGCTGTGTGACTCTTAATCTCCATCAAAGTGTAATTGGGCACTGAAAGAAACAGATTAGTTATTGTTGACCATGTGTTTGGAGCTGTACAGAGCCAGCAAAAGTCATGATTCATTGATTTTAATCTTGTTCGATACTCAGTAGTCACATAAATGAAGGGCCATGGTTATTTAGACAATCTTAGATGACAGATGACTCAAACTAATTTGCCATGGAGTTGATAATGCATCTTTTTCTGTAAAACATTTATCACAACTGTCTTTAGTGCTTGATGTCTCATTTATCAAAAAATGTAAAACACTTTGATGAATATGTTTTTATACATAGTGACGTCTGCTTTTGGCATAGTAAGCCTCCCTTTAGGTAGCTATACTCAAATGTCACCTACTCAGAAATGAAACCTGTTTCTTTTCTTTGACATTATTTCCATCTCTTTTATACTATCCTCACAGAACTATGTGCTTAATTTTCATATTAGCCATCGGCATCTTATGAACCCAAGGAATTGTAATAACTCTCCAACCAGCCATAAAATCCACAAGGCCAAGCACCCTTGTGTCTGCTCATCATTGTATCCAGCCACACATAATTTCTTGGGAAATCATCCGAGGTGTACAATCACAATGATTTTAATGAACAAATGTATGAGTGAGAGCATAGATGATTCATTCTTAATTATGTCTCTGAGCTATCACTCAGAAGATTTTACTGTCCTTTTTTCGGACACTTGAAACACTACAGGCTGTGCTGGCAAGTCCCAGCGTCTGAGCCTTCTCAAATTGCCTAATTTTTATTACACCTCTGTTTATCACAATTACAAATTTAGTTGTATAATTATTAATAAGCAATTTAAGACATGGAAAATTGAAATCACTTTCTGAAGATATATCACATGAAATTATATAATGTAAGATTAGGAAGTATTCTGTATAACAGAATTTAGAATGTCTATATTTAATTAAATATTTCTCTTGGTTCTGAGTACTTTTTAGTTCATGTGCAGTTTCATAGTATTTTTGTTTTTGTATAAATATATTTAATATTTACTATAGTAAAGCAATATTTTGTTTTGCTTATCTCAGAGTTTCTTGCAGAAATAGTTTAAATAATAAGGCACAAGTCTGCTGTAGTCACAGGAGTGCTTGAAATTTTTAGGACAAAGGGTCTTTGCATAAATATATGCAGTCATCCTGATGGTTCATACTTTTATTTAATAGCATTAATTTTTCAAGTATTAGATACATGAGCATTGCATCTGCTTCATTTCCACCCTCCATTTACTTCTTGAATTTCTCCTGTGTCTCTCTTCCAAATTCACCATGTCTTTCTTAATTATTATCTGTATGTATGTATTATGTATGTATGTATTTATGTATATATGCAAGTTTGCATATGTGCACACATGCATATATGGCCTACAAAATCTCTTTAACTATACTTATATGTACATGTGTGCAGGGCTAACTACATAGGATTAAAAAACCAATGGGGATGTTTGACCCTGAGGGAAGCTGACCTTTCTTCACTCAGCATCCACTGAGTGCCTGTAGATCTTTCTCTAGTGGTGGGACTATGCAGAGTTTCCCCTGTTCATGTTGGCATGTGAACTGCTGTTGTCATTTTTTCTGGTCATTTTAGGTAAAAGTATTTAAAGTTCTTCGTTGAATTTCCCCTTATTTCCTGGGGACACTACCTCATAACAGATATCCTACACCTTTGACTCTTAGAATGTTCTACACCTTCTTTCAAAATCACTTTTATCCTTAGCTCTAAGGATACTGTTACCACATTTTTCAGTTGGGATTAGTGTTAAACAACTGACAGTCACTTATGTCTTCATTTTGCCATTTTGTGAAATTCTATAATAATCTCCATGTGCCAGAGAAAAACATTTTTTGATAAGGGGTAACAGCTACACTTATCTGTGGGTATAATGATAGATACTCAGAAAACCAAAATTACATAGGTTTAGGAGTGTCTGTTATCTCTCTAGCTACCAGTATTTGACCAGGGTTACAGTACCAGACGTGAATTTCCTCGTGATTAGTCGACCTTGACTGTGATTTGATAGCTGATGGTTACTGGTAAGATAAAATAACACCGCTGCACTACTGTGGTGTCTCACCACTGCAGTCTTTATAAGCCTTACCATCTTCTTTGGAAGATTTCATAGAACCTTGCACTACTATAAGAAGACTTGCAACGGCTCAGTTTCTTCAAAGCCTGTGTATAAGTATGTAGTGTTTTCAACAATCGGGACTTACCTTCAGATTCTGAGAAGCAATCAGGGCAATGACAATAGCCTGTATGGTTTGGGAGTTGCTTGGACTCACCTGATCAGCACTTTAAAGGAGGTTTCTCATGCCTGGTACAGGGGTTTTTATTAGATACTGTATGTCTCTTCGGAAACATTCCCATACTAAGTGGTAAAAATGTATTTAAAAAATAAAAATTAAATTAAAAATCAATTATATATATATATATATATTAGGAAAACATAAAATTATAAGATTCCTTATATATTTTTTAAACTTCCTTAATATCATTTATATTTTGACAATGACTTATAAAATAAATCTTTTATGTGACATTTTCTCCTGTTTAATTCTATGGGACATGGGAAATAGCAAGTACATTCTATACATCAACATCGTATCTAAATGATAGGATCTTGTCTGAATCCCAAAGCCCCTTAGCCATTTCTGTTCAGAATTTAATCAGAATCTAATCTGATTTGTCCACCTGCCTTGCAGATACCACTAGCATCTCTCTTTTTATTATTTGAGAAAATAAAAAGGATCTGAATGCTGAGTTGCACTGTAGCAGATTCCATTTACCCTAATCTAAATCACATTCTATTTTCCCTTCTTTTCCTTGTTTTCATTGTAATAAAGATGTATAAGTCTGTTTTCTAGGAGACAATCCACTTAGAAGTACCCACTAAGTAATTGATCGCTCTTCTTTACTACACTAAAATGTGCTAAAAAGGAATAAAGGATTTGGATGGCCATTTTTTCCAACGGACATATAAAAATAGGGAGTAAGTACAAAATTAAGCTCACATAATTATCTATTGGAGAACTGAATATCAAGCTCACAATAACTGTAGAATATAACAATTATCTGTTGGATGTGGATAAGCTAGAATTCTCATGTACCACTAGTAAGAATTCTAGTGATTCCTCCATATCGGAAGAGAGCCTGACATTTAATCTAAATGCTGTTTAATTATTGGATTATCATTTGTACTTGAAAGTTCATGCCTACATATATGCCCTCAAGAATTAAAATCATATATCCAAAAAAAACATGTCCACAATTGCTTATTTCAAGCTTCATTCATTTCTGCAGGTTGGGAAAATTGTCATGATATTTCATTTGAATTTTAATAAATAACGTTTGCCTGGAGATCAGAAGGTAAAACAGCCCCACCAGTCAGCCTTACAGACCAGACAGTGGCAACACATAACTTTAATCCTAGTAGCCTCACTAGTTTGCCATAGAACGCGGGCAGGAGTGGTACATGCCTTTAATCCCAGCCATAAAGAGAAATATAATACAGGAGGAGACAGTTCTCAAACACAGTCTCATTCTGAGATTCCTAGAGGCAGGATTGCCATTTCAGACTGAGGCAGAGGTCAGATTAAGAGCCAGTGGCTGGCAGCTTTGCTTTTCTCATCTTCAGGCAAGCTATATTTACTAAAATACAAATGAAATATCAGTACAGGAAAGCATTTCCCTATGTTGTCTGCTTTTTAGAAGCTGCCTTCTGTCCTCTGCTCATGATTTGCCATCTCTTTTTGTTTGTTTGCTTTAAACCTATTTTTTATTTGATTCCTGGGGATTTCATGTGATTCTCTCCAATTCCACTCATATCCCAGTTCCTCCATATCCTCCCCTCACCCTCACAGTGTCCTCCAAAAATACAATAAAAAATATTAATTAAAAAACCCTGAAACTTTGGTCTTTAGTCTCTCCAGGCTCCAAATTACCTCTTCATTTGCTTAGTGGCATTGGGAGCTGACATATGTCATTAAGTAAATCCTTAATACAAATTATTTTACTTGCAAATATTTTTTTGATGAGTTCTTTGTCTGGTTCAAGGCCTTTGTCTTCTGGTACATCCTCAATTCTGGACCCTCACCTAAACTCCCATTAGACATATTGTTATATATTACCCCACATCATGGAGATTCTGCAGCTATGATTCGACAGAGCTAGTTCCTGTTGAAATAGGAGCGGCCGGGCTGTGTCCTCCCCGCACCCAGCTGCCCGCATGGCTTAGCTTACACCCCAAAATAATTACACGGAAACTGTAATCTTTTAAACACTGCCTGGCCCATTAGTTCCAGCCTCTTATTGGCTAGCTCTTACACCTGGACTAGCCCATTTCTGATAATCTGTATAGCACCCCAAGGTGTGCTTACCGGGGAGATTCTAGCCTGCCTCTCTCTAGAGTGTGAACATCATGGCGACTCCTCTCGACTCAGCTTCCTTCTCCCAGAATCCTGTTCTGTTTACTCCACCCACATAAGGGTTGGCCTATCAATGAGCCCAGGCAGTTTCTTTATTAATAAGAAATCACTCCCACATCAAGTTCCAAACACATTTCACCAAGTAATAGATGAAGTAAATGTTGGGATGGAACAACACAAAAAGCATTGGCTGTGGACCTGAATGATAGCTGAGTTGGCCAGTCCCTGGTACTGCCCCCTCACATGAGGGGTAGAGCTAACTCTCCTGTGCCTGAGGACATACTCTCCTGAGTGTGTATTAGGAAGTCTTTTCTACGTGGGCAGAACAAGCTCTCCTATGAGGAACAGGGCCAGATTTCTAATGCAGCTGCCATTCAAGTTCAGGACCTGATCTCCAGGGACAAGTAAGGGACAGTGTCAGGTCAGCAGGCCTTCAGATTTCAACAGGCATGGTTCTTTTGGCCAACAGTGGTAACACAGGTCATGGACAACAACATAGACACCAGCTGCAGCAGAACCACAGAACTTGACATGCCTCTTGCCAGTCACATAGATCCAGATGTCACTACGGTCCTGGGTCACAGCTGAGATCACACAGATCAGTAAGACCCTGCCAGCAGCATGCTCTTAGGACAAACACAAATGGCCTCAACTGGCAATGGAGACCCAGTATATCTATATGGCCTTTGGTGGTAACAGGGGATATGGACATCAACACAGACCCAGTTATGGTAGACATGGACCTATGAAGTAGCCCTTGACAGGACTTCACCATGACTCCCAGTGGCAGTGCAGGCCACACAGATCATCCTATTCATCACTGCTTTTGCTTCTTCACTTATTCCTCTTTCCAGGGCACATAAAACGGTCTGTTTCACTTCTAATACTATTTGTCCAAAATATATTTGTTCATCATAATGGTGCCCTCTCATCCAGTACTTCCACCTGCAGGAGCAAGCTCATCTCTGTCTTAACTCCATTCCACAATAAGCTGTAGTTCTTTCATAGTCAGAAGTTTTCTCTTTCTCTTCTCTTTTCCATTTGTAAGGAGTCTAATAAATCTGAAGTTAACTGGATAATTGAGAATAATTGCCAGGCACTCAAGAGCATCTGTTTAAAAATATTAACTTCTGCAATCTTAATTTCCGTTTGACATGTAACATAAGGTATTCTATACTATCCACCAATTCTGGAAATTAGGATATTAGTATCTTTAGAGAGCAATTATTCTGTATACCATGAATAAGTATTATTTTGTCACTATAATTTCTAAATGGTTGTTTTGACATTAACTTAATTCAACACACACTACAAACTGAAAATGATCATTTTTCAATTTTTGTGTATTTAAGTAGTCACAAATTAATTTTGAAGTTAATGACCCATTCAGATAGCACTGAAAATATTGAAAGGCATCATTGTGATATCATTGTATATTTGTGTTTGATACTCTACTTCAAGTATATATTTAAAAATAACTGATAGTAACGTAGATTATAGTATTAGCTGTAAATATTTATTTTTAAAAATTATTTTGTTCCAGCCTGTTCTACAAGAGCTAGTTCCAGGACAGGCTCCAAAGTCACAGAGAAACCCTGTCTTGAAAAACCAAAAAAAAATTAAAAATTATTTTGTTGTTATTTGAGTATTTGTGTGTTAATGTGGGGAAATGCGTGACTATGTGAGTAGACACACACCTTGTCACACTTGTGGAAAGAGAGAGGACAAATATAAAGGGATCATTCTCTTCTGAAAGTTTATGTGAGCTCTATGGTTTGAACTTAGGTTCTCAGGCTTGCACGGGAAGCATTTTACTTTCTAAGCCATATCCCTGTCCTGCAAAATGCATTCTGAAGAAGCAAAGTTAGTATTGTAAAATGTGGTAGTGTATGTGTGTGCAATTGTGCATTCTATGTGAATTCAGGCAGGTTCCAATAACTTCAGTTTATATTTTTCATAAAGTGAAAACATTAGAGCAAAAATCTATGTACTGCAAGCCATGTGGAAACAAGTTAAGAATTAGATATTTAACACAAAGTTGATCATTTTTATTTTGCATAATCTATTTGAGCAAGAGCCTGTTAAGGGCTCAGAGAACATCACCCACTTTAGAGTGAAAGAGTTTCTATAAGCAGTATGTGTAACATAGTGAGCATAACTTTAGCATTTGTTCATGCTTACTTTCTCTGCTCTACGTCCTTACTGTCATATCTTGTACTTCTAGGAATCCTGACTCTTACTCAGGATAAAAATAAAGGGACACTCTTAAAAATATAACTGAGATTATTTCATGTTAAGAGAGTGGATCATTAATTTATGAGAATGGAAATACTATATATTTTCTAGTTGGAATTTTAAAAAGAAGTTATAAATATTTTATTCTCTGAAATTATAATTACTGCACTGTAATACAATTACTCAATTTTACCCTTAACCTCACCCCTGTACCACCCTCCATTGTAGTCAGAGGCAGTTAGATCATTCCTGACTGCTCAGACTTGAAATAATCACACAGAATCTATTATTTGCAATACTGATTGAACAATAGCTTAAGTGTATTGCTAACTAGCTCTTATATCCTAAATAATCCACTTAATTTTTATTAAACTGTGCATCACCACGAGATTGTGGCTTACCGGCAAAATTTCAGTGGGCTACAGTGGAGGCATCTATCTCCAGTGGCAGCTTCATGGCTTCTCACTGACTGCACCTATTCTTTTATCTATCTGCTTGGAACTCCTGCTTTGCCCTATTCTTTTAAGCCATTGGATGAAATAGCTTTATTCATTAAGAAGTAAAAACAAAACATATAAAGAAATACTTCCCTTATCATTTCCCCTTTTCTGTTTAAATTAAAAGGAAGGTTTTAACATTAACATAGTAGAATTAAATATAAAAAAGCAGGTTTAGAGCAAGAATTACAGTTACAATATATCTAGTTTATATTTTATCATAACTAATTAAAACTATAAGTATTTATTTTTCAACTCCATCAAAGACTCCAAAAAAATATAATATTCCCTAAGTTTACAGGAAATACATTGTTAGTAACTTCCCAAACTCTAAAATTGGCAGAGACATCTTGCTGCCTGGGCAGACACCCAAAGTTTTTCTGTATTATTAGAACTTTTAATCTTCAGCCTATAGGCCCATAATATCTGGCAAACTTTTCCATGATGCAGGAAATTTGGAGATCTGTTTTGCCTTCTGATGGCAAAATTTATTAGCTGTTTTTTTCTGTGTCCTGCAGAATGTCTGTCAGACTCTTTCATAAAGCCGGAAGCTTGAAGAGTGGTCTCACCTGTTGACAGTTCAGCAGTCATTTCTCTGTGGGCCCTGCACATCCAGTTGACACAGCATAACATCAAACAAGCCAGGCAAGAGCAATTTCTTGCCCAAATTGTCATGAAAAGTCCCAAGTCTTAAAACATTTTAAATACCATATTATGTAGGTCTTTGAAAGGTTTGAAGATTATTTATCTAACTGAAATAAATTGCTATATATCTAGAAAGCCTAACTAACACAATGACAAGCTTGACTATTACAAAAGACTATCTATTAACCAGTATTTCTTAATTATGCTTTACATTTTTAAATGAGCTGAACAAACACAATACCTTAATCAAGAGCAGAAATATAAATATAAAATTGACGTCAAATTTGCATCAATAGAGCAAGATTCATACAAATGCAAAAAAGGATTCATTGCTATAATATATTCCCCTTTAAATATAAGCAAAGATTTATAAACAATACTTGGGAAT
Organism: Microtus obscurus; assembly: GCA_963919715.1. Lineage (NCBI taxonomy): Eukaryota > Metazoa > Chordata > Mammalia > Rodentia > Cricetidae > Microtus > Microtus obscurus. The sequence goes on from CAWTZC010002524.1 coordinate 21,671,448, forward strand.
TTGGGCATAGTTCTCTAAAACTGTTTCCTGCTTTTTGTTGGACAAAGTAATTTTTGGGGGTGTTCACAGTGACATTTTGAGGGGGTCTTGGTTCATCAAACCACATTAGTCTGAAAAAATCCACATCCTCTGTGGAAATAAATGCAGAACCTCTTTTCTAAAGCAACATATCCTTAAACCCAAATTTTGAAGTCAAGATACCTCTAAAGCATGTATGTTCATTTAACTTAACATCCTGAACAATGAAATATCTCTCTGTACACAGTTCAACAGTCAAAAAATTAAAAGAAAAACAATAATAGACATAATTTAGACTATGTATATTCCATCTTTACATGTTATATTTGCTCTTACACAATTGTTTTTTTTACAAGTTTAATATTTATTTTATTATCCTAATCCTTTAACCTATGACTGTCTGTATTCTTTTATATTATAACCATCTATACTCTTTTTCCTATCTCTCTCTCAAGCCTAAGTACATTTATTCAATACTGTTACCCATTTAGAGGTCTTTTACATCTGAATCTGTCTTTATTTCATATCCATAATCCTTTTCTGACCAGTACAGCTTTTCTTTAATGATAAACAGGCATGAATTGGAACCAATTGGCCCTGCCTGCTTTTTACACCCAGTCCAACATGGTGGAAGCATGGTTTCTGTCAATGGAAATCCAGGGTCACAGCTGGTCTGTGACACCATTAAATAGTTTAAAACACAGTGCTCACAAACCTCATTTAAGTGCTTAGACTCCTGAAAAAGCTAGAGTTCGTTATGGCAGCACTACTCAGAAAACTGCTGTTATTTATTTACTTACTTTTTATTTATTTTATTATTATTTTTTCTGCTAACTCTCAATCAGGAAGACCTCTCTTATAGGAGCTATAGCCAGCGAACAGAACTTATTTGAAAAAACAATGTGGCTAAACTTTGCTTTTTAGTGTCTAGAATTCCTTTCCAAGCCCTCTCATATTTTTTTTTTTTTTTAATTTGGATTTAACTAGCAAACATTGGTGTGCTACATGGCTTCTCACTGACTCTGCCTACTCTCTCCTGTAACTGCTTGGAACTCCCACCTTGCACTATTCTACTAAGCGACTGGCCTAAACAGCTTTATTCACTAAACAACAAAAGCAAAACATAGAACTTCCCACACCACTCTACTCTTCACAGACTTAAGGCCTCTATTTCCTTAATTGTTTTTACACACACACACACACACACATACACACACACACACATTCACGAATACAACCTGCTGAGTTGTATAATAGTTACTATTATGTGCATGATCTCATTGTTGACCAATTGGTATTGAATAACTGATTGGGTGTTTTTACCCTGAAACAAACAACTTTCTCTGTTTTCTTCATTCACCATTTGTCTCTAGTTCTTTGTAGAGTTGAGGCCTCTTGACTTGTTCCTGTTTCACATTGGCATGTCAATTGGTGTCATTGTTGTTTAGGTCTTGTTTAGGCAGTCATGCTGATGAGGCTTCATGGGCTTAGCTTTTCTGACATTTCAAGGAACACAATCTTACAGCAAACTTTTCTATTCCTTCTACCTTTACAATCTTCCTACACTGTCTTCAGCAATGAACTCTAGCCTTAGGTATAAGAATTATATTGTGGACTTATTAATTGGGAACAGAAACCACATGGACTCTGGTTCTCTGCATTTAATTGGTTATAGTTTTATATCAAGTCAAAGTAATGCAATGAGAACTACACCACTGTGAGTATAGGTGTAATTTGTAATGTGTTGAGGGATTATGCTGGTTTAGTAATGTGTTATTTGTAGGGTCTCCTCTAAGATTCATTATTCTACTAGTCCCAGGTTGCTGGCTAGATTTTCAGTACCAGTCATGCTGAACAGGCATTAAGACCAATTAGACAAATATGTGTGACCACAAAGGTATGTTTACCCTATTGTACCCCTTGGGCTAACCTGATATACTGTTTATTTCTGTGGTTCATAGATGTCCTAGCTGGGTAGTAGAACTGATTGGCTGTTTCCTTTGTGAGCCTATACAATGACTTATGATACCAGGAAAGCTAGTCCTCAGAGGGGAGACTTTCATGTCAGACTCAGATCATGTCTTCTGAATCTTGTGTCCAATGTGCATGGAATCTTCATCAATAGAAACTTATTTCCAAGTCTGAGAGGCCACTCAGTGAAATAGCAATAGGCTATGGTATTATGGAAGTCTCTTTTATAGTCCTGACCAACAACTCAACAGGGATCTTAACATTCTGCTACAAGAGTTTTGGTTTACGGAACTTGGAGAAACGTTGTGATACCTTTAAAATTGAGAATAAATCATTTCATAAAAGCACATAGTATGTATAATTTCCCCCATTTATTAAATGATAGTAGTGTACATCTTTATATGTAATCCTATGCTCCTTTCATCATCATATTGTGGGCATTGGTTTTTATTTCTTACACATTCTGATAAGGAAACTGATAACTTAATTCATTAATAAATTTTAAATATGACTCATCATTAACTAGACAATATAAATTTAATCTAGGGCACATCAAAATCATTAAGACATTTATTTCCCTTGCAGAGAGCAAAAGTTTTTGTTCTAAGCGGTATTAAAGTGAGCATTTATGTGTATGTTTTAATAAACCTTATTTTACTCAAATCTCACATCTTTGTCCTTCCACCAACCACTCTGATTACCTTTACCACCCATCTCTCTCAGTATTTCTTGACTCCTTATTTTTAATTATATATATGTATATATATGAAATATAATCTACTATATCTGCTTAGTATTGCATATATATATATATATATATATATATTAGTGACAACATTTTGTTATTATATAATTGATTAGAGGCTCATTCTTTAGAAAAACTAATCCTCCCTATGTCGGCTGTCATTAATTGCCCATAGTTCTTCATCTACTGTTGGGCCCCTCATTCATTTAAGAGGTCAATTGATTTCTTTCATTGTTCAGTTCTTGTTTAGTTATCCATATTCATTGAGATTCATGAGTGTGGCTAACGTGTTATATCTAGAAGACACAATCTTATATTACATTTTCTTATGTGGCTCTTATAGTCTTTCTGTCACCTCTTTCTCAATGTCCCTTGAGTCATAGGTGTAGGCATTGTGTTGTAGCTGTAGTACTTGATGTTGGACACCTCACAGTCACTTGTTCTCTCCCTTTAGAGTAGTGGCTGTCTCTGGTGAATAAAAATTAAAGATGTATTATGAGAATTATGTTTATGGGGTAAATGGTAAGTATTTACAATGCAGCTAAGTATTATGCTGGTTTAGTGAAGTGGCTCTCCTCTGAGAGCCTTCACTTTACCAGCTCTTCTAAGTTAGCTGGGATTCTAGCACTAGGCGCCATTATTTTTCTTCTGGTCATATGTTCTTAAGTCCAATTTGGCAGACGTTGGCTACTACCAAGACCAACCTCACACAATAGGATTTTAAAGAATCCATTCTGATTATTGTTGGCAGATTTTGGCTACTACCAAGATCATTGCTGGCAGATGTTGGCTACTACTAAGACAAGCATCACTAAATGGGATCTTTAGGGATTCATAATGATAATTGTTGTGATTTACAATTGTCAGAGATAGATAAGATTATTGCTTCTGGTTTTATTTATTTTATTTTATTTTTTTAATCAGTAGCTTAGATTTCGCCTTAGGATACTCTGAAAGCTAGTCTTCTTAAATGAGGTTTTCCAGCCAGTGCCAGATCAGCATCTGAGCTCTAAGTTTGAATTATTTGTTAACTTCAGTAACAAGGGCTTAAACTTAAATTTGTGGGAGGAGTCCAGGGGCAATCATAGTTTCCTGTATTGTTTTGGAACTTTCTTGGACTCACATAATCAACAAATCTAAAGGCAATTTCTCAAGCTTATATTAGTGGTGCTTTTGTTATATAGTGTATGACTCTTGGAAAGAATCTTATCACATCAAATTTTATAAATTTATTTAAGCTAGACACAGACAGTTAGATGTATTACATGTAATTTTAGGTGAATATAGAATGAAATGATTCTTTATGTTTTTTCAAACATCCTCAAGATTATTTTTCCCTCCACTCTCTTTCTGTATTGACTTCCTCCTCCATTCCCAATTAAAACAAGTTCCTAATTTTCCAATATCTGTATTCATATTACTTGTATATTGCTATTCTCCTCTCTAGAGCTCTCCCTGCCAGAGTCTCATTTCCTTTTCCCTAATTTTGCAGGTATGCCAAATTATATATTCACATCTGAAGATTTATACCTAGAAACCGCAGATCAGAGAACATAAAACATTTGTTTTTCTGAGACTAGGTTTCATACTTTTCTAGTTATTTCCATTTGCCTGCAAATTTCATTTTTCTTTACTACTGAATAGTATTCCATTATGTATAAGCACCATGTTTTTCATTAACTATTCATCTGTTAAAGGACAGTTAGGTTGTTCACAATTTCTAGCTATTGTGAATAGAACAACAATGAAAATGCCTACGTAAGAAGGTTCTGTGGAGTAGAATATTAAGTACTTTGGACGCATGTCAAGGAGTGGCATGGCTGTACCAGTTTAAAATCCCACCAATAGTGAATGAATGTTTCTGTTGTTAGCATTTGTTAGTTGTTTTATTTCCCTTTCTTCCTTTCTTTCTTCCTTCCTTCCTTCTTTCCTTCCTTCTTTCCTTCCTTCCTTCCTTCCTTCCTTCCTTCCTTCCTTCCTTCTTTCCTTTCTTCCTTCCTTTTGAATAGTTTGTATGGGATTATATATTTGGAATGTAAGACAGTATTATAGCATGGATATATTATAGCAATATATCCACGATGGACATGACAGCATGAGTAGGAAACTGAATTATTATATTTTAAAACATAAAATCATGGCAGAGAGAAAGTAAAAACAAACAAACAAAACCCCTGAAAGTTAGGTGAGATTATGTCGTCTCAGACCTGTGACCAATGATGAACTTCCTTCCCTCAGCAAGACCCTACCACCTCAACATTTGACAGTTGTTTTCTTCATTTTAGCCTTTCTGACTGGCATAGGATAAAGTCTCAAAGTTGTTTCAATTTGTATTTCCTTTATGACTAAAGATGATGAATACTTTTTGATACAGTTATTAGTTATTATTTATTTCTTTTTGGATGCTGTTAACATCTCAATTCACTTTTTTATTGGGTCATTAGTTTTCTTCTTTTTTTGGTATTTGATTCTCTGGACATAAATACACTTCCAAATGTGTAGCTGATAAGGAGTATCACCAAGTCTCTGGGCTTCCTCTTTTTTTGATTGATTGTTTCTTTAGTTGAACAGAAGTGTTTTGGTTTTATGAGGTCCCATTTGTCATCATTTGTCCTTACATATTTTTAGTGGATTGTGTCCAATACTGAAAGTTACTTCCTACACCTAGATGATGAAGGTTTTCCTCTACACCACGTTTTCTTCTACAAGTTCCAATGTTTTAGATTTCCATTTGGAATGAGTTCTTCTGCAATATGTGCCTTATTTCATTCTTCTACCTGTGGACAACTGGTTTTCCTAGAATAATTTGTTGAAAATGCTGTCTCTTTTTAGCATCAGTTTCTAACAGCAAGTGGCTTTAAATGTGTGTGCTCATGTTTGCATCTTTTACTACTTTGTTCTCTTGATGTACATATCTGTTTATGTGCTAGTAACATACTTCTTTTTATTACTACAGCTCTGTTTGTATTCTGGCTTCTTAACCCACAATCCTAGGTATTGTTAATTTTGTTCAGAATTGTGCAGTCTAACTATGGACTTCTGTGCTTCTATATGTGCATTAAGAATTATTTTTCAATTTATATTGAGGAAAAGATTACACTGAATTTCTAATGGATTTTGGTATAATTGCTGTTTGCTTCCAATTCATGAACATGTGGGTTTTTCTGTTTTCTGCTGTCTATCTCAATCTCTTTCCTAAGCAATTTAACATTATTGTGGATGTCTTTTACCTTCTTGGGTCAGTTTATTCCCAGATATTTTGAGGTTACTGTGAAGAGGGATGTGTTTATAATCACTTTATGAGCCTGTATGCTTAGTTTGCATGTATAGAAGCATTTTGAATTTTTTGTAAGTTGACATTATATTCTGCCTCTTTGCGAAATTTGTTGATCATTTCTAGTGACATTTTTGGCATATCTTATATATAATAACACAACACCTGCAAATAGGGAGAATTTGACTTCTTTCTTCCCTTTGATTGCCTATTCTTGTTATATTGCTCTAGCTAGTATGTCAATTAGTATATTGAAAGGGAAGGAGGATAGTGAACAGCCCTGTCTCATTGTCCCTCTGTTCTTAAAGAAATTTATTCAAGCTTTTCTCCATTCAGAATGATGTTGGCTCTGGGTTTCTCATATAGAGCCTTTGTTATGTTAAGTTTTGGTCCCCCTAGTGTTTCTCTATATTTTGATATTACAGTCTTTTCTTTATGTAAACTAGTTAGTTATTCTGTTTTAAATTTTATTACTTGCTAATTTTAGTGTTTCTTTTTACATTGACATATGTTAGAAACATTTCTAAATATATACCTTTGTAAAAATTTAGATTATCGGAATCTAGTATATATTAATCATAATTAGTTTGAGTTTTGATGACTTTAAATTTATATAAGAAGCATTTATTGAGTACTTGCTGTCTGCCTGTCAGAAGCTACAGTCACTGTCTGCTCATAAGAATTAGGTAATCTTTATTAGTATCTACTTAAACTAAACAAAAAAAAAACTCGCAGAAATCAAAATAATTAAAAAAAATTACCCCACACAGCCATAGCTACCTGATTTTTCACCAAAGATACAAGAAATACTCGTTTCAGTAAAGAAAATGTTTTCAACAAACGGCATTAGGAAAAGTGAATTATGCTTCAGGAGAAGAATAAAACAGCATTCCATTCTCACTTTGTGCTTGGATCCATTTGTAGTTGTTTCCAAAAGGGAGCACATGTCACTACAATGCTGTTGGGGATGGGAGGACTGTTGTGCTGCTGGACACTGGGGATGGAAGCTAGTCCAAATGCAAGAGGGCCAGCAAGACATAGGCTCAGAAAATATAAATGCCTAAGGTGAAATGTAGGACTCAAAAAGCTTAAAAGAAAATCTAGAGAAAAACCTTCACAACATAGGCATACTCATGACTTGTTTTTGATATTGATATGTATTTGTTTATTTGTTTTTCTTTTTTTAAATTTATTCATTTATTAAAGATTTTTGTCTCTTCCCCACCGCCGCCTCCCATTTCCCTCCCCCTCCCCCAATCAAGTTCCCCTCCCTCGTCAGCCCAAAGAGCCATCAGGGTTCCCTGCCCTGTGGGAAGTCCAAGGACCACCCACCTCCATCCAGGTCTAGTAAGGTGAGCATCCAAACTGCCTAGGATCCCACAAAGCCAATACATGCAGTAGGATAAAAAAACCATTGCCATTGTTCTTGAGTTCTCAGTAGTCCTCCTTGTCGGCTGTGTTCGGCGAGACTGGTTTTATCCCGGGCTTTTTTCAGACCCAGTCCAGCTGGCCTTGGCGAATTCCCGATAGAACATCCCCATTGTCTCAGAGTGTGGGTGCACCCCTCACGGTCCTGAGTTCCTTGCTCGTGCTCTCTCTCCTTCTGCTCCTGATTTGGACCTTGAGATTTCAGTCCGGTGCTCCAATGTGGGTCTCTGTCTCTGTCTCCTTTCATTGCCTATGTGACTCTATTTCCTCGGGAAATAAGGCTAATAACTGGTAAACAGACCTTGAGAAGTGAAAATGCAGAGGCAGCCTAGAAACTGGGGGGAAATTTTTGTTATACATAAATTTAACCGAGGATCTAGAAAATAAAGGGGAAATCTATGAAAAAACTAGAAATAAAAAAAAATGTCAATAGATGGGCTGGAGAATGGCCATAGTTGTCAGAAAATTAAATATTCACTCACAGTAGCTATCAGAGAAGTGAAAATTGAAGTCCATTTCTTCTACAGAATGGACTATTTTGATGCACTTTAAAATGAAATTATGAAACTTACAGGTAAATATATGCATCTAGGGAAAAAAAGTCATTCTTAGTGAAGTAACCCAGATCCAAATTGGAAATATTGTATGCTTTCCTTTGTAGGTGGATGTTAGCTTTTAAGTCTTCAACATGAATGCTAAAAGCAATATAACCACAGAAATTTGGTGTCAAGTAGTAGAGTGCAAGACAGGATCTCTCAAGTATATGGAAATAGAATATATAGTTATAAAAAGACAGTGGGGGTTAAATGGGAATGTCAATGGAAGGGAGGACTTAGGGTGGGAATATTGGGATGAACAAGTCACTAAAGACCACTGGAGAACCTTTTTATCCTTTGCTTTACAGAAGCTTCTCAGTTTCAGGAGGTCCCATTATTCAATGTTGCTCTTATTGTCTGTGCTACTGAGGTTATACATAGGAAGTGGTCTCCTGTGCCCATGTGTTGCAGTCTACTTCCCACATTCTCTTCTATCAGGTTCAGTGTGGTCGGATTTATATTGAGGTTTTTAATCCATTTGGACTTGAGTTTGGTGCATGGTAATAGATATGGATCTATTTTCATTCTTCTGCAGGTTGACATCCAGTTATCCCAGCACCATTTGTTGAAGATGCTTTCTTTTTTCCATTGTATACTTTTAGCTCCTTTGTCGAAAATCAGGTGTTCATAGGTTTGTGGATTAATATACGGGTTTTTGATTCGATTCCATTGGTTGACGTCTCTGTTTTTATGCCATTACCAAGCTGTTTTCATTACTGTAGCTCTGTAATAGAATAGAAAACCATATGGAGACCAACTAATGCAGATGCTTTCAAAAATATATAAAACAAAAATGGAGTCTTTAAATAATAGGGGAGACAATGTTCCAAAACTAGACATCTTTTGCCACCATGTGAAACCTTTGGTTACATCTAGTTTAGTCAATGAGCAAAGGGGCCTCATTGAAATGCCTTAATATCTAAGGTACAAGAGAATTTGTAGATGTTTCTGTGACTGTCTCAACTTCACACATTGTTCAAATGTATTACATATGGATCTATTACCATCTTGGCTGTCTTTTATCTTACTATAAATTTATTCAGTAATTTCTTTGGATGGTATAATATACCAGTTTGTAGTATTACATAAAAGCACTTCAAGATGACTCTTAAAAATTAGACAACATTCCATTTTTTTGTCAGTGATGTTGGCAGTCACAAGGACAATGAATGATCACAGATGATCAGAATGAGCCAAAAAGAGAACACATGTCACTGCAATGCTCTGGGGTATGGAAGGCCATATGTGCTTCTGGACAGTGGAGATATCAGTCAGTCCAAATGCAAGAAGGCCAGTGAGACATAAGGCTCAAAAAATATAAATTATATTATTTGGTAAAATAAATAAAATGGGAATAATAAATGAAATTTACAGATATTTAAAATATGTTCCTAGCATAAATATGAGACAGTGGAGAAGGCCGGTTTGAAGATTTTACATAATTCTGGATTTTGTTTCTTTTGAAAAATATACATGTCATTTGTAGAAGATGAGAAGCTGTGTGTATTTATTGTCATATCTGTCATATAAGGTTTAGTTCCTGCAAAAGTTGTCTTTGTTAGAATTATACTTTTAATATACTTATTATTTTACAAATATATGGATGTGTATGTTATTATTCACATATAGTACAATAACCAAAAAGTGTATTTGCCATTTATGGAAATATTATTATTATGGTTGTACACACATGAGATAAGATACACTTCAGTAAGTAAATATAATACATATCAATCAATTGTGGTAATTATTTTTTATTATTTCAGTATTATTTTTATTAGTTATTGTTTGGAGGTCATCTGTCTAAATATTTTGAACTAGTAACACCAGGGAGGAAATACACCTTTTTTTCTGCTCATCAAACAAACATTTATTGAATAACAAGCAACAGATATGGCAGGAAATGAATATATATTAGAGAAAAACACATATTAAGTGGCTTTGAGTATATAGTCAAAGATTTTTTTATTTTACATTAGCATTCAAACTTCTAATATTCACTAAAAATTATGCAGGAATTTATTGCAAATAGAATACGACACTAAACAGAGATTGCTTAAATTAATAATACAAAATGTTATACATTAGAAGGTACATTTCTCATTTGAGATAATAGTTATGACTCTGTCTTTAGATTATTCAAATTTTTAATGATAGTCTGTTTTGTCATATTTTCTAGCCTGGATATCAGTTACTTCTCAGAAATTTCTATTGCAAGGAATATTCAGCAACAAGAATCTTTCACTATTGTTTTGCCTTTTTTGTTTCTGAGTTAGTAAATTATTTTGTATTAAATGTATAGAAAGGCTGAAAGACCCATGTCAATTCTAAAATTTTACAGTTATTAGGATGATCACTTAGAAATATTATAAATGTCTTCTTATCATGCATAATTGAAATGATTGCTCTAAATGGGAATAAACAAGCAATAGTATCTCTAACTATAAAAACCAAATTCAATGGCTCAGTCATGATGTTGACAGGAGTCAATATCAATAGATGGTTCTTAGATGAAATGCATATAAAGTTCATACTAATTAGTTTATGAAGTAGACTGAAACATCAGGGTTTTTTGTGCCAGAGAGACTGCCTACTGTCAAGCAATCAAGCACTACCCACTTTAATTGCAATTTATTCCAAGAAGCACAATCTATTGATTCTAGCATACACTTATGTCACAGCAGTATCATTATTTGACTTTGTTTTAACAGCTTCAAAAGGTTATAAACTTAGAGACCACTGTGCAAGAAGCCATTAAAAATCTGAGTTGTTAGCACTCTGTGCCGAAGCAATGGTCACTATGTAGAGAATTAGATTCAGGACTTGGGAAATAATAATATAATTTATGTACTCAGTATGAACTCGTGTTTTCCTATAACAAATATTATTTAATAATTACAAAGTAGAAACTAAAGCAGGAGGATAAATATAATTATCTGCCTTTTACAAGTAACTAATTGCTTAGAGATGCAAATTTTCCAGACTCCATTAAAATGTTAAAAGCCATCTATCTGACTCCAAAGCATACACTTAACATCTTGCATTAGATTTTTATAGTAAACATTTCGTGGTACGGTAGTCATCTGGACATGTTTACTTATGTTTAAATTATGGATACACAGTTTATTCAAGTAAGTATTGTACACAAACATGATTGCTAAACTATAAAATGTCAATTTGTATCACTTTTATTTGTTCTAAGTTGTAACTTGAGGATATATTTTATTTTGTATGTATTGGAATGGCAGGATGGTAGAATTCCATGAAGAACTTTTAGTTTTCAAAAATAAATACATTCAGAGTACCTGGTAAGATAACTCTTGTAGCTTCCAAAACTCTTCTATTTAGAGAATACATAAGTTAGATTTTATCCTTCATGAACCCACAAACAAACACACACACACACACACACACACACACACACACACACACACTTTCTGAGTGGGACTAAGTAAGTGATGAGCTTCTACTGCTGCATGAAATCTTCTATTAGCATGTTTATTCAGTTATAAGAGAGAGCTTGAGAGAGAATGGGAGATGAATTTTTTGTCTCATTCAGAGTTTTTCTACATCTAATGCTTTTATATTTTGCTTTTTAGTAAACTTTTATTCACAGAATAAATAAATAAATAATGTATTTAATTATATCAAAAGAACATAGACCTAGTATAATGTTCTCATTTTTGCAGGTGAAGAAATGAAGAATCAAAGAAGTAAAGGACCTCTCTGAATATCACGTAACTAGTAAGTACTACCTGTGGATCAAGTTAAATCGTCCTCCTTCTGAGTTCTTCTCTATATAAAAACATAGTTTTTCATTTCAGATAAGACAGTTTAAAATCTCAGTTCCTATTTTCTACCACAGTGATGCAGCAGCACCAATTTTGTACATGTTGCATTGTTTCTTGCTGTTTCCAAATGTGTTTCAGATATCTTTTTGAAGAGGCAGAATAGCTGATGAGATGGTATATCAAAAGAAAGTCATTAACATCCCATTGAGAACTTTCTGTTTCCTACAGCCTTAAGGGGATTATTCTTATTTAATTGTCATAAAGCATTGTAATAAAGGTGGTTTATCTCTATATAGTGCAAGTAAATCAAGGCTAAAAGATGGTAGATAGTTTGTAGAGGTGTTTAATGTTAGAGCTACATTATAGCACTTTATCTCTAAGCCTTAAATGATGCCAATGCTTGGTGTTGTATGAATTTGTTCTTATGAAACAATGGCAAAAGTGGTCATCATTGAAATTGTGTAACATATTAGATTATAACTGCCTGTTCTTATAATATATGTGCTGTAACTCATATCTCAAGATACTGAAGTAGAAAATTAAAAATCAGCTTGAGTTGACACTGTACATGCTCTAAGACATCTGTGCTCGTGGGTTGACCCTAATAGCAACTCCTGGAAAGCTTGTTGCCACAGAAGGAGTAAATGCGATCATATCTGTAAATGAGGAAAGAAATGTTGGGAAATCATATACACAACTCTATCACATCTGAAGACTTGACAGCTTGCCAAGTTAAGTGGAAGGAACATTCAAGAGAGAGAGCCATTAATTGACCTGACATGCTATGAAAGAATTGGTAAAAGGAGCAATTAATAGTTTGAGTTGCATGAGCGATAGATATATGTAGTTAGATAAATCAATTCCTTTTGTAAGAGAGACAAAGATAGAAGCATAGGGGGAGGGAGCAAATTGAGAGACTTTGGTAATGGAGAGTAGATGAGTGACAGATGTGCTAAGGAAGAGTGGGGTATTTATCAAATAGTTGTGATGAGATATATCGAGAAAAGTCTTTTAATCCATCAAAAGTATTGAGCCTGTATATTTCTGCCATTTGTTTTTATGTGTTTAATGTAATAATCAAAGTTGCTTTGAAAAATGCTGTGCATACTAAATTGTGAGCATGAATGTTTATGAGTCAATAGTTTGAGAAATTAAAGTAAATCAGGGGCATGTCTCTCCCAAGTATAAGTATTTTCATTTGTTCAGATATATATTCTGTTTTGAAATTATGTATGTATATATATATATATATATATATACATATATGTATATATTAAAAGTCTGTTTGAAAGAAGGTTGGTCATATATGTGTGTGGGTGCCCATGGAAGCCGGAAGAGGGTCTGTCAAATCTACTGGAGCTGGAATTGTGAACAAAGTCACATCCTCTGGAACAGCAGTAAGTGCTCATAACCAGTGGACATTCTACTCAACCTTGTTCAGATTTCTATAATAACACTGAGAAATAAAAAATAAACTTTCTTTCAATTGCCTTTTTAATTCAACAAACATCTGTTGAATTAATAAATGACTCTCTGTCTTACCAATCTTCATTGAAAATATGTCCCATGAGATGAGAATAAATAAACTATATTTAATTTTCTGGAATATTATCCCTTCTGGCAGAAGATTTTAGAAGAGAGTCTCCTTAGGTTTGGGGGAGGCATGTCTCTGTATTCCTGTAATGTGTATTTCAGGAAGAGAGAACAGTTAAAGAGTGCTTGCTTATTTTATGTGCCAGGACAGAATTAAAATAGTAAAGTGCTTTGCCAGGTTAACAAAAAAATACCATCCATGAAAGAATCTTCATAACAGAAAAGAATTACTTAGCACCCTGAATAAACAAACAAAAATCAACTGCTCGGTTGTAACATACAGGAAAGATCTTATGGGTTATTCCCTTTACTGGCTGATTGTATGTCAACTTGACACAAACTAGTGTCATTTGAAAGGAGGGAGTCTCAATTATGAAAATGTCTCCGTATGATCAGGCTGTAGGGCATTTTTTTTTTAACTAGGAACTGATAGGGGAGGCCACAGAGTGCTGTGGGTAGCACCATCCCCAGGGTGGCAGTCTTGAGTTCTTTAAGAAAGCAGCCTGAACAAGCCTTGGGAGCAAGCCAATCAGAAATACTCCACGACCTCCATATCCGTTCCTGCCTCCATGTTTCTTCCTGGCTTATTTTCCTGTTTTGATGTCTTTTGATGATAAACGATGATGTGGAAGCCAAAATGAATAAACCGTCTTCTTCCTAAGTTGTTTTGGCCATGATTTTCATCTTTTTCATCACAGCGATTATATGCAACCTTAATGCAGAAAGCCCCTAACCTAGACTCTCAGTACAAGACAACATCTCCAAAGAAAGGTCTTTTCTAAATTCCTCAGGAATGCCTTCAATGTTTAGTGTTTCCTCTGGGACTTCAATTGATTAATGACAACAGTATCCTGATGATTACTAATTGTGATCTTAGAAAGTATGACTGAAATTCTGAACAAACCTCTCCCCCTTTTATTGCTCAATTGAAACTTTAGCTATAAATTTTAGTTTAAACATCATATCACTTTTAATTTATTAAAATGGTTTTCAAAATAGGTCCTAATGTACTCCAAGCTGGTCTAATACTTGCCCCATAGACAAGGCTGGCCTTGATAATTTTTCATCATCTTACTACCTGAGTGCCAGAATTACAGTTTTAAAACATCAGGCCTGGATCTTTTATTTTTTACCAAGCCATATATGTCTCCTCAGCTCACCTATGAACACCTAAAAATCACATATGCATTTGTATATGATATATATATATACACATATATATTATGTAATATATATAACTTTGGCAGTAGGTGTGTATACTAAAGTTGTGCACTGTATAGCATAGCTCATACTTTCTCTTATTGCACAAGCTCACACCCTCTCTCTAAAGAAATGTCCTTGCTATCAGAGATGTTCCTAAGTCAGTGTGTATTAACAGTTCTGCTCTTTTAAGAAAGCAGCACTTTGATGTAGGAACCATTCAAGCAAGTTCTATATATAAATCTGACATTCTATTTATTCAGGACTATAATGAAAAGATGAGTGTGAGCTTGAGGTGTGAAAGAAAGACAGCATTACAACTTTATCTACAGCTACAATAAATGTCAAAGAGGCCAGCCTTGTGAAGGTTTGATGTGAGTTCTCTGTACCATTGTACATGTCTGCCGCCTAATGTAGACATGGGTGGATGCTATACTTTGTTACTGAAAGAATTTGTCTGTTACATTCACTTATTTGCAAAAGTATTTTCAGTGAAAGGTTATGATCAAATAGATAATAATCTAGCATTAAATTTCAGTCAGCTGTTTCAAAAATCATTCTAACAAATGCTTAAATGTCGCTTGTTCTGCAGAAGGAGTTTGTACAGGGACCCAGGCACAGCGTTACTCTTGACACAGGGATGTATAAAAGATATTTCCTACCCTGGCTTTGGCTTACCCACAAAGACTCACTGAAGTTCCTCTATCATCTTCTATTTATACATTCTTAGTTGTTCTCTGGATTCACAATAAATTGAGGTTCATGTGATAAAGAATAAAATTTATCATTGCTTTTTAATATAAGGAATCGAAAAAAACAAGAATTTCTGTGTTCCCAATGAAAAGTAATGTATTTCCCAATACTATAGTTTACAAAGACAGGATTTTTGAAAATGTATTATAAGATGAAAGCTATCTTTATACTGTTAATGACACACTTTGATAAATAGGCCCAAGTCATAGATTCTGAGAAAAACAAAGCTTTGGTGGAAATATGGGATTATTACTTGCATTTGAACAGCATCTTAAAAGTTTCTGTACATCAGTTCTTCTGTAATCTGTTCCTGTGACCTCGTCTCAACACTGAACAAAGAGGATCTTGTTGCTGATAGGCATACAGAGATTGCTTTCCATTTGCATTTATATTTATTTTACTAAAATGTCTGACAACTGGTATGATGGAACACTCTGAAGATTTCATGGGAGGATTCAGACTTTAATGTCAATCGGAACTGTACACTGAAATACTCTTTCATTAAATAAATAAAAATATTTTCTGATTGAAATATGATTTTGATCATATTTATAACTCTTGATTTGTTTAAATTCCCATATACAAATGAAGAAGAATTAAATGATGATTTAATGTATAGTCTTGATTAACATATATGTTTAATAGCACAATTTCTTTGTATTAAAAGTTGAGCACTAGAGAGATAACTCAAAGGTTAAGAGCACTGGCTATTTTTCCAAATGACCTAGGTTCAATTCCCAGTACCCACATGGTGACTCACACACATCTGTAACTTCATTCCAAGGGGATCTGTAACTTTCATCTGGCCTCCATAGTCACTAGTCATACTTATGATTGATGGAAAGATATGCTGGCAAAATCCCCTCCAAGTTTTTAACAATTGAATGTTTACAATTTATGAGAACATATTAATTAATATTATCAATATAAATTTTATTTTCTTATGGATGTTAAGATCAAAGCCATAACTTGAAACATATTAGTTTACTTTCTATTGCTGTGATAATCATCATAACCAAAAGTAACATAAGTGAGGGGAAAGTTTGTTTCAGATTGTCATTCCTCAGTGAAGGATGCGAGGGGAGAACTCAAGGTACGAACTTAGAGACAGGAACTGAAGCACTGACCTTGGATTAATAGCCTTTACACATTTTTTGTCCATATTTTGGATTAAGTTGTCTTTTGCGTACAATCCAGAACCACCTACCAAGGTGTAGCATTGCTCAGTATAGGCTGGACCCTCTCACATGCATCATTAGTCCAGAAAAAGTCCCACAGACTTTCCTATGGGCTAATAAAATGATAGCATTTTGTTTTAATCGAACCTTCCTCTTCCCAAAATGACCCTGGCTTTAGTCAAGTTGAAAAAAATCTAACCAACTCAAAAGTATATCTAAATCCACGTAGACAACAACATTTGGAAGGCTAAATTGTGCTGTTGGAATGTTTATCTTTCCAAATGTATTTGCCTATGAACTGTCAATAGTCTATCTATCTATCTATCTATCTATCTATCTATCTATCTATCTATCTATCTATCTACCTGCCCACATATCTCTTATCTATTATTTATGTAATTTGGCTGCCAACCTATTATACTCTTATCCAAAGAAAATTTTCATTCAATTTTATTTTTAATTCATAATAAAATTCATTTATCTGCATGCTATGGAGGTAGTTTATATCAGAACGAGGTAATAATATAATGTGCCAGTCTTTCCTTACACTAAATTAAGCCAAATCAGACCACCATGCTACAGTTATGAGCCTGGAAAAGAAAGGAAGAGAATGATTCAACATTCTGGCAAACTGTAGTATTTGCTGATGCTGCGTCTGCAAGACAGCTGACCTGGCAGGGTGCATCTAGTGTTTCTTATCTCTGTGTTTTCCTTTCAACATTCTATGCTCTTATCTCTTCATTGTACATCAAGAAACACTATATCACTATGTCTGTAGCAGAAATGATGTTTTTCCCTACTACCCAGTTCCCAGTTTCAACTATTGCTTACAGTGTAACTCTTGCCCATATCTCAAATTTAACATTACAATTCATTTACCATTTATTTGTGTGGACATACTATCTTGCTTCAGATACAGATCTGAACAGTTCCTGTCTCGTTATTATTTGCTGATTTTTCTATTCCTCCATCAATTATATAGAATTGCCCCTCTTCTCTTTCTTTCATTCTCTTGGCACTTAGCCTCTTAAATTTCTCTATTAGACATACTCTTCTTGGAAGTTAGAGCACGCTTTCTTGCTGATCCTTGTTCTATTCTTAATTGGATGTAAACTCAGGCCAATGCTACCTAAGCAAAGTTATATATCTGATTCTATAACCCATGTAAACTTCCCCCACACAATCTTCCACAAATTTCCCATAGTGTGATGGTTTGAGTAAAAATAAAATCGTGGCCCTCCAAAACCCCTTGTAATTTCTACTCCATTTCTCTGTTTACTTAATCATCTCCTTTCAGATTTTATGAATCTATCTTTGTTTTCGCCTCATTTTAGCTTACTATGAGATTAAACACTCTAGTCTACGAATGACATTAGAAGTGATTGCTTGGCTCAATATAAACAGCCCAGTGAATGATC
Organism: Microtus obscurus; assembly: GCA_963919715.1. Lineage (NCBI taxonomy): Eukaryota > Metazoa > Chordata > Mammalia > Rodentia > Cricetidae > Microtus > Microtus obscurus. The sequence continues at coordinate 21,689,413 of CAWTZC010002524.1, forward strand.
TGTGTGCTACTTTATATAGAGAGATTGATGAGTTTATTGTTCTTGATTATTATTTTTACCTGTGAACTTCTGAGAAAAAAATTACAGAAAGATATACCTACAAATGTTTCATTGGGTCATTTCTGGGATACTGACAAAATGATTGGTTTAAGTTGTGTGACCCGAGACTACTGGGAAGGAATACCTTCTAGGATTTGTATAGCAAGGAGGGCAGTGTTAGGCTGAGGAGAAACAATCTTTTAACATGTATAGGGTTTTTCTTTAAAATGAATTTTTAGAAAGTCCTTTTAATTTTCATCAGAATTGAAGGATAAAGAATCCCTTGCACTTCTCCTTCCCTACCTTGCACCATTACCACAGACCTAGCAGAGAAATGCATTTGTTATGCTTAATGAACTCTGATAATCATTGTCAAGCAAAGTTGAAAACTAAGTCCAAGAGGTCACTCTGCTGATTACTCTCAATGTTCACTCATTGCATTATCTTAAGTCTGAACAGATGTATCTTAATATAAACACCATTATGGTTTGTACAGAGTATGTTTATAGTCCTAAATTCCCATATTCTTCCCATTCATTCTTTTGCTCCAGTGATTTTTGTCAATGAATAAGAATTCTTGTTTGATTCCATAGCTTTGCCTTTTTTTTTTTAGGATATCATCTAGTGGTAATCCTACAGTATAACTATTTTTAGGCTAATGTATGTTAGTAATATGTATTTAAGTATCCCATATTTTTCTTTCTTGCAAACCCCAATTATTTATAGTGCCAAATCATAGTGCATTATTTTTGTCTCACATTTATCCATTCACATATTGAAGGATCTTGACTGTAGCAACTTTTAGCATTGTAAGTAAATCTGTATATAGACTCTTAAATGAACATACAGTTTTGCATACCTTAGATAAAATGAGGTGTGTAATATTAGATTTAATTTTAAGAAAACACCAATCCATCTTACAAAGATAGATTCGAATCGTATTTAACAATCGTGAAAGCAGTTTCTGTTCCTCCATATAATTAATGGTAGTTTGTACTTTCAAAATTAAGAGATTTTTCTCCTAATCATACAAATTTTTATTTTTATTTTTTGAGAATTATTATACACAGCTAAAACAGGATTTGAACAATTCCACCCCCATGTCCCCTTATTTTACTTCTCCCATAATCTCGACAAGTTTTACTTTCCAATTTTAGATTTTCTAAATCTTTTAAAGCTCACCACGATCAAGTAAATTTGTTTCTAAGACTTTTTTTTATTCATCTTTGAGAGTTTCATACAGTGTACTTCTAGCTTAATCCTTCCCATACCACAGTTTCTCCAAGATCTACACTCCAAGCTTCATGTTTGTTCTTTCTCTAAACAAACAAACAAAAAAGCCTGATAAAGCCACTAACAAAAAAGAAGTCTAATTGCAATTATTTCTCAGCAAGGACATGTTCTGGACTCTGGTTGCAATAACCAGTGTCATTCTACTGAAGAAAATGGATTTTCCCTCTTCCAGTCACTATTGGCTCTTGGTTAGGAGTAGCGCATTGGAACAAGTTTCCCTCCTTAGTGCTGATATTTCGAGAGCTTCTGTATGCTGTCCTGGTCTCGGTGAGTTCACATTTACAACTGCTTGCTTTGTACAGAAATTGTTGTCTTGTTGGAATTGTGTGCATCTTCTTGTTCTTATAATCTTTCCACCTCCTTTTTCTCATAGATCCCTGACCTTTGAGTGGAGGGATTTGATAAAGGTATTCTATTTATGGCTCAGTGCTCCAAAGTCTCTCACTCACTGCATGTTGTCCAGTTCTGGATCTCTGCATTCATTACCACCTACGTCAAGAAGATCCTTCTCTGCTAAGGATTGAGCAATGCACTCTTAGGAGTTTTATATAATATAATAGATCACTTTATGAAAAGTCCCATCTTAACAATATTATATATTTTTATTCTTGTATATTAGTTTTGTCTTCAATTATTATTTTCAATTTCTGTATCAGTTTCATACTTGATGTTCATATTTTGTTAAACTGATGCATAAACATTCAGTTAGGTTGTACCTTGCTGTAAATTATGTTTTGTTTTTAGTGTAAGTTGAATTTGTTTATTTATGTTACATAGAATGTTTGACTTGTTCAGTTTTATATCTTGAACACTTGTCTCAATTGCTAGTCAGCTTCTAGAGTTTCACTGTCATTACTGATGAATATTCCCTTGTATTTTGACAGAGATGCTTTAGTTACCTGCTTGCAAACACAGTTTCACTTATCACTTTGCTTAATTCTTCATAAAAGTATTATTTTGTTAGGAAGCACTATCAGCATGATAAGAAATAAGTGATGGGCAAGAACATCGTCTCATTCTTTTTGATGTTAGTAGGAAGTGTATGAGTTCCTATCTATGAATTGTTCTTTTATATAGATTTCTACTGAATATATTTTACCAGGAAGAAGCATATATATATTTCATACAGATTTAATCATTAAAGTATTTCTGTACTTTTTCAAAGTTTTCTATGTATATCATGTGATAAAATTTTCCTTAATATGTTGACATGACGGAGGAAAATTAAATACTAAAATTGTATTTAGGATTATTAACCTATCAACCCTTAAGCTTATTTTAATATTCTACTCTTCCACGTTGAAGAATTATGTTCAGGCCTTTCCTATCTTAAGTTTTGCAGCACCCTGCATATAATATACAGCTTGTGAATGCCTTGGCTTTAGCACCACAATCCTTTAAGTATATTTGCATGTATCTCCATGTAAACCAGACTTTTCAGAAAGCTCAGTATCATTTTGCATTTTCAGAATTAAAATGAAGAAAATTTGCATTCATCTTGATTAGCATTTGGAAGGTGAAGAAAAGTTCCCTTAAATAAGAGCACAGATAACTATAACTGTATTTGTGAGAGTTCAAATGTTGCAAAGTTGTCTCACCTGTCTATCAAGTGCTAACCTGCAGAAGTCGATTCCTCAGCTCTGTTGACACAGGTAAATAGGACAGATCTAAAAACCAAATAGGAACTGACTTTCATAAACGTATCTGGAACAGTAGGACACTTAGCAAATGACATAATATGGTATAGATTTGGTACGGAAAGTGAAATTGCATTGGCCTAAGGGCAGCATAAACCTGAGACTAATAATTTTATTGACATCTTTGTAGAGATTAACGCTGAGTTCCTAATGGGCCTCTTAGTGTGTGGCCTAGAAATAGCAGACCTGAGTTTAAAATTGTTCTGTATGAGGTACTCTTTCAAATGGAAGAAAACCTCTTTCCCCATCTACCCATTTCTCACCCCACAAAAACAGGACATTTGAAAACTGCAGATTCAACTTCATCAGGGCCCCCAATGAAGTGACTGGACTTGTCTGTTTCTGTGTTATTTTCAGAAACAATAGTATCATGAAATTGCTGAAATTGTGGTATCAGCAGGAAGCAGTACAAAGAACTGCCAATGGGAAAACAAAATATGAACAGAGCAGCTACTTGGAAGTCTTCCTGACGAGCTTCCCAGTGTCTACTGCTGAATTAGCTATAAACAAATGTAAGGGAACAAAGTAAAGGTTGGTGTGGTACCCAGGCATTCTCACCCTGTCAGAAAGAGCAGCACTCAGTGACTTCTCCACCTTTAAGCCTTAGGCAAACTGCACTAAATAATGCTTCAGAATACACCTCGTACTCCAATGTGGTACTTCTCCAATTGTATGAAGACCATTTGTTCATTCCTTGCTACCCAGAACCAAAATAACCACTTAGAAACTATATTATTTAAATCACTGCTTGGCCTATTAGCTCTATTCTTATTAGTTAGCTTTTACATCTTAATTTAACCCATTAATTCCTTTTATCATCTGTCTCAGACGTTGCTACCTGACTTCTCCTGACTCTGCCTTCTTTCTCCCAGAATTCAGTTTAGTTTTCCCTGCTGTATTCTGCTCTGCACAGGCCCATGACAGTTCTTTATTATCCAACGGTATTCACAGCATACAGAAGGGAATCCCACAACACCTTCCCTTTTCTGTCTAAATGAAAAGGATAGTTTTAATTTAAATGTAGTAAAATTACATACAATAAAACATAGTCTAAATTTTGAACAAATTTCAGATGAAATGGGGTTTTAATCTTTAATCTATGGGCCTTCATCACTCTAAATTGCATATAGTTAGGGTTTAGTAAAATCAAATTTAACATGTGAGTATGAACGTAAGCACAGTTTTAAAACCATTCCATTGCTGTGATGATAAATGATGACCAAAAGGGATTTAAGGAAGGAAGACTTTATTTTGGCTTCTAGTGCTAGAGAAATAAGGGCCCATCCTGGTGAAGAATCATGACAGCAGATAAGTATGGTAGCCAGAACATAAAGCCAAAAACCCATATACTGAACCCCAAATATTAAGCATAGTAACCCAACTAGAAGTTGAATGAGAGTATAAACACTGAAAGTATACCTTGAGTTATGAAATTCCTTACAAATGACTGTGCTTCCACAAACTTACCAAAGAGCATGACCAACTGGGAACCAAATTTTCATTCATTTGTGTTGTGGGATACATTCTCTTTCTAACCATCATAACCTCTGCTTCAAAATGTCCCATACTCAGAGGGACAATTCAAATAGAAGATGGACTGTGCTAGAACATCTCAGTGGCTACTTCAGGATAGACATGGATGGCTCTTCTTAGCACACGTATAGATCCTTAATGTGGTTTGCATTCGAAGGCATTGCCATATGGGTTTAGGCAATCCAAACCTTGAAGTTTTCAGTTCAGACACACTTGTATTATTTGTTAGAAACTCAGGTACTTCATATTTGCCAGCAGACACATAATCTCTATGATATAAAATAAAGATTCATTTTAGAGGTAGGACCTTATAGAATAAGAACTTATTTATTTATTTACTCACTGAACATAGTGGAAAATGAGGACTACTGAGAACTCAAGAACAATGGCAATGGGTTTTTGATCCTACTGCACGTACTGGCTTTGTGGGAGTCTAGGCAGTTTGGATGTTCACCTTACTAGACCTGAATGGAGGTGGGTGGTCCTTAGAATATCCTTTGTAAAAAGGATAGCATGTATGAGGCTTTGCATTTGAATTTTGTATTACGAAGTGGCTGAGAACAAGTATAATACTGAAACTAACAAGGACAGTAGTGAAGATAGAGTGATACTAGGATTTGTATCACCACCAACCCTGACAGCACAACTTCCTCCAAATGCGAAAGTGGCTCATGCTTAGGCGTACTTAATGAAGACAGTGAGCATAACCCTAAGGAGTTATTTGTCCTAGTTATGTCCTTATACCAATGAACTGAGTCCCTGGACTTGGGGCATGTGGAGTCTGCTTGAAACCTGATCCTATTAATACCTGTTTAACACAAGAGAGTAAAAAAATCACTACAGCTTTACACTTGCCAAGTTATGTGCACATTTCTGTAGGTGAAGACAGCTCATTCATTTATCAGCCCTCTGGACACAAATAATAACACAGAAATTAGATTAATTAGAACACTGTTTGGCCAATAGCTTAGGCATACTTCTATCTAACGCTTATATCTTAATTAGCCCATTTTTATTAAGTTGTGGATTGTCCCAAGGCTAAGGGTCCAAATGGTACCTCATTGACCCTGTCTTCTCTCTATATATATCTCCTCTAACCTTGGTTTATTCTGCTAAGTTATTGCCCAAACAGCTTCTTTATTAACCAATGGTAATAAAACATATTCATACCATAGAGGGAAATCCCACGTGATATTTCTTTGAGGACGAAGATAGCTAAATATAAAATTATATTAAATTATAAAAATAGAAATCATAGAAAACACTGATGGAGGCTTTCCAAGGTGAACTACCTTCACATAAATATACTCAATATGACAAGATTAAACAATATACCACAAGATCGTTTAAAAGATTGTTTTCTGTTGATGATATAATAAGGTTATTAGGATTGAAACACTCCTATCTAAAAAATTAGGAAACAAATCAGTCAATCAATAAATATTACCACAAAATATAATTTTTTATTTTCTTATAAAACCCAAGATCCGGAATATGCATCCATGTCATGAAATGATCTTGGGATAACCTACTGACAATGTCTCTCTCTTCCCTGTGGAATGTCACCATCAGTTCTTGACATTCAATTACTGGAGCAATTAGGAAAGATGACCTATGTTGATATGTACTTTCCACTCAGAAGCACACACATGTGCATACACATTCATACTTGTCAACATACATACACACATGCACACAAACACAAATATCTCTCATAATTTCTTAGGATTTAATTGCTTTCCTGATTATTGTAGATCTAATTTAATCTGAATATAGATGTGTTTGTTTAATGTTGATTTGATATTAAGATAAATCATCCATCACTAGAAGAGTAAGTTTATGTCAGAAAATATAAAGTTCTTTTTGTAAATGATACAGTTCAACCTAGAAGCAAAAGAAATTTCATAAGAAAGCTTCTAGAAATTGTAGTTGAGGACAGTAAGTTTCATGTTGTAAAGACCCAAGAGTTGTTTTAAAAAATATCAGAGTGGACATGTGTCTCTCCATAGGAGCCCCAGAGGCACAGCACAATCATCATATTGCACTCTTACCTGAAAAGCTTGGCATGAGTTTGAACTCTACAAACTCATATACTGACACACAGGACCAGAAAATGATCAAATACCTCATGTTCTTCTTGGGAGGTTTGGAAACAGAACCATTTTCATTGCACCTCTGATAAATTTCTTGCACTTTGGCCAATGGAATTATTTTCTTCTCTTTCAGAATTCTCTAAGGAAGCTTTTAAAATGTTGTGTGTACTTCATGCAATAATGTCTATCCAGCAAAAAGAGTACAAATAAATTATTGTTGTAAACTATAGAAATTAGTAAAAATTGGCTAGAAATTCCATTCAGTGTATCTAGTAAATACAAATATGATAATGGAAATAATCGCACTTCTTTCTCTCATTGGGAAGTTGTAGAAGACATGCAGTAGCATGTATATTATTGACCTAAGTTCATGTCCAAAGGCTAGTATGATCAGGCCTTTTTGGGTGAGATCAATTCATGCTACAAGAATAGCTCAGTAGCCTTTGTAAGGCTCAGAAATTTAATTCACTCTGCATAAAAATTGTCTTGCATCTTCATTGTCTAATGAGTTGCCAATATATAAAATAACATGTTATGAAATGTGTAAAGCATGCATCAGTGTCTGTAGTCTTTATATCGAAGATATCTGACATGTTTACGTGCTTATCTTCAGTTCCTAATGAATTTCCTCGGAGGCAAAATAGTTAATTATTCATTGAAGTTAATAGATGTTATTTACAGCTACCGAGAACTCTGCAAATATTGAGCATAGATTATCTGATGTGCAGATGTTCCTCACAAAGTGCTTATTGATGACTCTGATTCCCTTAGACCCTTTTTATTCTGAAGACATTTTACACTCAGAGAAAGAGGATTGTTATAGAGCACTCATGTTTCTAACATTATATTCATTGTCACAAATATAAAATTGTTTAAAATGCATTGCAAAATAAAAACAAACAAAAAAACTTAATGAATCATTATAGCATGCATGTTTCTATTTAGAAATAATAGAAATACTGTAAAATACTCAGATACATAAATGTTCATATTGAAGCAATGAAAGAGGTATATTATGATAATAGAACTCATAGTAGATTAGTTTCTTCATACTCTCTGTTTATCAGACTAAAAAAATGTTTAATACATTCGTAACTTGTAAACCAATTAACCGAAATGAAATTTGCAGGAATAAGTGAGAATGAACTATTCATCTTATGTGGAAATGAATAGAATCAATGTCAGTCTGGACTGAAAGGGGTTTAATTATATCACATTTAATATCCATTTAATTGCTAGTATTTGGTGAATAGTTGAAAACAAATTCTACCAAGTGTATATGATGTTTATACACCAGGATCTTAATACCGTGTTTGAACAAACATGGAAACCATGTACTATCAAGCTATCTGCTACATATTATTATAAATTTGAATGAGATCTAGCAATGACAGCAATTTGGACATTTGACTTCGTTACAGCATTTCATTCACTTTCAGTATTTGTAATTTTTTAATGTTAGATTACTCTAAAATTTGTATAATTAATAAATAACTTTATTTATAAAAAATACTCAATCAGTGCTTTGCAAATTTAATATGGTGAAGTCTTTCTATATATAATCATGTGTCTAAAGCAACTGTGGGAACATGTTGTACATAAACATTTCATCTAAATTAGGTGGTGACTTTTTAATTGAAGAACACAAAACTTGCTGAATCTCTATTACAGTTTTCTGTATTTGTACCAAGATTTTTTATGAGTATCCAGACAAAAACATGAGTTACATTTTTGTTAGTTTTATTATTTTTGTATATTTATTTTAGCAAAAACAAGTATACGCTTAAATAGAAGCAAAACTATACTAACTTTACAATGAATCTGTAAATGTCTAGCTTTGTCAATCTTTCTTTTTGTATATTTTATTTGATATAATTCACAATATAAAAACAAGATGAACTAAAAGGAATTTCTGCTTATTGCATTAAAGTTACCGTATTGAATTATATAAATTGTACATTCGTGTTTCCATGCTGAACTGTTTTGTGAAATCCCAAGGAGATGATCCAGTCTCTAGTCACTGTTCATCGGGCAAGAAGACAGATTAAAGAAATATAATAATTCCACTTGAGTCTAACTTTTAAAATCATGAATTTATCAGTCTTATTTGCAAAGTATGTGATAAAAGTTACTACAGGTGCATGATTGACTCAGAAGTAGTTCTGTTACCACCATGCAGGTGAAGATTCTTCTCCCAAAGGCTGCTGGATGCTCAACAGGTCAGAGATCCTTCCTTTTTGGCTTTTGTTTCAACTCTGTAACATTGAGTGTGGTACTATGAATCTCATCAGTTTCTCCTTTCATAGACATGTAAATATTGTTTATCTTCTGAGTCTCATAAACTTTTTTCTCTCCAAGGAAACAGTGTTTGAATTTGATGGAAATTGTTATACATCACAAGGTAATGGAATGTTAACATAAAAATGTTGACATACATAGAATCAGTCTGTTGAATCATTAAAGTATTAATCAATTTGCTTGTTGTGTGTGTGTGTGTGTGTGTGTGTGTGTGTGTGTGTGTGTGTGTGTGTGTATGAAGGAGGTGTAGATGCAGGGCAGATTATCATTATGTATCATTTGTATGTGTTAATAAGACATTCTAAAGTCTACATGTACATTATAAATTTTAAATAAAAACTTGGATACGAGTGTTTCTAATCATTTAACATTTAACATTTTCCTATGAAGAGTCAGTGTGGGAGGTCCTTCTGTCTATATGTTATTTTTATTGGTTAATGAATAAAGAAACTGCTTTGGCCTACAGCAAGGGAGAACTTATCTAGGTAGGGAAAACTAAATTGAATGCTGGGAGGAAGAAGGCAGAGTCAGAGAGAAGCCATGTAGCCCCGCTGGAAACAGATGCTGGACCTTTACCCAGTAAGCCACATTTTCGTGGCAATACACAGATTAATGGAGATGGCTTAATTTAAGATATGAGTTGGCAAAAATATGCTTAAGCTATTGACCAAACAGTATTACAAATAAAATGATTTCTGTGTGATTATTTTGGGGCTGAGCAGCCAGAAACAAACAGGTGGCCTCCTATAAAAAAGACTTTATATTAGTGAATTCCATTTGTAAATTAAGGATCCTTCTCCTTACAGAAGTGCTATTTTATTCAATTTCCAACTTAATAAAATGCTCTCATAATTCAAAACTCAGTACAGCCAGGCAGAAATGTTACGATTCATGAAAAGCTTATTCCCTTTAAGGAAAGACAAATCAATTTATCAACTCATTTATATGTTTTTAGTTTTTGTGAATTTAATGCAATGCAAGGTAATCATTTAATTTGTTTTAAAGTTCTCTTAAAATTATATTGAACATACTTTTCTTCAAGAAGAGATGGAATTCCAATCTCTAGTCAGTCTCAAAATAAGTTTTCAATTTTCAGTTGCTAAAGTTCCTTGTGTCATGCCCAATTACTGTTACTATGTTCAAGGCTCATACCTCACTACATCACACCATTAAAGTTGGTGGAACCCTGCTGATGTGGGGCCTTATAGAAGGGCCTCAGATCATTGGTGACATTCTCTTGATGTCATAATGGATCTCAGTCATGCACTGACACTTTTATTATGATTCATCCTTTCTCCTTGATGTGCCACTGTAGCTCTGAAGCCATGAACTGAAAACTATAAAACAGAAAATTTAAATAAGCTATTTATTCTCATAATTAGGTATATAGTAGTATTTATTAGAAAATAAATAAATAATGCAGCTATATTGACCACTTTAAATATGTGAATTATTTGACATTTAGACACAATATATGAGAAGAATTCATGTATTATTAACTTCTATTGGAATTTTCAAGTATGAGATTACAAATATTTTTCCAGAAAAAAAATCAAATCAAATCAGAAATTTACAGTTGGTCCTTGTTAAGCTGCAATTTTTTATTTTCAATTTATAAGTCAGTAGAATTTCCTGTAGTACATTTTGAACCTGTCTCTCTGCTTTATTTTAGAAGGAATTGCAGTTCACCATTATTTATTTTATTTTTATTTTACCAATAATACTTGCATGTATTTATGAACTACAATGTAGTGTTTCCATGTATGTAACAGTATAAAATGATTTAAACAGCTGTGAAACACTGACATCAGTTGAAATATTTATGTTTCTGTGATGAAAACATCAAAATCATGTAGCTATCTTGAAACAAAGTACAACATCAAATAAGTTACTTTCCTTATTTCTGTGGTTAAAATATGGTTAAAACTTCCTAAAGGCCAAATCTGTTTTGTCTCACATTTCTGCGGTTTCTGTCAAGTTGAGGAAAACATGGTAGATCAAAGCAATCTACAGCATCATGGACAGGAACCCAAAGGGTGGCTAGAAAAGGAAGCCGGTTTGGCACAAAATGCCAAGAACGTTTTCCAAATTTCCCGTGTGCTTCCCTTTCCCATAAACTCCATCCAGTTCTGAATCCATCAAAGAATTAATCCATTGAGTGGATTGGAACCCTCCATTTATTACCTACAAGTCCATTAGCTGGTGTTCAAACTCATAGTCTGTAATTTATGGTAAACATTTCATATTAAAAGCCTAACAATTATTTTAAGTATAGTAGGTTTCTTATCAAGTAGGAAAATATGTGTTATTCCAATTCCACATCATTATACTCATTGACCAACACTTTACATCCAGTAGAACCATGAACTCTTTCTTTACATGTAAGTCTACTACTTGGATTTTAAACACATAGCTATAGTTTTTTTAACGTTATTATTTCATAACCCTTTAAAATAGTTTTATGATAATTAAAAACATTATTTTCTCAATATCTTAAGTAAAATTGTGCATATTGCATCAACTTAACTACATTTTTAATCTACTGAGTCTTATTAGTGTTGCCCAAATATGCATGGGTAAAGGGTCACATGTTGGAGCATGTGTAACCTGTCAGTAGTGGCCAACACCCAAACGACTCTGCCTCCCAAAGGAGCTACCTACTAGCTCCTCAGCTAAGGATATGACTTTTCCAAAGCCTCACATCCGTGCTACAATTTTTAACCGGTTTGATCTTGTTCAGTCCTGCATATTTTTACTAAAGAATTATCACACTCTTAAACATTTTATCAATGAATAGTTCTTTACAGAATTCTTGTTTTGACCAAGAGCCTAAGTACACAGAATTTTCCTACAGGTGTTCAGACCTAGCACTTTATAATTTGACTTTCCACATATTTCCCAGTTTAATGTGTCTTTTACTTGAACCTTTGAAGTATATTGTATCCTGGAGGCACTGTCTAGTGAAAGCTCACATGCTTATAGGAAAGTGAAGCAAATGAGTCAAGTATGAGAACAATGCAAGTCTCTTTTGTTTAGTAGTTACTATCTTCTATCTATTTTTCAGAGTGTCTATGCTTTTAAATTGATTTCTATGTATTTTAAACCAACCCCACAACATCTCATAAATTGGTATTACAAACATAGATAAAACTAAGATTGAGACTGGCTCAAAAAAAAAAAACTTGGCTTTTTTTTTTATTAAAGCTTAACTGTAGATAGACACATTTATGTTAGTCTGAGTATTTATGTTCAAATAACTGTTGATTTTAGATATGAGGCATTGGCTAAGAACAAAATAAATTGTGGGTTATCTAAACTGTAAAACTGTAAGATTTAGGGATTAGCCTCTGATCTTGCAATTTGGCTTAAAAGGATACCACATAAATATGGCTTAGTTTACAACTAGCTGTAGCTATGAGTCCTGCTCTGTCACTTTGTTACATTTATTGTGCATATAGTGGGTTGTGCCAACACTATTTAATCTTGGACAGTCTTTATGTGTTTGTCCTGCATTAAATTACCTGCTAAAGGTTCATATTTAAGATGATAAAGATGTTTGATGTCATCCCAAAGTGATCATATGCATCAGGTTCTGGATGGAGCTGATTGGAAACGTTAATGTGGTGACCTGCACATGAAATTTCTGCATACATTTACAGCTCTGTCTTTTGGTTTGGATGCATTCTACTTCTTGGGACCATTGTCACATTGCCATTATGCCATTATATTTGCTATTTTAATTATTTTTAATATATGTACCTCACTGATTAATTATCTTCTAATAACATGCATTTCAAGGCAAAAATGCTTAAAAGAATAAAAGTGATTTCCGGCTCAGGAGGAACTGCCCATTTAGATGCTCTTTTGTGATCCTGTGAATGCCTGAGCATCAGCCTACGGCATTCATCTTGTTTGTAGTAATCAACTTATAGCATCATTCCCAACTCAAGTCTTCATATATGAATTCCATCCAAACACATTCCTTCTTATGTTGAACAATAGCTAGAAAATGAGTAAGCGGAGAGATGACTCAATTGTTAGTGCATGTACTGCTCTTGCAGAGGACCTCGTTTCAATCCTTAGTATCCACATGGTAGTTCACAGTCAACTGTAACTCCAGTTTCAGGGTATTCAGAGACCTCCTGTAATTTCTGTGGGCACCAGGCAAATACACATGACATGCATACATACATTCAGACAGAACATTCATGCATATAAAAATAAATAAAAATAATTTAATAAAATGAAAAAGTAACAAAATAATTTTTATTATTTTAATCTACTCCATTACAGTTTAAGTCCTTAAATATTATCTCATTGTTCTGACTTGAAAAAAAAAAAATCTCAACCATCAATACCATTCTCTTTGGTTTTGTCTGTTTCCAGAAAGTTCTTTAATTTGTCTGACAAGTATCAGGAAGCTTTGTTGATGTTGTTATTGCTAATTAAATAAGAATGATCTAAATTTCTACCATTCTCTGTGTAATTCTATATTGTCTAAATATTACATTGCTACTCACATGATATTTACAAGACTTCTGGAAATAGTTCATGTTGCTAATCAATGTCCATCTCAATCTTCATAGACCTGCTTTAATGTTATTGCCCATAGCAAGGGCTTATGAAAGTTTGTCTACACACTTACAGTAGTTTTAAATGTAGTTGTGTAGATGAGTCTGGACATAGTTAATAGTTTACTCATGTGATTATTAATATTCTCTGCATGAAAACTAAGATTTGACGAGTCGTCAGCTAATGGTGCCTACAGCTAAACTTTGAATATATTTTAGAAGTAAATTTTAGAAAAACTTTTTTTTTTCTTTTCTTTCACTATTGGGGACTTAAGCTGAGTAAACCATATAATTTTCAGCTTCAGGATGCTGTTTAGATATCTGATCTCTGTGGATTAGACTTAAATGCTTTTAGTGAGTATCACTTGATTGTTTTGTGAATAACAAAAGAAATATTAAAATATGAAAGAAATCAATAGCCTTCTGCAAAAAGAGCCTGGAAAACACATGACAGAACGTTTGCTGAAAGTATTCGGATGCCTTTCCCCAAACTTTCAGAGAAATTCTGGCAAAATTTTTCTAAATCCTTATCATTGTATTACCAAAGCTTTGTTTGATTAAGAGACAGGATCTTCAAGCTAATATCACCAGCTATTCTGTCCTAAGTACAGGAAATACTACTTGTATCACTGCATTAGGTAACATTTATCAGTATTAATGTACAACTTAGATAACTTTCTCTTCATAAACAGCACATGTGTAAGTCAAAACACTAGCTATAATTCAACTTCAGTTTTGAAATTCTCTGCTAACTACCTGTATTGAGATGCAAATTATCCTGAAAACAAATTCTAGGGTTTAGTACCTGAGGAGGAAATCTATACGCTGTAAAGATTTTAAGATCTCAATCGACAAGCTGCTTACCAAACCACTAAAATGGCAGATAATGCACTTCAGGAATTAGAATTTTCATGAGAAATGGCATTTAGTGGCTGTAAGCATTTTTTGAGAAATATATGTTTTATTTTCATGCTGACAGAATTGAAGATGATGACAATATGAATTAAATCATGAGAGGGAGGAAAAAATGTCACTGCCAAATATTTAATCTACAGCCTCCATCCTCGTACAGAGATTGTTAGAGTTCCAGTTTTGTACATTTTCAGCTATTGTTCATGATCTGCCTTTAAACAGTCTTTATTGTTATAAGATGGTCTTCATTATTATAAATAATAATTTCAATATAGATTTATAAACAGTCTCTCCTTTCAGTACTTGTCATCTCTGTTTATTAAATAGACACTGTAGTGTTGAAAACTGAATTTATATTCAATATGGCTTTTGTTAGCAAGTCATAACTGAAGGAACAGTTATAACCCATCTCCAATCTTCAACGTTTTCCCTTGAAAATGATGGAATCTGGAGACTTTCTAAGTCAGTTTGGTAATTCTTGTGAAACAGGGCTAAAGAAAACACCTGTATCCTTAAATTGTCATTCATTTTACGAGTAGACAGAGCCGCCCAACATGTTATGTCTTTCACATATACTCATTAATTAACTCTGTTTTACATCACCACCTGAAGCCATAGCGGGCTGTAAACTGCAGCGTGAAATAGTTACTGAGCTTCCTCAAGGAGAAAGCTGTTAAGTGCAGTTTGCAAGCTTGAAGAGACAGGTTCAGAAAGCAATTGCGCTTTCAGAGACAGATTAATAATGTGCTGCCGCTTAGGTAAGCTCTGTCCCCTCACCATCCTGTGAATCATCCTCCGGCATAGGCTGCAGCTTGCCAACACATACAGCTGCCCTTGCCACACGTATTTCTATTTCTCTGCAATGAAGGATTTCTTGAGAAATTGTCGTATGTTTTTAAATCATAAAAGATTTTAAATGAAAGAGCAGGGACGGAGAAGCTGCAGTAGCTGTTTTAAGCCTAATAGCTATCAGAAGTGCTCTTAAACTCCAGTCTAGAGTGCTGAGTGAATAAAGTTTGGTGCAAGGCAGGTACTGCAAAATCCAAAGAAGGAAACAATCAAATACCCTGTTTTAATATGTCCCCTTTTCTCTACTTCATTCATCAAACAAAGCTCCCTTTATCCAGACTGACTAGTAAGGAGTAGGGGTTGATTGATTTTATTTTTTATTTTATATCTATCTATCTATCTATCTATCTATCTATCTATCTATCTATCTATCTATCTTCTATCTATCTATTTATCTATCCATCCATCCATCCATTCATCTATTTACTTTTAACTAAAGGGACTATTAAGATTTCCAGGAAATTTAGGCCATCATTTGGTAGGCCCTTCGTATTATTTTCTACTGCCATAGCAACATGCTGGTAAAATGCTCCTGAGTGTGATTTGATAATAAAACATAAGAACTCATAATGCACAGGGAAAATGGTTCATTTAACATGGGCCACTGTGGACTTTCTGTGGAAGCCCTTCAATCATGACTTGTCCTTAATGTTGTGTCTGACAAGTGAGTCTAGTCTGTTGGCTGCTATGGTAGACTAATAAGTATCCATTCTGTCAGAATAAAAGGTAATTGTTTTAAGTCTCATTTTTTTTAATTTGAAGAATACCCTCAGAAATAGAACAGGTATACACCGTTATGAAGTGACCAAAGATGCATTTAAAAGAAAATCATAGTTTGTTGTTTTTTACTCTTTTGGCTTTTTGTGGGCGCCTACATCTCACTTTGCAAATAAATCACACACAGAGGCTTATTCTTAGTTATGAATGGCCAGTCTTAACTTGACTTATTTCTTACCAGCTTTCTTAACTTAAATTGTCCCATCTGTCTTTGGCTTTAGGGCTTTTATCTTTTTCTATTTCTGTACACCTTCCTTTACTTCTTACTCCATGTCTGGCTGTGTAGCTGGGTGGCTGGGTGGCCTGCCCCTGAGGTTTTCCTCCTTCCTTTCTTGTTTCTAGATCCTTTTATCCCAGATTTCTCCTCATATTTCTCCTCTCTGTCTTACAACTCCACCTATCTTTCTCTCTTACCTCGCTATTGGCCATTCTATACCATCAGGTGTTTTAGACAGGTACAATAACGCAGTTTCACAGACTTTAACAAATACAACATAAACAAAAGTAACACAACCTTAAAATGTTTGTCTTTGGAAAATAAAGACATTTGAAACTTGTAGCACAATATTGAAAAATCATTGTATTCATGTCACCTATATATGCTAAAGTAAATTTATATTTTAAATAGAAGCGCTTGAAATTATGCATAGCTGGCTTTAAGGTGATGTTGTGAGGAAATGACGTCGACACAACTTGTTAGTCTTTGCTTCTGGTTAATCTCTTAGTGAGTTTGTCACTTAAATCTATGAGCAGAAGTTGGTGTATTGGAAAATCAAAAATTTAGAAAATGAATCACATATTTCTGATAGTTTTCAAAAAGTCAAAAGAGTTATGAGCTCTGTCCTGTTCTGGGCCATCTTATCCCTGTATTGTTGATAACATTGAAAACTTGACTCTGCTTGTCAAATTGTTATGTTTTCCTAGTCCAGAAAGATATTCAAAACTTTAAAATGTGTTTATCAACAGTTTCATGACTTTGCATTTATAATAATTTCCTCTGAGTTCTCGTATGTTTTATGACACTATCTTCAGAATCCACTGGTTCCAGAGAAGATATTTTGGACTTTGTAAGAAATTTAAAACTAACTTAAGATATGAAGTGGCCTTGGAGTTTCAAATGTGGGATGGTGATATTCTTGAAAGAGAATTAAATCTAAGGTTCCCTAAATTCCCTGCTTGTACCTGACTTTAAGTACATAGGAAACTGGCATTTGACTTTATATAACTGAATTTTACTGAAATGAGACATTGTAGATTTGACCCATGAGAAAATGTAACTTGAAATGTCTTAATATAATGTCATCTGCGATGAGTCTCATTATCATAAAAATGTAGAAACTAATTTAAATCTATTAGCAAATGGTTCCTTAAAGCCCTAATTAGCTGGTAATTTTGATAATATTGGCAAGAATACTCTTCCATCTTATTTTTGCTTTACTTTAGTTACTCTTTTGCTTCTCCAGGAGAAAGAACTTAGCCTAGACTTTCCCATTAGCTCTCTATATCCCAACTGGGAAGCTCAGCAGCTAACCTCTACAGGGGAACCAACCCACTGTGTGTGAAATTGCATTCCGAAATTGTGTGTTTGATAAGTAAAAGGAGTCTGTGAACACAGTCTAGATTGTTCTTACTTTATAAAGGAATACAGCAGTTTTGTTTTATTTATTTCTCTATTTAGAGAGATAAAAGAGGATGATTGTATTTAAGATCTGTGTATAACAAATATGAACAACTATTGACCTATAATACTTAATGTCTATATAACTTAAAGACTAAAACTTTATATCAGAATATTAAATAGTCTATAAACAACAGTGCAGTAAATGAGGACAATGACGTCAAAATGTATATATATAAATATCTTGATCAGTGGTAGGAATATATAATGTGATAATATAAATATATCCTAAAATTGTATCAATATACAAAATGTCTTAAACATATGTAGAAACATGCATGTATACAATCTGACAAAATAACTTTGCATAGGTGCCTCAGGGTTGGGGGACACCATTGAGGGGTTGATTATTACTCGTATAGGTTAGAGGGTTGTAGTAGAAATTATGTAGGCTCAGAGATCTCCTTGGACAAAAAAAGGAGAGTTGAATGGGATAACAGGCAATTTAGTGTGAAATTTCTTACGCTAATGATAATAATAGTAAGAGAGTGAATACTTGTGAGCTATTATTTATGGACAGTTTACATTGGTATAGATTTTGTATATTGATACAAGTTCAAATTATATTTGTTATTTCTGTTTAGAATATTTATACATCTATTGACTTTTTGGATTATTAAATTATCTGTAATTTTGACCTCATAAATCTCACCTATCATAAGGTGTAGAGTTGGATTAGGTGCAATAACCATTAGCAGGCAGCAGGTGCCGCCGTTGTAGCTGCATGGTTGGAAAATGCAAGCCTTGCGGTGTATAAATTGGAATTTGCCCATTATATACTGAAAAAATATGCTTGAATTAACAGCAGTTGTTATGGAGATCAAAGCAATTCGGGGAGTTGGTGACCAGGATAAATAGAAAAGCCAGAGCCTTCCATCAGAGCAAATCACAGAATATGTGCTCAATGGGGATCCCTGCCTGTACTCAGTGGTGGCTGGCTGGAGCTGCAAGTGGGGAGTCAATGCCCAAAAGCACCATAAGGGTCCTGGCGGTGATGGGCTGGAGCCACAGAAGTCCTGAAAAGGGGGTGTACCAGTCCTCAAGCTCCACGTTGGGTGTCATATGTTGGAGGTTAAGGATGCGGGTCAAAGAATCCCAAGATAACACAAAAAGATTCCACTTATATTTCCTTTATTGTAATGGGCAAACTGATGGAACAGGAATGAGAAGTCCAACCTCAGGTGTGTGATGTGGGAACCAGAGAGAATGAGTCCTGGGCTGGCAAGCTATTTTCTCTGTGTTTCCAAAAGTCATGACCTAATCTGGTCCAACCTCTTAAAAAAATCAATCTTTGGCTGACAGAGGTTTCTCCATCACCATCTACTTAAACAATAAATCTGATCTCTCTCTCTCTCTCTCTCTCTCTCTCTCTCTCTCTCTCTCTCTCTCTGTCTCATACAAACAGGCATTTTCTCTCCTCTTTTGAAAATTTACTAGAGTGGCCTTTCTCAATAATTTGTAGAGAAATATGCTAATTGGGAATTCATTTCTTTTTTCAATTTTGCACTTCAGAAATCATTATATGAAAAAAATTAATGAATGTGATTGAATATTATGTATTAAGGAATTACAGAACACATCATTATCATGCATTCAAAACCTCAAGCCCACTTGATGTCTTAAGCCACTTTTTTTACTTTTTTAAAAATTTCAAAGTAGCTTATCTAGACCCCAAAATGTCTAATAACAGTGTCATAAAGCTAAAGGAAAATATTATGAATGGAACCAGCATGAAATCCTCTTGGGAAGGAATTGCTCTGTCAATATGCTTCTATAAATGGCATAAGCCACCAGCTAACTGCTCGGCCACTCTCTGGGAATCAAGCAGCCTGAGCGCAAAATTGGTAGAGGCTGCAGGAGGAAGCCTGATTCTTTTCTATGGTCTGTGTGTCCTGTTGCTTTGCTATGCTGAACTCTAAAGGGCTAGTGTAGTAAGAATGTTTATTATTTGCTCACAAAAACTATCTCATCTACATTAAGAAAATTTTTAAAGAAAAAACTTAACATTAAATGAACATTATAATGGTGAATTTTAAACAATAATCTACATGTAAAAGTAAAGTAGAAGCATATTGATTGGATTTTAAAAAAAGCTGATTTAGAATTCTCAGTGTTTTCTGTTTGATAAACTGAAGACAATGACAGCAAAGGCAAACTACTCTTGCTTGATAATTTAATTACTTTGTTTATGTCTGTATTTATAGTTTCATATATTCATAGTAATATTAGAAGAGGTAAGCGTATTAGTGAATTTTATGAACTCAGGGCATTTATAATGCTAGGCACCTGAGTTCACAAAAAATAAGATAAATATTTCCTGCTTGTCATTTTTGTTTATCTCATACTTAATGTGTATGCATGCCTTATAGCAAACTTCCCAATCATGGAATCTGCAATTGACCTTATTTTAAAATGATCATACCTGGATTAAATTTGAAATGCTGAAGTGATAAAACTTAGCACAAACATAATCAAAGACATTCATTCTGACCTCTCATATATAAATGAGTCATAATTGCACATTTTTCTCACTATGTAAATTAACTGCATATGCATGCATTTTAATGTCAAGTTGATGTTATTTGTCCTTTATAGCTGTATTAAGTCACTTCCCCTCAGTTAAGATTCTACCTGTCATTATAAAACTATTATCAAATATATACCTCAGTCATTAGTATCTACTTTAACTCAATGAATGCATTTCCAATTTGTCTAGACACAGCCAGTGGCTTATAGTAGCGTCAGTTCAAGTTTTATGTGATGAATAAAAACTATTGATCAACCCTGCCCCAGTCTCCTTTTACTTGTATACTTTTCTTCAACAGAGTTTTTAATCACCTAGAACCAAAATCTGGTTGTTTCCTCTATTAATTAAGAATAATGGTTTTCTCTGATTTGGAAGTCCCTCTTCATATATGATGAGGAATAATCAAGATTGTTTCTGTTTAGAATCATTTGGAAGTTTCCTTTCATGATTGTTGCATAAAGAGGAAGTCCCTTTGTTCTGTCCCAGCCACCGGCTAGCTTACACCCAAAATAATCACACAGAAACTTTATTAATTAAAACACTGCTTGGCCGTTAGCTCTAACTTCTTATTGGTTAATTCTTATATCGTAATTTAACACATTTCTATTAATCTGTGTATTGCCACATGACTGTGATTTACCGGCAAGATTCTAACCAGCGTCCGTCTCAGGCAGGAGATTTATGGTGTCTGCCACTCTGCCCTTCTTCCTAGTTCTGTCTACTCTGCCTACCTAAGTTCTGTCTTATTAACTGGGCTAAGGCAGTTTCTTTATTCATTATCCAATGAAAGCAACACATAAACAAAAGGACCTCCTATACCACCTGATCCAACATTATTTTGATAAAGATTCTCATCTTGGGGAATATAATGAGCCTCTATCAATTTTTGACATTTCCAATGCATTTTCCCCAAACAAATCCAACTTACAAACAAATATTCATATTTCAACAAGGTGTTAAGATTGTCCTGCTATGTGACACAATTTCTTCTCAACATGATTAAGTGTAGATTCTTTCAGGTAATGGCAAATTTCCTTTCTAGATACCTCTTACATATAAGGCTCTGCCTCTTTGTTTTGGTATCTCTCAAAGGTTTAGTCTATATTTGGAATCAAGAACACTTGAATCTAGGGAGATAACTAACTTAGCAACCTATGGAGGCAGGGGCAAAGAAAGGACATACAGTATTAGCAAATGTGGTACTTTTGCCCTGTGCCAATCAGGAAAGTAAACTCACCTTAAAATAGAAGTGCATTTTTATTACACATGAGTCCATTAATTCTTGACTCAAAACAATAAATATGACAGTGGATTTTCATAAAATTTATCCCAAATATTTCATATTTACTCTTAGCTTAATCACAAATGTGACAAATGTCCTCCAAGGTTAGTGAAATAATAGCTTTTGATATATTTAGTCAATTTAATTGGTGATTCAATTGTCTACTTTAGTATCATGTTTTTGTCTTGTATGACTGATAATGTTTGTTATTATTTGATACATAAAATATATGTTGTAGGGATAGGTAATATGTACTAACTAGTATTAAAAATTTAGAAACTGTGTGTTGTCATGATTCTATTTCTATATATGACTAGTTGCTTTAAAACCATTTTAAAGTTTTAGCTAGCACATTATAAACTTCTAATTTCAAGAATTTATAAAATACATCATTAGCATTTCTATATAAAAATCATTTTTATCTAGATAAAACTAGTATACATATATTCCAATTCAGATTAGTAGTAACCGATATTTCTGTCTTTACAAAGCAATACTATTATTTTCATATTGTATTATGTTTTTATTTAGGAAAAAAAATCAATATTAAAGAGATAAAAGTTCTCTTCAAAGTACTCATACACAAGAGGAGAAGAAATAGCCCAAACACATGGAAATGATTGACTTTGCCTTTTGACACCAATGTTGACACCAGAGTATGTAATGAAGATCAATTATAACAGATTTTCATGATAGCTCTTTGAGGTTTCTTTTATCAAATGACAGAACAAAGTAGAATCTGCCTACTGGCTGTATTCCATCTAATTAGACCCTGGTTCTTTTTATTTCCTTTAAGCAGGACCAACTGTCAAAGGTATACACTGACAGTGAGATGAGAGAGGATCTTTTTATTGCTCATTGTAAGATATTTGGATGAGAATTTGCCAGAAGTAGATGCGTCTGAGGATTTTCAAGGTGGAAAGGCACAAAAAAAGAAAGGAAATAAATGGATCAAATGCTATGGCTCTTCCCCAGCACCCAGTTCTGAGAACTTGACTCAACCACAGAAAACTACCCTAAAACCCACTGCATGCCATAAGTATCACAGTGAATGTTGCTCCTTCCTTTATGTGACTGAACTCCAACAGTTTGGCACAGTGCTGAGCTGTGAATCTCTGCATCTGCTTCCATCCATTACTGGATGAACGTTGTATGACGACAATTAAGGTAGTCATCAATCTGCTTACAGGGAAAGGGCGTTTTAGGTACTCTGTCCACGATTGCTTAGATTCTTAGCTGGTGTCATCATTGTGGATTCCTGGGAATTTCCCTCTGGCCTGGTTTCTTACAAATCCCATAATGACTCCCTCTTTCAAGATATCTCTGTCCTTGCTATCCCTCTCTGTCCTTCACCCAACTTCATCTTCCTGATCCCTCAACACAAAGGGGCCAAGACCATGATGGAAAAACCCACAGAAACATCTGATCTGAGCTACTGAGACCGACAGCTGGGGAACCTGCGTAGGACTGAACTATGCCCTCAGAATGTGGGCAACAATTGTGTGACTTGTGCAGTTTGTGGGATCACTGGGAGTGGAACCAGTATTTATCCCTAGAGCAAAAACTGGCTCTTTGGAGGCCAGTCCCTATGAAGGAATACCTTGCTCAGCCTAGACAAAGGAGCCAGGGTCTTGGTCCTGCCTCAAATTATGTGACAGCTTTTGTTGACTCCCCATGGGAGGCCTCACACTCTCTGAGGAGTGGATGGGGTTGGGTAGGGAGAAGATGAGAAAGCAGGAGGACAGAAGGGAGAGGGAAATGAGTTTTGTATGTAAAATAAGATTTTTTAAAAAATAAAAAAGTTAAAAAAAATCACTGTAAATAGAGCTCAGAACAGTATCACACTGTGTTATTACAGATCTGATTCTCCATTCTCGTTCTTCTTAAGTGCAAGTGTAAAAATCAACAACCTGTAAACAATACAGTATGTGCTAGATTTTCAGTTTTAAATATTTTATATATTTAGAGTTTATTTGATTTTTACAATAGCATGGTATGCAACAGCAGCACTCAAACAATAACTGAATAAAGAATATATAAATAAAGGACTGAATGAATGCACAAACCCCCAAGGAAGTAGGAAGTAGAACTGCATTTTTTTTCTTGATTTTGTGAAAGTGGAAATTGAATTTCAGAGCAAAGTAAAGACTGTCCAAATATTACTTTGCAAAGTAACTAATATAGTAAGAAGCAATGCCCAGGTTCCTGACTCCTGGAGCATGTTTGGTCTATGTTAAGTTTTCCACCAGTTTTGCAACCTGACAGTTTTCACCCAGGTGCATATAAGCATGCATATCTTCAGTTCTTTCATAATCGATGCGAAAGATTGCCTTGAGCTTGGAGAAAGGCACTTGGGGGCTAAATGATTTTTCTCTGAGTTTAGAATATTAAGAAGGAAAAGAAAATAAAACAAGACAATACAAGGTAAAGCAGGAAAGCTAACATTAGAAGGGGAATAAAGAGATAATGGCAATTCTAAAGATTAAATGCCAAATATACAAAGCAACCACCCGTATAACACACAAGTAAAACAGAAATCAGAAAGAATGAAAGCATGTGTGCTCTGTGTACAGAAGTTTCTGCATGCCAACTCTCCATGTCAAACCCTGGATCTCACACCCGCTCATATGGAAAGACTCAAATAAACCATATGCCAGTATTAGTTTCCACAGTCCACCCATGTGCCTTGTGTGTCACAAGTTTGAAAGTTGAGGCTCATCAGGTGCCGGACAAGAGTTTATTCGTAGATCCCTCTCTTGGACTTTGCGGTCATATAACCAGGGCAACAAAACAAAGAAATCCTTCCCTGTTCTAATGAGAAACAGAAGAAAAGTGGGTAGGGGAGTGGGAACAGAATGCGGATGTGGGAAAGGAGGGAGGGAAAACTGTGGCTAGGTGTAATATAGGTAAATAAATAATTTTAATTAAAAAAGAAATTATCTTTTCAGATATTTATGTTAAAGAATTGCTGAAACTTAAAAATTTCTAGTGTTTAATCCCAGCACTTGGGAGGTAGAGGCAGGCAGATCTCTGAGTTCGAGACCAGCCTGGTCTACAAGAGCTAGTTCCAGGACAGGTTCCAAAAAAAAACACAGAGAAACCCTCTCTCGAAAAAAACAAACAAACAAACAAAAAAAACAAACAAAAAACAAAACAAAACAAACATTTCTAGTGTTCTTTTTTTTTTACTTGAATATAATATTATAGGAAACTTTGCTCACAATGTAAAAATAGTCCAAAAGCTTATTGGCAAACAGCAGAGAGTGGTACTTCTGCCCAAATTTCAAAGTCCACTGGGATTGGCAGCAATGCTTCCACTGAACCCCAGGAGATATGCAATTCCACTATTCTTCTGTTGTTCTAAAAGAACAACAAAATATTTTAACTATGTTTTCTAACCAATTTTTTTATAGATACCACTCTCTTTATCAACATATAACCTGTAACTGTAACATTTTTGCATGTATATTTGTGGAACTTTAAAAAAATTGTATTTATATAAAATAATTGAGAGAGCTTATTTTTATATAATCTCTGTACAAAATTATGTTTTCCTTCTATTGTTTGTGTTAACAAGCCATGGTAAAGAAGCATACATCATATTAACTTTACTACATATTAGTGAATTATATTTTCCTATCATTGATATTGCTAAATTGCTATTTGAATCTAAACTCCATTTTATATTCTTTAGTTTTCTCTACAGTAGAATAATTTGGTATAGATTATCTCAATAAAAATGCTAATAATATAATATTTAATCAAAAGATTTATAGCACCTTTCATTTTAGGAGGGGTAGGTAGATAAAATCAATAACCCATGATTTTAAATTTTCAACAAAATTTCAAGGTTCTCTAATATACAGTAATCACCATAACATATATTTACTTTAATTATTTTCCTTTAGAATTAATTTATATAAATATTTCACCTTTGTGATAATTGATTCTCTGTTGCAGGACTTTTACATAGTTAAAAATAAGAAACACACACCTATAAAGCCCATTATTGGAGAAGCAGAGGCAGAAGGATGTGAAAGTCATGGTCCTTGACTACACATCATGAATGAGTTCAACTTCAGGTACTTCAGACCCTATATCAACACAACACCAACACCAACATCAACTCAACACCAACATCAACAAACACAGAAAAGAAAAATCAGAAAACAATCCCATATTCTAAACACAGATAACTGTTTAAAGGATATTTCCATTCCAAAGTAAAACATAACACATCTGCCAAAAAGAATAAAACAAGTATTCACAACACATGGTTTCATTCATACTTTCAAAAAAGCTTGGTTTATCATAGAGAACACAAATAGCCATTGATGTCTAGATGCTATGAATAGATAATACTAATATTTAAAGTAATGCAGTGGCTAACTGAATTAATCCACATATTATATCACAGGGAATCTCCAAGAGAAGTGACTAACAAATTGAGAAATTAACTAGTGACAGGAGACACTACTTTGAGACTCTGGATTGATGTAAAGAACACAGAATATTATTATAAAATGCTGATGAACTCGCACATCAATAAACTTAAATTTATGAGGCATTGCTTAAAGGTTATTTAAATTTTATTCAACTTAAATAAATTTATTACCTAATTTTCTACATATTCATCACATACTTTAAAGTAATTTTGTACTGACAGGAAAATATATAGAGACTGATTATCAAATTAAATGCATACTTTTTATTATGTTATAAATATTCATTTTGTATAGTTTTACAGATAGTTTTTATTAATAACTGATTACTTAGCTAGTGACATCGACGTGATGGAGTAGAAACACTTAGAATTATAAAGTTTTACAACTGATGTAATTTCTGACACCATACCTAAAGTGCAGAGAGCATAATGTGCAATATATGTTCCTCTGTAATTATAAATACTGGATATAATAGATCAGATAAAATTAATACTAAAACATGGATGGTGGCTGATAGTATTTAGTCATTATTAACTCAAATATTAATAAATAATAAGGTCTCACCAATAATAGCACTAAACTATAAAAGTGTACATGTAAGAGTACTGGGGTACATTTTTTATTTTATTTATTAAAAATTTTCACCTCCTCCACACTTCCCATTTCCCTCCCCCTCCCTCTCCAGTTCTAAGAAAAGTCAGGGTGCCTTGCCCTGTGGAAAGTCAAAGGTCCTCCCCCTTCCATTCAGGTCTAGGAAGGTGAGCATCCAAACAGACTAGGCTCCCATAAAGCCAGTCCATGCAGTAGAATCAAAACCCAGTGCCATTGTCCTTGACTTCTCAGTCAGCTGGGCTACATTTCCACCATTCTCCCTGAGGTTGCTCAGTCCTGGAGTGATCAACCCCAACTGACAAAACCACCTATTATGACTTGAAAGATTCCAAACCCATGAGTTATCTAATGGGTCTGTTTGACATTCGGGTAGGAATGCAATGGGTTGGAAAATGTGAGGGATGTTTAGCACTTAGATGCAAAATTTACCACTAGCAAGGCAGTCTTCCTCCATTCAAACATTAGCCTTCACACAACTGACATACATTCCGGTAAATAACTGCTTAGTCAAGGTGTTCTTTGTATATCTGGGGTCTAAAAATTCTAAAGGGGTCAACATGTGTTTCATAATGGCCTAGTGGTCTGAAATGGTCTGAAATTAACATCCCCATGTTGCTTTTTGCTATATTGTCTATTACCAATTAAAAGAAACACTCAGGAGTCAGCTATTCAGGGGCAGAAAGCCTGATAGATTAGTAAAACCATAGAGAAGTGACCAGCTGACCTTCTCTCCACACTTCTTAAACCAAAAGGGCTGAAGAAACACCCTGAAACTCCAAGTCCCTCCCACCCCTCCCTGTGTGCATCTCTGTTTATACCCTGGGTCCTCTGAATTCTCTATGAGTAATTCTTGTCAACTAGTCATTGCTGCTGCTCGCGGATTCAAGGTCAACTTTATTAACGCAGTTAGGGGTCACTATGTGATCAAACATCATGTGCCATCCTCATGTACAGATCCACAAGAAAGATTTTTGTCCTATACATTTTGGAACCCTTACCACACATAATTTTGATCTCTGTCCATGTTAAAAGTCACCAGTTAGTAAAATGGGCAATAGTAAAAGATACTGAGCAGTAAATATATTCTCAATGATCAGTTGTAGATTATCACAAAATACACAGTTCATCACTAGATTATTACATATTCCATAAAGAGAATCACAATAAGCTATAAGCATTGAAGCTGGAGAAATGGCTTGCTTGGTGGTTAGCAACAATGGCTAATTTTCCAAAGGACTTGGGTTTGATTCTCAGCACCCACATGACATCTTTCAACTATTTGTTTTCCATTTTTAGTAGTTTTGTTGCCCAATTCTTACCTCTGCCAGCACAAGACATACACATGGTACACAAACATACATGCTGGCAAAATACTTTACACACTAAACAAATAAATGAAAATTACATATTCTAAATTAATAAATAGCCTATAAAATGTTATCATAAAATATTTATTAAACACTTCTTATCACTATTTCATATTCACTACTGCAAGTAATAATAATTTAATTAAATTTAAACACTCAGATACATTGTGCTTAATGTTTGATCTGTAAATGAATAAAATAAGATATGAAAAATACCAAGGTGATTTCCAATTAAGGAAGTGCTCAAAAGTGTGGTTAATATCAGATATGGTGGCACACATCTTTAATCCAAACAGTCTGGAAGCAGAGTCAGGTGGATTTGGGAGATGGAGGCCAGTCTGGTCTAAAAATCGAGTTCCAAGGCTGCCATGGCTACACAGAGAAAATATGTCTTAATTCTTCCCCAAAAAAAGTGTTCAAAATATTGATCTACTTTCAGTTGTTAAATATGCAGTATTCTTTACTACATAGCTACCTTTAGATGTCAATGGGAGAGGCTGCCTTGCAATGACCAACACATCACTGTGCAGTGTGTCATTAAGACTGGATTCATGTGTAATTCTAATTTTCATCAAATTTAACTTTGTTTTGTAAACAGTTTCATAACTGTGTGAAATTGGTCTTCCCTGAATTTTGTCTGAAATCTTCTATCATATTAATCATGTCATGGCAAAAACTAACTCTTGCTTCCTGGAAATAACGGCAATCAAAAGTATGAAATGAGCGACTGTGCATGCACCGGAACTTGAGAAACTAAAACTTCTAGCCCGCAACTCCAACATACTCCTCTATTCTTACTGGAAATTGAATTCCTGGCATCAGCAAGCAGCGTATGTGTAATATAATTGGAATCCTTGAACTCTAACTTGGCAAATAGGCTTCATTCATTAGCAGTGGCTCTTCTGCACAGTGCGAGTATCAGAATCTGCAGCCTGTTATTAAGTTTAAGTTTTCAGAATACACACACTAATACATATTTAAGAGCATCGGCAGTACCTTTATTTTCTTGACTAACAGCTTACTGAGAAGTATCACAGCAAAACAAGGGAAATGTAGCTAGTTAAGACTGATACAAAAGTGAATTCATGAGACTTGCTTTTATTACTTTCTTTTTAGTGCAGGCCCTCCAAATTTAAAGGGCAAACCTAGACTGAAATTTTCCAAGCTTTGCACATATTCTGGAACTCTTGGAACTCCTCATTTTCCCTCATGTTCTGGATCATCGCAACCATGCAAGAAGGCCCTCTCTGTCCCTGCTTACTCAGGAGTTCTGCCAGCAGAATGAGAGCTGCAATAGTAGTGCCTTCCATTGTAAAAGGCTCTTTGGGAATGTCATATTTCCATGTTTTAGGTGTTTCCACATCTCTGCAGTGGAACTCGCAGATGTATACATTTTCTAAGTCACTTTTAGAGGTACTCTAGTTACAAGTCTTTATTGTATCCACAGCACACCGCCAAGAACTGGTGTGCTACATATTGCTAAATGGTTATTGATTTACTAATGTATATATGCATGGACTTCATATGAAGTATATATCAGCAATTAGCATGCTCTTAGAAAAAATGCAAACAAGCAACTATTTCCAGGAGTGGCCACCTCAACATACTCTTACTGTATTCACATTTTCTTCAGGAGAGAACTTGATGCAAGTGGAAAACGCCCATGTGTACATTTCCATGCTAAGTAGATTTGAGTAAGTCAGGGTTACTGATGCTATGATGAAGCACTATGACATAAGGCGACAGTTCATCATCAAATGAAGTAAGGATAAGAACTCAAGCAGGGCAGGAACCAGGATGTAGGAGCTAATGCAGAGGCCGTGAAGCAAAGCATCTTACTGGGTTTTCAAACACGGCTTGAACAGATTGATTGCCCAGGACCACCAGCCCATGGGTGGCATCCCTTGAAGTCCTATTAAATACCTTAAGGGTCTGTGGGTTAAAATATGGTTAAAAAAAAAACTATCCTCAGAAGATAAGAATCATTTTATCTCAAGATTTATCTATAGTATTCTTGGACATATGCCCAAAAGATGCTTCATTGTATGACAGAGACACTTGCTCAACCATGTTCAATACTGCTCTATTCATAATAGCCAGAAATTGGGGGAAAAAACTAGAGTAAAAGGGTGTGTGTGTGTGTGTGTGTGTGAGAGAGAGAGAGAGAGAGAGAGAGAGAGATTTAAAATTATGTAATTTAAAAATGAATAACACTTACATAGCACTATGAAACAAAGAAACTTCACAGATACCCTTTGAGTTCATATTTTGTTGGCTACCTGTTGCTGGCCATGCAACTTATCCTTTACAGTAGTTTTTATCCCCTATAAGATTCCCTCAGGGAAAACATAGTGTTTTAATTAGGATTTTTATTGCTGTGAAGAGACACTGTGACCATGACAACTTACAAAAAGACATACATTTAATTGTGGCTGGTTTAGAGTTCCAGAGGTTTAGTCCATTATCACCATAGTGGTGCATGGAAGCTTGCAGGCAGACATGGTGCTGGAGAAGGCACTGAGAATTCTACACCTTGATTCATAGGTGGCTTAAAGAGGAACTGTGTTCTGGGCTTAGCCTGAGCATATATGAGATCTTAATATCTGCCCCCACAGTAGCACACTTACGCCAACAAGACCACACCTATTCTATTGTGCTACTTCTATGGGACAAGCATTCAAACAATAGTTTGAGTCTAACCTATTCAAAATAACACACATAGTTTTCACTTCAGGGTAATAATCAATTAGAGATAGCTCCTTGGGATGGGATCATGTTTCCATTTCTCATTTACACACTAGTACCCCATCTGATGAGGACCTGTGAGGAACCTATGCATGCTGTTACAGTCTCTTTAAGTTCATACATTCAGTGATCCTGCTGATTTAGATTTAGAGGGCATATTTTTCTTGGTGTCCGTTTCACTCCTCTAGCTATAATATTTTTTTTTCAGTTCTTCTTCCTCAGAGTTTTCTGAGCTATGAAGAGGTGAATTTGATGGAGACAGCCTATTTTGGGGGGTTTAGTGTTCCAATTTCACTCATTCTCTACAGAATATTTTTGTTGTCCATGTATCTCTTTATATCTGCTACAGAAGGAAGCCTTTCTGATGGTGACTAAAAAAAGACAGTAAACTAAAAGTATATTAGAATGTCGTTTTATTGCTATGTTCAGTTAATTTTTCAGAAAGTAGTATTTGGATTTAATCTCGGTATCCCAGTTATATAGTCTCAGGGTTATGGTCACACAAACTGTGGCAAGTATGGTTTCCATCTCACTGAGTGGAACTTAAATCAGTTTGGGTATTTGTGCCATCATTGCACTGGCATTTTCTTTCAGGCAGGGCATCATTTTAGGTCAAATGTTGTGTGGATGCTTGATGTTCACATTTCTTCTTTGGTAGCATTCAGAATATCTTCATGTACCAAAATTGCTAGAGCATAGAGTGAAGACTTCACACATGCACAAGCTCTACTTATTCATGTTCAATGAGTAATGTAGGTGTTTTCTTCAACAATGGGGCCTTGCCATGAGTATACGAGAGCAACCTATAATCTTGGCAACAGACTGAGTTGATTGGGGTTCCTATTTCATGACCTTTGGCCAACAACACAGATACATATAACCTAATACTGTTATTAGGAGATTTATTTAGTTAAAGGTATGGCAAATTGGGACTCCATATCACCTGTTATTTGGTGATCATTTAGATATTCACATACACATTTACTTGTTTTTTTTGTTTGTTTGTTTGTTTGTTTGTTTGTTTTTTTTTTTTTTTTTGAGACAGACTTTCTCTGTTCTGGAAGTCCTGGAACTCACTTTGTAGATCAAGCTGGTCTCAAACTCGCTGAGATCCACCTGCTTCTGCATCCTAAACAATGGTATTAAAGGTGTATGCACAAAATTTACAAAGCTTCTACAATGTTAGGATTTCATACTTTCTTCAAATGGCTGTTATTTGTAACTTTTCCACCCACATTCCCTCCCTTTCATTTCCCTAAAGACTTAATCCTCCTGTTCCAGCCTCCTCCCCATCCACCACGACTATTTTATTTCCCTTTAATAGAGATAATCATCTGTCTCCTTCTAGTTTCTTACTCTATCTCTAACCTCTGTTGGTGCATGGATCATAACTTGGTTATCTTTAACAGTTATTATCCACATATGAAAAAATATATGCTATATTTGATTTTCTGACTTTGAATTACTTTACTCAGAATAGTTATTTTTTGTTCTACTTCCACCCAGTTCACTGAAAATTCTATGATTCCATTTTTTTGGGAGGGGGTTTGAGACAAGGTTTCTCTGTAGTTTTGGAACCTGCCCTGGAACTAGCCCTTATAAACCAGGCTGGCCTCAAAGTCAGAGGTTCACCTGCCTCCCAAGTGCTAGGATTAAAGGTGTGTGCCATCATTGCCTGGCTCATGATTCCATTAAAAAAAAAATTCTTTACTGAATCCTTGGGTTTACAACTTGTACCCCAATTTTATTCACTTCTTGGTTTCCCATATTCCCCCCCATCCCTGTGACATTCTGCCCATGAAAGAAACAAAACAAAGTAAGTAAGCAAACAAAAGCAAGAACAAAAAAAAAAGCCAACCAAAAAAAATAACAGAAACAAACAAACAAGCGCAAAAAAAAAAAAAAAAAAACAGAAAAATTTCTGCTTCTTCTTCCTTCCTGCCTCTCCATCTCCTCTTTATTCATCCTGATGGCATTGGAGGCTTTAGTATATGCCCACGAGTAGCATAGCTGGTTCTTTAGGTAAATTAAATTCTGCCTTCCCAAGGAACTGCCACACTCATTTCCACAGTGGTTGTACAAGTTTTCACTCCCCAGCAACAGATAAATGTTCTTCTTGCTCTACATTATCACCAAAATTAGCTGTAATTTATTTTATTGATCTTAGACATTCTGACAAGAAAAATATAAAATTGCAATGTAGTTTTGATTTGCATTTCTCTTATTTCTGAGGCTGTTGAACATTTCTTTAAGTGTTTCTCATCTATTTTACTTTCCTCTTGAGAATTCTGTTTAGATATGTACTAGGATTTTGTACATTTACATTTTTTGATATTTGCCTTCTAATAAATATGTATTTGGTAAAGTCTTTTCACATGGTGCCCTTTGCCATACAGAATCTTTTCAGTTTCATGAGGTCCCATTCATTAGCTGTTTGTATTATTGCCTCTGCTAACAGTGTTCTTTTTAGTTTTTTTTTCCCTCTGCCAATGAGTTCAAGAATATTCTTTCTTCTTTCAAATTCAGTGTATCTGGTTTTATGTTGAGATCTTCTTACCATTGGAGTTGAATTTTATTCAGGACAATAAGTATGAATCTGTTTGGGTTCTTCTAGATGCAGGCATCCAGGTTGACCACAATCATTTGTTGCAGATGCTATCTTATTACTAGTGTGTATTTCTGTCTTATTTGTTAAAAAGCAAAAGCAAAAACAGGTGTCCATAGGTGTATGGATTTGTATCTGTGTCTTAATTTTGATTCCATTGATCAAAGTGTCTGTTTTGGACACGAATGACTTTTGAGATAAAATAGTTCATCTCTGAGTATTTCAATCATACTATCTCCAGAGAAATGCAAACTTGTTTTTAAATCTTTCACTTGGCTAAATATTTGTTTAGTTACCTAGAGACATGGTTGTATGTATACATTGCAGATTATTATCTGTTAATGTTGGATGTCTGTGATTTGAGCTAGAATCTAATTGTTCTGTCTAGTCAAATTTCAAGTGAGGTGACTGTGACTTAGGCATTACCTAAGTTAAAAATAAATTATCTTAGTATACTGTGCTCATTAATTTTATAACACGCAGAACAAATGAAGCTATACTTCTCTGCCCCCCCCTTTTAAGGGTGTACAAGTAAGTGTATATAAAATATACATATTCTCGTACTGGTTTGCTTTGCTCAACCTTATTACATGGGTAGGTGCTTAGTCTTACTGCAACTTGATATGCCATGTTTTATTGGTATTCATAGGAGAGCTACCCTCCCTAGAAGGAGATGGAAGAGGAGGGAGTTGGGGGGCATTAGAGAAAAGAGGCTCTGAGGGGAGGATATCGGGAGAATGATGCCAGCATGTAAAATTAATAGATGTAGCCGGGCAGTGGTGGCGCACGCCTTTAATCCCAGCACTCGGGAGGCAGAGGCAGGCGGATCTCTGGGAGTTCGAGGCCAGCCTGGTCTACAAGAGCTAATTATGGGACAGGCACCAAAGCTACAGAGAAACCCTGTCTCGAAAAACCAATCAATTAATCAATCAATCAATCAATAAATAGATGTATAAAATAAAATCTAATCTTTTTAATTAATCCCAAAAATATACACACACTTATAATAGCAATGTGTATATTAATGACAGAGCTCTGATATGAATAATAATAATAGATGCAATTCTACTATCCTCACAAGGGAACTTTATTGTGATTTCTAATACTTTCTAAAGTAAATATTAAGTGAATAGACACTTTTTGATGATTTTTATCATTTCACACTTATATATACTTAAGAAATCATGGATTTTCTTTATTTACCCTTGCAGAATGCTCAGTTCTGTTAGTATGCATATATTTTAACTTGCTACACCAAACTAAAGATATACTCTTCTTTGCTACTCTATTTGTGTGCTTTTGTAGGTGTTTTTGGCCTTGTTTGGGTATCTTAGTTTACATTTTTATCATAATTTATCTTAGATAATGCTTCAAAATAGTTTAAATAAAAATTATCTCATTGTAAGACCAAGGATATAAAATGTTAGAGCTATTTGATCAACACATTTCTCTATTTACTGAATGAAAGACAGTAAACCCTGGAGAGAATCAAGAGCAAAAGATCTCCACCCAAGAATATATAGATACAATTGCATTTAATTATATTTTAATTACTAGGGTATCATAAAATTTTGACAAAGATACTGGCTGAAAATAACGTTGTATTTGTCAAAATTTTATTAGCCCTAAAATTCTAAGTTTTTTTTGACTAGCTGTTTAACCTTGGTTATTAAAATGTCAAAGTCAGTAGCTTACCTTTTTGTAATTCTTCTCAGAATACCATGGAGAAGAAGTCTCTTTGCTGCTTATTTAGATAGATTTCATAATAAAATTATTTCATGAGTTATTTGATAGTAACCTATTAAGTGTAATTTGTACTGCCCTTGTATTCAGAAGACTGCTGCTGTCCACTGGATAGTTTTGACCTGCTAGGAACCATACACCTAAAGAAACAGATGTAGCATCCTGTAGCAGCCACCAATTGTCAATAGCCACTCAGAGGTGGAGATGCCTAAGCCTCAAGTCTCCCTTCATGCTTAAATGTGATTGCATTAATTTTCATGTAAATGCAATAATATCATTTTCAAGGAAAATTGACGTTCATTGTTATATATACCACATATTCTTTATTTGCTAATGATCACCTAATTCAGTTCACTAATTTGTGTATTGTGACTATTTCTGCACTAAACAAATGTGTAAGTATCTCTGGGTGTATGTTGATTGTGAGTCACTGGAGTATATACTCAGGACTCCATAAAACAGAAAAGAAATGAATACTACTCGAATCATTTTTTTTCTTTTTTACTTATTTTGTAAAACAATCTTTACCAATTTTACATAGCAATCCCAGTTCCCTTTTCCTCCCCTCCCCCCCACTCTTCCCAACTTCTACCCACCCCAAACCAGCCCATTTCTCAGAAAGTGTAAGACTTCCCATGGGAAGTCAACAAATTCTGACACATCACTGTGAGGCAAGACCAAGGCCCTCCTCCCTATATCTAGCCTGAGCATGGTATCCATCCAAAGAAATTGGGCTCCAAAAAGTCAATTCAAGAATTATAGATAAATCCTGGTCCCACTACCAAGGGCCCCACAGACTTCCCCACCAACACAACTATCACCCGCATTCAGAGGACCTAGTTTGGGCTTTTTCAGATTCCCCCACTGTGAGTCCAAAGTCAGTGAGCTCCCACTAGCTCAGGCTGTTTCTGTGGGTATCCCCATCATGGTATTGATCCCTTTGCTCATATTATTACTCCTCTCTTCTTTCGACTGGATCCTGGGATCTTGGCCCACTGCTAACTATAGGTCTCTGCATCTGCTTCCCTCAGAAGCTAGATGAAGTTTCTATGATGACAATGAAGGTAGTCATCAATCTGATTGAAGGGGAGGCAAGTTCAGGTACCCACTCCACTATTGCTTAGGATCTTAGCTGGGGTCATCCTTGTGAATTCCTAAGAATTTCTCTATTGCCAGGTTACTTTCTGGTTCCAACAATGGCTCCCTTAATCCAAATATCTCTTTCTTTTCTCTCCTTCTCTGCCCTTCCTCCATCTTGGGCATCCTGTTTCCTCATGGTCTCTTCTCCACTTCCCTTCTCCTCTTACCCTCCTCTTCTGCCCATCCTTCTCCACCCTTTGCTCCCAATTTTCTTAAAAGTGTTGTCTATATTCTTCTATATGCCAGGACCAGTTGTTATACAAGCACTATTTGTTGAAGATGCTTTTTTTCACATTGTATAATTTTGGTTTCTTTGTTGAAATTCTTGTATCCATAGATGTAGATTTACATCTGAAACTTCACTTCAGAAGGCTGTCAGTCTTCCTGAAGGTGACACCTGAGGTTGACCTCTGACCTTCATACACAAATCTCCATAGCCTTCATACCAGTATGCATAAAAATCTCACACACAGAGGTATTCATACACAGTTATACACATGCATAAAAGGTAAATCTGATATTTCCATCGACACTTCTGAAGATATCACTATTTAGTCCAATTCCTTAATAATATATTGCTTTAAAGGCTTCTATGATAACAAAGACTTTTAACAATGTATTAAATTTTGAAAAATTGAACATTTTATCTTTCATTAGTACATTGAATCAATTTTTGATTAGGTAAAATTATTCTCATTAGAATATCTTGCCTCTTCTCATTGATATATTAATGAAGAAAATAAATGAAATAAACATACAATAAACTCACTTAGTTGCAAAACATAATTATCATCATTACAAATTCATTTCAGATTAGTATATAAAAATACAATCTATAACTTGGTTTATAAACATTAATTCTGGTAAAGCTGGTAGAAAAATAACTAGAATTGTGCATTTGAAATAGAAAATAGAAAGTCAAACTCACCACTATTTTATGCAGCTTAATATTAAAGTTTTCATTTAAAAGGCCTAAAAAGTTTGTCTGGACTATAATAAGTAAACAGTTAGGTAACACAGTACTTAAAGTATCTTCCCATCATTGACATTTAAAAATATATGAGATCATAAATTTCATACACCATGTAAAAGCAAACTGATATCAAATGCTTCTGATTTAAATATTTCTGACTTAAAACTTGAAAATGTTTTCCAGAAAACATTTTTTTCTTGTTTGCCATTGTTTGCAGGCACTTTCCAAGCAGTGGGGAACAGAGATAGTAATTGTCTTTAATGGTTTTTATACTTTAACTCGCATACACCAATAATGTGATTTCCTGCTATCTTCTGTTTTCAAATTAGATACTTTATCTTAATGGATTTTTTTTCTAACCATTTTTCCAATAGATGAACATCTCTTCGTATTCACAACCACTGAACATTATCAATTCATTTGAGGTTTTGCCTGGATGTTATCGCTCCTATTTTTTTCTGATAAAGTTGGGAAATTAGGGGATAGGATTGTATTTGGACAGCGTTTACTGAAACAACATAAAAATGTGATGTTTTCTTTACAGTCAGCTCAAGAAATTTTAAGTACTTTATACATTTTACAAAATATAAGAGATTTTTACAAGAACACTTATCACTTAGGATAGAATATAAACAATGGAAATTCATGAAAATCTATTGTGTTGGAAAATTGTGGTTTTATAGACTCTGGGTCACTGAATAAGCAATTATAATAAAAATAGAAATATACTTCACAATACTAATTTCATGTTGTTTCTAATATTTTAGACTTTCCCATCCATCTCAGCCCATCATCTAACTAACTGGTTTCACCTTGATATTGCTTCAATTTCAGCAACCTAATCCCAGAGGTATTTGGGGTACACTATTTTTTTCTCCAGCTCAGTGGTTTTTTTTTGTCTTTGTTTTTTTTTCTTTTTTTTTGTGTGTGTGTCTGTGAAAAATGGATTCTGTACATTAGGAAGTACTGTAACTTACTAGAAAATTATATTCTAAGCATTTCAGAAAATATTTATTTTGCATACTGACCAGTTTCTCATCTCTTCTCTCCTTCAATTCCCTCTGTCCACCTTTCTTATACCCTTCCAATCAACTCTTCCTCAGTTTCTATTCCTCAGATTCTTTAGGCCACATTTATTAATTGTCAGTTTTAGCGTCTGTGCTATTGGTGTTCTAGTCAGTAAGTTGTCTCCTGTGCTAATGTGTTTAACTTTGTGTCCCACCCATCTTTTCTTTGACCAGGTTCAGTGTATCTGAATTTATGCTGAGCTCTTCAGTCCACTTGAATTTGAGTTTTATGCAGGATGAAAGATATGAATATATTTGTTTTCTTCTACATGCCAGTACCCAGTTATACCAGTACTATTTGTTGAAGATGCCTTTTTTTTCCATTGTATAATTTTGGTTTCTTTGTTGAAATTCTTATGTCCATAGGTGTGTAGATTTACATCTGAAACTTCAATTCAATTCCTTTGATCCACCTGTTAACTCTGATGCCAATATCAAGTGGTGTTTATTACTATAGTTCTGTAGTAAAGCTTAAAATCAATGATGGTGACATCTCTAGAAAGTTATTTACAGGATTGTTTTGGCTATACTTGGTGTTCTTGTTTTTTTTTTTTCATATGAATTTGAGTATTGCTCTTTCAAGATCTGTAAAGAATTGATTGGGGATTTTAATGTGGGGGGTTTCATTGAATCTGTAGATTGCTCTTGGTCAGTTGGCCATTTTTACAATATTCATCCTAGAATTAGACAAATTTTCTTTATGAACATTGATGAAAAATACTCATTCCAAGAACACATTAAAAAGAGTAGAACCATGATCAAGTAGCATTCATCTTAGAGTTTCAAGGATGTGGTGGTCCTCTTTCCCCTTTGGCCTGATGGCCACCAGTCAAGTAGAGAAAGAAGCAGATGGGGCAATAGAATGCTTTGGCAGCCCATGAGCAGAAATAGAGATAGCTCTCCAGGAGACAGATTTCAATGATGCTTGGTTTTATTCCAGAGTATAAGGACTATATAGGATTGGAGAGCCTGGGACAAACCCCAATTTTAGGTAAGTGGCCTGCTCCTATCACAAAACTTAGTATGTGGTGGTGGGGTCCTATAACAAAAAATCTAGCACAAATATTCTCAGCAGGGATCTCTGCCAAAGGTACATTAACTGTACATCTGGTTTTAGAGAGAGCTTTTAGATAAGACTAGTGTCCAAACATGGAAACATTCTCCAACTAAGGATAAGTAGAGATCAGGAAGACTTATAGGGTAGGGTGGGAGTTTCATATTTTCCCTCTTAGAAAATAAGGCTTCTAGGCTTATCTCAGACTTCAATCGTAACCAGCCAACAATGTCTTCCATCAGAGGCATAGTTTATCATGCAAAATATATCAATGTAATCCACCATATAAACAAACTGATAGAGGAAAAAAACACAAGAACATCTCATTAGATGAAAAAAAAAAATTTTTCAAAATTCAACACCCATTCATAATAAAAGTATTGGATAGATCAGGCATACAGGAGACATACACAAACATAATAAAAACAATATACAACAAGATGATAGCCAACATCAAATTAAATGGAGAGAAATACAAAAAAAATTCCACTAAAACCAGGAACAAGACAAGTTTACTCACTCTCTCCATATCTATTCAACATAATACTTGAATTTCTAGATAGGTCAATAAGACAAATAAAGGAGGTCAAAGGGATTGAAATTAATTGTAAAGAAAAAAGTCAAAGCATCATTATTCAAAGAAGTATACATAAGTAAGCCCATAAATTCTGTCAGGGAACTCCAAGAACTGATGTTAGTGAAGTGACTGGATACAAGATTACCTAAAAAGAAATATCAGTAGATCCTCCTAAATACAAACAATAAATTGACTGTGGAAAAAAAAAACACAAGGAAATAACAACATTCATAATATCCACAAATAATATGAAATATTCTAGTGTAACTCTAATCAAACAAGTAAAAGACCTGTATGACAAGTACTTCAAGTCTTTTAAGACAGAAACTGAAGATATCAGAAGATAGAAAAATTGAATTAACATGTTAGAAGATGTAACTATTAAAAACTAACACTCAACAGTATGTTAATATTTCTACTCCAAGATATTCATTTCATATTAAAAATATCTAGAAGTTTTTTCGTATTTATTTGATTTTTTTGTTGAGATAAATTGTCATTTAATGCTGTCATCCGTTGACTCTTCTTCCTCACTGCACTGACTCTTCATGTCCATTAACTCCTATCAATTTCACTTTATAATATGGAGAGTACTTTCTTTTGATTGCTTCACCCTAAGTCTAATAGATGTCATATAGTATGGATATTGTTTAAATACAATATAAATAGCATGTCTATTTTTTGAGACACGTGTAAAATACTGTTAGAGTGTAAGCATATCAATCCAGTGTAATCAATATAAGCTCTTGCTGTTTTGTGGCATTTAAATTTTATAATACATATTATTGGGACCTGTCAGTATAAACATGAAAGAAAGAAAGTGACTTTTGTAAAATTAGGATGCACTGTGATGTGGCCACAACAATTCCTGATCTGCTGTAGTTACCACA
Source organism: Microtus obscurus (assembly GCA_963919715.1). NCBI lineage: Eukaryota > Metazoa > Chordata > Mammalia > Rodentia > Cricetidae > Microtus > Microtus obscurus. The sequence continues at coordinate 21,730,180 of CAWTZC010002524.1, forward strand.
ACAAATGTCTGCTGTTCCTACTCTTCAGTAAGCCTATGAGCTGATGCCTGCATCAGAACCTCCTGTAGATCATTCCAGTGTGAAAATAGCAAACCATCCAATTTAACATATACTTTTCCTACACTTTTATAAATAACCAATCTATTTTATCTAATAGGAGTGGAAACCTGACCTCTTGTTTATATTAAAATGTTAGTAGCATTTCAGTATTTTATATAATTCTGATTAGTGGTTTTCTGGCAGCAGCCCCCAGAACTCTGTTACTATTCTTTATTTCCTACAGCTTGCTAGAAGTGCTTTGGTAATCAATTGAAAATGAAAAGTTCAGTACCACATTCACCTTATCAGAAAGATGAGTTAACTGAACACTCCTATTTTGAAGTTTTCTTCAGTAAGAATTTTGAGTGCTTTACATTTCACAAGATTTCTAGTTTTTAAATTTCACCAAAACAAATAAATAAATATTTCCATTTTATTGTTTATATTATTTATTCCAGACCCCTTAACAACTCTTAGACTTATTTTTTGCCAAACTTGGATCTTCTTTTCAAAGACTCATGAAAGCCACACCATAACCCAGCACAGCAATGATTCAATAGCAGGATTTTCATTTTTTTTTTTTTTGGCACAGAAGTCTTTATTGCAAAACAAAATTTGTGAGATAAACTCAGAAACTAACTTTTTTTTTGTTTGTTTGTTTTTGTTTCTTGTTTTTTGTTTTTGATTTTTTGGGACAGGGTTTCTCTGTAGTTTTAGAGCCTGTCCTGGAATTAACTCTTGTAGACCAGGCCAGCCTCAAACATCGTAGTGATCTGCTTGCCTCTTCCTCCTGAATGCTGGGATTAAATGCAGGCACCACCACTACCCAGATAGAAAACTAACTTCTTGCTCTTTGGAGATCAATACTTTGTTGATACAAAGTAAAAGAAATGAAGATGAGGGGGAATTCAGTTGCTTATATCTATTCTAGGAATGCACTTGAACGCCATTTCTTTTCACTCCATTGATGGGTAGTCCGGTCAACCTGGAAATTGTTAACTACTAACGTGGTGGGGTTAACAAGAGATAGGAAGAGAAGGAAGTTAGAGATTTTGTGGTTGTCACTTAGAAAGGTGTCTTAGGTAATGCTAGTGCAATTTCAGATCCTCAGAAAACTTGTACTCAAAAGTATTGAAGTTGAAAATCATATAGGGCCCTGGCCTGGCCAGCTGACAACATCCAAGGTCAGGAAAAGCTAAGTAGCCATATTGCCTTTCGTTTTTCATTTTCCAGAGAAATTAAGAGTGAAAGAAATAAATAATAACAACAACAACAAAATGATTCCCTCACAATACTGAGTACCTTCCTGCCTCCATTCCTAGCATCTTATCACATATACCAAGTTTCTAACTTCTTTCTTTTCTCCCCCACTCTGTGTTGGCATTTGTAATAATAAACATCTCAAATACTTAAAGAAAAATCTCACTTTATCATTTTGAAGCAGTACTGACTTTCTGTTGCCGCTTTAGAGGTGGGAGAATAAACAAGACGGTGATAAATTGCCCAAGTCAAAGGCACATACTCCAAAGTCTGTCCTTACTGCCAACATTTACTGTTCACCTAATTTTTCAATACCAATGATAAGAACTATGTCTTGTGTGTAACCCTCACCCCACAGTATGTCTTATTCTAGCTTCTGTAGGATCCTGAGCATCAATTATATTCAAAATGGACACTTATAATGTGTAGATTTTGTTTCTGCATCTTGTCTTTGACAAAAAAGCAGATATTAGCCTATATTTCTGAAAACCAAAGGTAGGTTTAAAATGATTCTCAAGTTGAGTGGTTAAGCTAACAGAGCATACTTATGTTAAATTCTTTGAAAGAGATATAAGAATCATTATCACTTTATAATATTTTTGAAGATAAGAGTAGAATTATTTCTAAATGATAGTCTAACAGATATTTAACTATTAGAAACAATAAATTTACTGTAAGCTAATTTATTGTATAATAAAACCATGCTCTGTCTTTCTTTTCTAGATCTGTTATGATAACTTTGACTCTTACTTACTTAAATCTTAAAATCATTAAAACAAAATTAACCACTAACACTCTCTATAAAAAGACCTTTTGAAATTGGTTTTGTATTTGAATAGCTTCCACAAACGTTTGTTGCCAAATTGTTGAAAATATTTTTAAATTACTGAACACTCCAGTATTTCATAAGTGTTTATTTAACCTCAGACAATGGTTAATGCTTGATGTGAGCCATACAGGCTGTCAACATTTATCAAAATGTGTAATATACGGTATATGGACAAAACAAAAGTAAATACCAATTGACAACAAAGTCCCTCTAAAGGCGTAAACCACGAACAATGCCACACCAGTTTGGGATTACTATTACTAGGGTAGTATTTATTTAAAGAGGGAAAACTTACAGATCAAGATCCCGGACAACAGCTCTCTGCACAACTAGAGAAAGAGTCTAGTAGCCAGACCAGCAGGAAGTCAAGAGAGAGCAAGCAGAAGGAAATAGAGGCTTTATGAATGGAGAGAAACCACGCCCCAATGGGCTGGTATCTCAGCAGCTATTGGTTGGAGGGGCGGAAAGACCTCCTGCAACACCTCCCCCTTTTGTTTAAGTAAGAGAGTTCTAAACCTACTATGAAATTATATACAATAAGTACAAATATCCTATTCTAACTAGCTTAGGACTTGTATAATAAATAACTTGGCCAAGTCATGAGAGAAAAGTAACTATAGTTATATAGTCTTCAACCCCATCAAAGATCTGAGAAGGGAAATAATGTTACCTGGGTAATTAGGAAGTTCAGTAAAACAACTTCCAAAACCTGCAACATCACAGGGACAACTAGCTACCTGGGCAATCACCCAAAGTCACATTTGCAGCGTTGAAGCAACCAACTTTGGCTAAGGCCTAACATCACTGACATACCATTTTCAAAGGCAAGCAACTTTTCAAAACTATCTTACCCTGTCTTGGCAGGATATGACAGTCCTGTTTTATCCATTGATGCACACTCTGTATCTCTGTCAGTGGTTGAGGTATGGGCATTTCTTTGCCCCAAGGCCAGTTCTGTCAAAAAGAAAGGCTCCAGGTGGAGTGTCTTTGGTGCTCAACATTCTCTCGGGAATAGAGCGGTGTTGCCAGGAGCAATTGTGTCTCACTACCACAAAACTCTGAGTTAGATTAAAGGCCATTTTCTACAGCTCTTTGAGGAGGTTGAAGATCATCTATCTATACTGAGTATAATCTCTATATATCTAAATAACCTAATTAGTCTGATTATAAATGGCAAATTTAGATGACTATTAATCTATATAATTCTCAATATCTATCTAACTTAAAGACTAAGACATTAACATCAATAAACATCTGTGTAACAAATGAGGATAATAACCTCCAAATATAAACAATGTACAAATATACATTGCAATATGGTAAATATCGATACAATATATGTCAATACATAAAAATATTTTAAACAGGGGTAGAAACATGCATGCATACAATAGTCAATATAATTTAACTTTGTATCAATATACAAGTATCAATACCAATATATTTGTCTAAAAATTATAACTCACAATTACAAATCTATTATCCCATCACCCTCTTTTTTTTTTTTCAAAATGATCCCTGAGCTTATAAAATTCCTCCCCCAACCTCCCAACCCCTAAATGATGTCCCTAAACCCGGGACAAACTTTACTGGGAGAGGGGACGTCGTCCTCTAGAATTACTTCCAGCTGTCATGGGGGCGATGTTCTTTCTGGGGGATCCTGTGGAAGTAAAACGATGGTTAAATTTCAAGATCAATGTCTTTTAAAATTGCAAATAGTCTCTGAGTATTTTGTGGAGGTCTGGCCAGAATGTTGTACAAGATGTGCACCATTTCAGCTAACCAAGTTGGGATCTTCTTGTGCAGCTGGTACCTAAAACAGGTCTTGTAGTAGCGCTATCAGTATCATGACGTCATATCAACCAGGTAGAGTTGTTGTTGTGGGGCCCCATCTTCTTCCTGGAAACTTCAAATGTCACTTCAGAAAAGACTCATTGTTTATTGTAAAAAACTTAAACATTAATCATATAGACATATATATATATATATATATATATATATATATATTCAGTGAAAGGCATGATATATATATTCAATGGAAGGTATGATAGGTATGAAGAAAAGCAAAGATGTTTTCTAAACTCATATTTCTTTCTGTCCCATATCATGGCTCTTGACATGAGACAGAAACTCCAGAAACTCTGGGTTTTTCTCTTACTAACATGCTTGGATTTGGAGAGGGACTGAGCCAGAGTCCAACTTCAAAACCAGCTCTATAAATTTAGAAATATGGTTTAATATGTTTTACTTACACAACCCATTCAGTTTTCTTGATATTTCCTATTTGGGCAGGTATTTTTCCATCTGTCAGTATCCAAATATCCAGGGTCCCTTGAATTTTTCAAAGGTGAGTGTTTTCCTGTGGCGATAAGAACAGAACCCTGCCCCCATTCTATATGTTTTTCTTACCACCTGTATGAATATCATTGTGGATGAGTTGTCATTTCTCCTTTCCAAGAGGTTTCTCCTCTTCAAATCAAAACTTTATTAATTTTGATGGTATCCACAATTTTTCTTCTCCTGTGGAAACAAGAGCAAAACCCCTTCCCCAACGTAGCACATCTCCTGGCTTCCATTGAGAGGTCAGCACATCTTTGAAATAAATCGGTTGATTTAGTTCAGCAGACTTTTCCATTATCCAATGTCTTTCTGCTGCTGTCGTTCCTTTCTCATTAGCGTTAAGAAAATTCAAGGTTAATAAAGCATTATGTAATCTATTTCTGGGGGTATTTTCGGTCCCTTTCTGTTTGTTCAGCATATCCTTTATAGTACGATTTGATCTTTCTATAACTGCCTGACCTGTAGGATTATTTGGTATACCTGTAATGTGTTTTATATTATAATAATCAAAAAAAGTGTTTCATTTTCTTAGATACATATGCTGGACCATTATCTGTCTTTATTTGTGCAGGTATACCCATGATGGCCATAACTTCCAATAAATGTGTGATTACTGAATCTGCCTTTTCTGAGCTCAGGGCAGTAGCCCATTGAAAACCTGAATACGTGTCTATGGTGTGGTGTACATATTTTAATTTACCAAATTCCATAAAGTGGAACACATCCATCTGCCAGATTTCATTTCTCTTAGTACCCTTTGGGTTACTCCCTGCAGGCAACGGTGTTTGATTATAGAAAGAACAAGTAGGACATCTCTTTATAATGTCCTTAGCTTGTTGCCAAGTAATGGAAAATTCTTTCTTTAGGCCTTTACTATTGACATGATGCTTTTTATGAAATTCCGAGGCCTGCAACACGCTTCCAATCAATAATTGATCAATCTCAGCGTTGCCTTGTGCTAGAGGACCAGGCAGACCTGTATGGGACCGGATGTGTGTTATGTACATCGGACAAAGCCTGTTCCTGATTATGTCTTGTACCTGGATAAACAATGAAGTCAACTCTGTGTCATCTGGTATAAATTCAGCGGTTTCAATATGCAAGATAACTCTTTCTGCATATTGTGAATCTGTAACTATATTAAGAGGTTCTTTAAAACCCCTTAGCACCATAAGAATGGCATATAATTCTGCCTTCTGGACAGAATTATAAGGGCTTTGTTCCACCTTACTCAATTCATCTGACTTGTAACCTGCTTTCCCTGATTTATTTGCATCAGTATAGAACGTATGGGCTCCAGTTATTGGAGCATCACGTACAATTTTAGGAAGAATCCAAGAAGTTCTCTTTATGAGGTTAAGTCTACCACTTTTGGGATAGTTGCTATTAATTTCTCCCAAAAAATTAGCACAAGCTCTTTGCCACGGTTCATTGTCTTCCCATAACTTTTTTATTTCTTCAGTAGTAAAAGGCACTATAATTTCTGCTGGGTCTATACCTGCTAGTTGACGAAGTCTCAGCTTACCTTTTATAATTAGTTCAGAGACTTTTTCCACATAAATTTTTAATTTTTTACTTGGTTTATTGGGTATAAATATCCATTCTAAAATAATATCTTCCCTCTGCATTAGAATCCCTGTAGGAGAGATTCTGGAAGGCAATATGACTAGGATGCAGCTAAGATTTGGGTTCACCCTATCCACATGTGCTTCCTGTAATTTTTCCTCAATCATTGTCAGTTCCTTTTCTGCTTCAGCTGTCAGTTTTCTTGGACTATTCAAATCTTTATCACCATCTAAGGTTTTGTTAAAATGAACTATTAGATCAGGTATTATCCCAACAGCTGGTCGTAGACTGGAAATGTCTCCCAGCAATCTTTGGAAGTCATTAAGAGTCTTTAACCGGTCTCTCCTAATTTGTGCCTTTTGTGTTTTAATTTTCTCTAACCCTATTCTGTAACCTAGGTAATTAATAGAATTTCCTCTTTGAATCTTTTCAAGGGCAATTTGTAATCCCCACCTAGGCAAGACTTTCTTTACTTCTTCAAACATCCTTTCTAAAGTATCTTTATTTGAATCTGATAATAAGATGTCATCTATGTAATGATAAATTATGGACTTGGGAAATTGCTTACGAATTATTTCCAATGGCTTACTTACAAAATATTGGCACAATGTAGGACTATTGAGCATACCCTGTGGGAGGACAGTCCATTGATATCTCCTATTAGGCTGAGAATTATTAAAAGTAGGCACCGTGAAGGCAAATTTTTCTCCATCCTTTTTTTGTAACGGTATAGTGAAAAAACAATCTTTCAAATCAATAACTATAAGAGGCCATCCTTTTGGTAATAGAGAAGGCAAAGGAATTCCAGATTGTAGTGGGCCCATAGGTTGAATTACTTTGTTGACAGCTCTTAGATCTGTCACCATTCTCCATTTACCAGATTTCTTTTTTACAACAAACACAGGAGAATTCCAAGGGCTGGTTGATTCTTCAATATGGTGAGCATCTAATTGCTCTTGCACCAGCTGTTCCAATGCCTGTAATTTATCTTCAGCTAGAGGCCACTGTTTGATCCATATTGGCTTCTCAGTTAGCCATTTTAAAGGTAGGGCTGTTGGTACCTCTAAAGGTTTGGTATTTGCTATATGTTCTTGTACAGCCTGAATGGCTGGTGACCTTTTTCCATAATACCTCATCATATCTTTCCCAGAATTATGAGTTCCTGGAACTGCAGGAATGTTAATCTGGGTATTCCATTGCTGTAACAGGTCACGGCCCCATAAATTTATTGCAATATTGGCTATATATGGCCTTAGTCTTCCTATTTGCCCTTCAGGCCCTATGCATTCCACCCATCTTGTGCTTTGTTTTACACGAGATAGGGTTCCAATTCCCAGAAACTGAACATCTACCTCTTGAAGAGGCCAATTTGGATGCCAAGATTCTGGGGTAATAATACTTACATCCGCACCTGTGTCTAATAAGCCTTCAATAAAAGTGCCATTTATACAGACTTTTAGCTTTGGTCTTTGGTCGTTAATAGAAGTCTGCCAAAATATACGTTTACTCTGTCCTACTGGGTTTTTTGACTCATCCTCCACACGTAATTCACCATTTAGACTAGTATTACTTTTTACAGCAGAAATTGGAGCTTTTAGATTTCTTGGTGAGGCACGTTCTCCACTGTGACTGGGAATGACTGGGCCACTGTTGGCTTGGGGGCCTGCGAGAGGCCCCTCAAGGAGTTTCCCGACGGTATCGGGTTGCCTTGTTTGTCTGTTGTTGACCTGCATTCGTTGGACCAATGACGGCCTTTACCGCATCTCCTACATATACCTGAAGGCCTAGGTCCCCTATTTTTGTCATTCCCAGAGGAGATATTATTTCTAGAAATTCTGTGCCTGCAATCCCTTTTCAGATGTCCTAATTTTCCACAATTAAAACACCTGGCAGTTTGATGTCTCCTCATTGCTGTGGAAATCGCTTCTCCTACCCAAGATTCATCATTATAGCTAAATGTCTCAACATTCATCGTATGCTGAATCCATTCATCCATAGGTGCTGATCTAGACTTTAAAGGCCCAATTATCTTTTTGCATTCTATGTTTGCATTCTCAAACGCTAGAGATTCAAGAAGTATTCGTCTAGATTCCGGGTCTGGTACCCCTACGTCCAGAGCCTTAATTAATCTTTGCAAAAAGTCAATAAAGGGTTCTCTCTGTCCCTGCCTAATTCTGATATATGATTCAACCCTTTTTGCTGGATCTTGTATCCTATTCCAAGCATTTAAAGCTGCTTGGTGACATAGATGCTGTACTTCATCGTCATAAAGAGCTTGGACCTGTGGATCAGCATATTCTCCTGCACCAAGAATTTGATCTTGGGAAACCTCGACATCTTTTGCTCTTCCTTGCTGTTCCATATGTTTGGATTCTTCTCTGAAATAAATTCCAAACATCAAGGAAGGTCCCTTATCTAAAACTGCAGACACTAACTGATGGAAATCATAGGGGGTAGCTCTAGAATTAGAAGCCCAAGTCCTTATCATTTCCTGTACATATGCATTTTGCAAGCCAAAAGTAACAATAGCCTGTTTAATTTCTTTCAGATCATTCATTGCTATTGGCATCCATCTAGCTTCTCTGACTCCCTTTGAGCCTTTAGAAGTTGACGCTTTGTCAGAATTAAGTATAGGGTATGCCGCTAAAACCCTGGGTAAGCCATTTCTTATAGCTGGTGTTGGCTTTGTATCCTGTCCTTGTGCCTTATTACTCTGTTCACCAGTTTCAATCATTTTTTCAAGCATTTCAAGTCTTTTTATTATTTTGTTTATTATTTCCTCTTTTGAATCCTGAATCTCCTGAATCTCCTGAATCTCCTGACCTGCATGAGTTCTTGAGAGTACCATAATCTTCCTAAATGATAGAATATTCAAAAGAATACTAAAACCTAGTAACCAGTAAATTAAATTATCCTCATAGTCATATAAATTTTGCATGATTAGACCCATTGTATTGGTAGCCCAAACAGTGAAAGTCATGTTGGAAACAAAAACTGCCATATTACCTATTATCCAGCTGGCCTCGAACTCACCGAAATCCGAAATCTGCCTGTCTCTGCTTCCCGAGGGCTGGGATTAAAGGCGTGCACCACCACCTGTCCGGTCAAACTCACAGAGATCCTCCTTTCTCTGCCTCCCGAGTGTATGCCACCACCACCTGTCTGGGCTCAGAGATCGTCCTGCCTCTCTGGATATTATGGGCCTTAAGGCCAAGTGTATCTCGGACTCGGCACTGGGCAGAGGAAGCGAGGGCTCATTCCCGACAAGCCGAACTTGCGGCCAGCAGCCGAGGGGGGGGTCCTAAAAGCCAAACGTTCGTCGGGTGCCAGGTAAAGCCGTAAACCATGAACAATGCCACACCAGTTTGGGATTACTATTACTAGGGTAGTATTTATTTAAAGAGTGAAAACTTACAGATCAAGATCCTGGACAACAGCTCTCTGCACAACTAGAGAAAGAGTCTAGTAGCCAGACCAGCAGGAAGTCAAGAGAGAGCGAGCAGAAGGAAATAGAGGCTTTATGAATGGAGAGAAACCATGCCCCAATGGGCTGGTATCTCAGCAGCTATTGGTTGGAGGGGTGGAAAGACCTCCTGCAGCATCCCTCTTTGGAGAATAAAATACTGCCATTCTGAGTAACATCAATTAATTAAAAGGAGGACAGGGAATTGAAAAAGAGAAGGGGCAACATGTGGGAGAGTTTGGAGAGAGGAAAAAGAAGTTAAAAATAAAGTAATTATATTTTAAACTCAAAATTAAAAGAATGGTTATATCGCTATGCAGGTGTAAAGATGAATGCCCATTAATAAGCAGCACTTACACTATTGTGGAAAAGTACAGTCTCAGTGACACCAATAAGCATAGATTATCAGAATGAGGCAGAGCCCAGTACATCTACTTTGATTGCCTTGGGCAGCAATAAATATCACAGAAGAAGCTAGAATTGAAAGACATGGGATAAGACCCAATTTCATTATGATGTAGAATAAAATTCTTGTGAACCTAGGCAGAATCCTACCGATAAATTCCAGAAACAAGCAGACACATAAAACAAAATTTCTTTTCTTTTCTTTCTTTCTTTCTTTCTTTCTTTCTTTCTTTCTTTCTTTCTTTCTTTCTTTTTTTTTTGTGGGGAGTGGTTTAAAGACAGGGTTTCTCTATATAATAGTCCTAGCTATCCTGGAACTAGCTCTTGTAGTCCAGCCTGTCCTCGAACTCACAGAGATACACCTGTCTCTGCCTCTCAGGGTGCTGGAATTAAAGGTGTGTGCCACCACCTTCTGACTCACCAAAATTTCATTTATAAAGTCAGAAAGGAAATAAGTTATTATATACAAAACTAAAGAATCCATGCCAAAGCTAGGTATTTTTATCCTATATGCTTGTTTTTCATGACTAAGTGCACAATTTTACACCAAAGGAACATTTCAGATTTACCTGTTTCAACTGAGAATCTATGTACTACATGAGTAGCTTAAAAACATGAGGGCTCTCCAATACAGAAATTAATTCACAGGTGGCAAACCGGCGATGCATCAATAGACAGGAAAAAGCTCTGGCTTAGCTGAAATTAAGTAAGGACAATAATAAGAAAATAACTTTATATGATCTCATCCAATAAGCATTTAAGAAGTTCATACAGCTCATAGATACTTTCTGTGATTAGTGGGAAAACAGCAAAGTGTTGTTCCCTTTATCTACATAAACACTTCATATCTAATGCAGTGACAGGCCCGAAACAATGACTCAATTAAATGCACAACTGAAATTATCTTTTGCCACATCCTTGCACAGATCCAGAGATTTGGAACTCACTGGGGTTGTGTGGAAATCAATAAATACAGACATACGCATGGACAGAAATCTGGGGTCGGATGGGCTGGGTTCTCAGCTAGGGAAATCTCAGTGTTTCAAAAGGAGTCTTCAGGCTATAGTGGGAATTGTCTGCACCTGCTGTTAAAATTCAGACTTGGACCAGAGAAGGCTTTGCCAGACCTTTGAGCCTCACTCCAGGGTTAAGGTTTTGACATTCCTCCATGGATCTGAAGCCCTGTGGTCTCAGAAATGACCTGTTCATGTCAATAACAAATATCCACTTAGGACTTCACTTAGGGTTTTCTCCCCTCCCTACAGAATATTCTATGAATGCAATGACAGGGAAACGTGATTCCCCAGCACAGGATAGGACAGTGTTTGGAGGAGTTTCTGGCTTATTAAAGATATGATCTTAATATAAAATATAAATTTAAATGTATAAAGGTTTCGTGAACTTTAGTGTTTTAACTAAAGCCATTTCTTCTTGAAAATAGTGTGAATTGTATTATTAGACTAAAATATTCAATAGGATAGATTTATTAAAGACATTTTGCCTTATATTATTTTCAGTTTCTGAGGACTTATTGAGATATAACCTTATTGTAAGCCAAGAAAAATGTGTGTGTGTGTGCGCGCGCTCACACATACATGTGCTCAAACTAGCATACATGTGTATCTACTTGTATCTACAGGTGACAAATTGCGATAGCAGGATCTCCAAGGCCCTGTGATTTTATTTTGGTAAAATGGAAAAAGTGGGTATTCTTAGTATGAATACTAAGAATAAATGCTAAAGAAGACATTTGGTAAGGTGAAAAATTATTTTGACTGCAAATAGACTGAGTGAAGGTATGTGAGAGGCACAAAGGTAGAAAAATAAAATGTGTACGAAGAGAACAGAATTTGAGCAAACAGCCTGCACCAGAACCTTGAAAGCAAGACCGACTCAAGGCATTTTGACACGTGATAGTGAAAGTCTACTAACCATTCTCTGAACTTCTCCTAAGGCTCCATGCTTATGTTCTTTTTTCCTACCTTGGTTGTTCAGAACTCTGGTTACAGTCAGTATTTTTAGGGTTAAATATTCTCCTGACCCATGCAGGTTCCCTAAATGTTGGCCATCAGCATGTTTGTGTGTGTGACAGTTGTGTGGATTGGTCCCTTTGTAATTCTCCTACCATTGAGATCAGGACCTGTCTCTGGTACTTTGCTGATTTTTGGAAACCTGCTCCCCAAGCTGGATTACCTCACCCAGCCTTGATGAGAATGACCTCTGCCCTACCTCAACTTTATATATTATACTTTGTTTAAGCCCGAGGGAGGCCTGTCCTTTTTGAATGGAGATGGGGAGGAGTGAATGGGGAGAGGAGTATATAGGAAGAGGGAAGGGAATGGGAGGAAGGGGAAACTGCAGTTGGTATGTAAAATAAATGAAAAAAAAGTTATTTACATAAAATAAAGATAAATAAACTATATTGCTTATGTATTGTAAACAGAGGCTTTTCATCCCACCTGATCCACAGCTGCTTTTAAAATAAGCACACAGAGACTTAATATTACTTATGAATATTTGGCCGATGGCAGATGCTTATTACTAACTAGCTCTTGGAAATTAAATTAACCCATTTCTATTAATCTATGTTTTGCCCTTTGGTTTGTAACTTGTTATCTCATTTTTGTGTGTGTGTGTCTTACTTTCTCAGTGGTTTGCTGGTATCTCACAGACTCTCCCCTTCTTCTTCTATGCCTCTGCTTGAATTTCCTGCCTGGTTCTATCCTTCCTGGCCAGAGGCCAAAATAGTTTTTTTTTTTTTATCAACCAATGAGAGCAATTTATATTCACAGCACACAGAAAGACCATCCCATAGCATTGTATTGCCCATAAAACATTCAAAATTTAAATGTTGACAAATTAATATATTTTAAAGAGACTCAGTTAAGTCTAATGCAGTCAGGATTAAAAGCCACAGCCTTAGACATTTCTTAGCTAAGATTAAAGAAATTTACCTGCTACAAGAATCAGGTATTTATTACTGAAAATTTGTTAGTATACTAGTTTAGAATAGAAAAGTAGTATAATAATGACCCTAAACTGCATATGCAATGACATTGAAAACATTTGTCACCTCAATTATTTATATGAGCAGTAGTATTCTTTTTCTTTCTTATGTCAACCTATTTCCATCATAGTCCACATATAAAATAATAACTAGAGAAATTAACTTTGTTCCAAAATAAAAACAACAAGAACAAAAACATCTTAGTTTCCATTTTATCTAGATAGTGTCCTAAGCTGACTAGGTTAATAATTGGTCCTACTAAACTCTTATAAATTCGATTTTAAGGTGTGAATAAATTCTATAAGTCATGGTGCAAATACTCTGTGGAGCCATAATTCAAACTCAGCCCTACAGAGTTAGAAAGTTATAGCCATTCCATGGGTAGATCCATAACCTTATTCACAGATGTCTAAAATTATCAGATTCCTACAACCTTTGATAAAATGTCTCTTTGGAGCTTTTTATAAAAATTAATCACATAGATCATCAATACTTTTATTGAGTGTGAATATATTATGTGTTGTATGATACATGTACTTGAATGTGCAGGTGTATGTGCCTTTGACTATTGGCAGAAGCTGCTCAATTGTTTCTCATGTTGCCCAGACCCAAAATAATCACATAGAAACTATATTACTTGCAATACTGTTTGGCCAATAGCTTATGCATATTTCAAGGTAGCTCTTAAATTTTACATTAACCGATTTCTATTATTTTTTATTTTACCACAAGGCTTGTGGTCTACTAGTAAGGTTCTGGATGGCAGCTTGCATCTTTCTCTGTCAATGACTACATAGTATCTCCTTGACTCTACCAACTCTTTTCTCCTCTATCAACTTGGAACTTCTGCCTTGCCCTATTCTGTGCTAAAATAGAACCAAAGCAGCTTCTTTATTAAGCAATGGTATTCACAGCACACATAGGGGAATCCCACATCATTGATCTACTATGTACAGAGCAATAAATTGTCTTCCTGTGTCTTAACTATTAGAATGCCTTGACACAGTGTCTCTCAGTGAACTGGAAACTCACAGTCCCAGGCAGCTCTTGGGATGCTCTTGTGTCCTCCCATTAATGCAATGGATATGAGAACAAGCCGTTAGCTCTGTATTTACTTGTATACTGAGAATCAGAGTTTCTCAGGCTTTAGAGCCAGTACTGTTACTCATTGAAACATATCATTAGCCCAAATGCCCAATAGATTTAGATATGTATGATCGTAGATGCCATACTCAAGAATTTCATTTGATTAAAATATAGTTGAAAATACTCTTTATTTTATAATAAATGCTTTGGACTGCTTACCTTTTTCTAGAAAATTTCAAAATGTTCAGTTGGAAATTACTTTGAGCCATGTTTTAAATTGTGATCCTGACCTTTCATAAGTGTTAAACAGGTTTGCTCAAAATTTAATGAGGATGAGCTTTTATATCATAGTCAATTTAATTCTGAAATATTGCAAAGAATTCAACAATTTTAGTATAAGAGCAGAACTCGTTACATATGTATGGATGATGACTAGCTCAGCTAAATTTGCACATCTATGAAGTCTAAAATTCAATCAAGATTGTATCTATTTTTTAAGTACTGTCAGAAAAAAAATAATACAATTCAAAGACCCAAAATTCTGCTCTTCTCTCAGCTTTTTTTTTTTATGAGCAGTGAGCAGCTGTAATATATGAGAGCCTCCCTAACACCTGGGAACTGGTTGAAGCTTATAGTCTGCCTCAAAATGAAGTTCAAAGAGCTCTGGCTGCCTCCCACCTTGCCATGTCCCTTAAGGCCATGAAACACAATTGCAGGATTTGTTCTTATAAAAGAACAGGTCTCCCAGGGATCAACTGTACATGGGATGACAGGTTACAATAAGACTAAACACAGACCCTCATATTAAGGCTGGAGGAGGCAATCCAATAGGAGGAAAAGGGTCCCAACAGCAGGCAAGAGAGTTAGAGATACCTCCACTCCCACAGTTAGAGTCTTGCAAGAACGCTAAGCTAAATATCTACAACATATATGCAGAGAACCTAGAGATGACCCATGCATACTACAATTGTCATTTCAGTCTCGGTGAGCCCCTATATGCCCTGCTTACTTAATTCTGTGGGCTACCTTCTTTTGAGGTGCTCAACCTCTCTGGTTCCTGTAGTCCTTCCTCCACCTCTTCCTCAGTGATAATACTTTATTACAGACTTTAAAGTTTCAAAGAATATGTAATTTTTCTGGGAAATCAAGTATGTAAATGTAATAAACCATATCAGGTTGTTGGGCTGTTTAGTATGTGTTTCCATTTAAGAATGGTGTTCTCAAAAATAATTTATGAATCAGTAGCATCAGCACACAGGGCACTTAGTAACAACACAGATTTCTGGGGTAGAGGTGACTTATGAATGAGAAACTCTGGTGTGGTGCCAGGCACAGGCTTTTCTCTGGGATCTCAGTAATCTCTGAAGTTGAGGCTTGAAGATATCTTTATTGTGTTCTCAAAATGTTTCTTACCCTGAGTATTCTGCCGTAACTATGGTTTGATTGATGTTGAGACATCTCAGAATTTATGTCCTTTTGGGTAACTCTGTTCTCCTCCTGACTCTTGCTGAGCACCAGGAGAATATTCAACTTGAAAGGAATCAATTAACAATGACTTTAAATTTACCCTTTATTATGAATATTTCTTGCATAATTCTGAATTTAATTACATTAATCACTAAGTATAGTGACAAATAGAAAAAGGTGATCTGTCATTTCCAAGCAGTATTTCTATATAGTTAAATATCATATCAACATAGGTATAAATAAAATTATTCTACATACATAGGGTAATATTTATTTGACACAAGACACTAAAATTTGATTATTTGGGCTGGTGAGATGTCTTAGTTGGTAAAACCATGTATTGCTCTTTTAGAGGACCCAAATTCAGCTTCTAGAACCCACATCAGGCAGCTTTCAACCATGTCCAGAGAGTCGAATGCTCTCTTCCAGCCTCAATTGGCAAGTTTATTCATTTGCACACACATTCCTTCCAGCACATACACATCATTAAAAATTAAAGTGTAATAAGACATGATCAAAGGCTTATTAGAGTTTTACTGTTTTGAAACAGACAATCAACAAAGTTTTAAACTATTTAAAAGACAATAAAGATCTTTTTGTTGTTATTGTTGCGGATGGTACTCAATTGATACAGTGCAGGCTTAATACACACAAAATGTGATTTTAACTCTAACACCACATTGGATATTAGGCAGGCAGTTGCACACCTATAGTACCAAAACCAGGAGAGTGGAGACAGGAGGATCAGGAATTCAAGAACATCCTTGATTATACAGTGAATTCAGGGCCATTTTGGGGTGACATCAGGTCAATTCTAAACATAAGAAATAATATTATAAGGATAAGGAGAATAGGATGCAAAATGGTATTAAAACAAAGAAGGGGTCAAATCAAGAGTACACACATCAAATTACCAGTTTTGATTGTCACATTCAAGATTACTTACCCTATTGGAAATATTGAACATTGTGGATGTCTTTCTTTAGAGCAAGGACATTTTCCCTCCTTTGCAGATGAATGCTCAACATCTAAGGTAGTCATTGGCACACAGTAGATTTCTAATACATAAAACTGAACACCAAATGAAGAGGGAGCAGTTGTTTGTCACTACATCAATCATGAGGATACTGACATCCAGCAGAAGCACTCTGATAGCATCCGGCAGTTGTTATAGTACAGTGATCAAAGGTATATTCTGAGCATGCAGAAATATCAAGATACACAGGGAAAGGAAAGAAACTAGAAAACTATGCAGAGATCACTGCAACAAACAAAATCTTACAGAATAACTGAAATCTTATAGCAAAATAATGTTGTGCATTACGGTTTCAAGTCTTAAATCAACAAAACTTTAGCTCAAACATAGTAAACAACACTTCCATTTTTATTATGACAATATCTGGATATTTCATCATTAAAAATTTCCAGTTACATTTATTAGAAATACATATACATATAACAAAATTAACCTTAAAATCCATACCAATGCAAATTATTCATGTTTATATCATATCCCCCTTTAAATGTAAAAGACCATTTATAAACAATATTTGGGAATATGGGCGCAGTTTTTTCTCTCCAAACTGCTTCGTGCTCTATGGGGGCACTGTTAATCATATCTTTCAGGGTGTAACTGTGTGCCAGGTTCATTTGAGTTGGCAGTTGAGTGAAGTAATTTTTTGAGGGTGTTCACAGCAACCTTTCAGGAGGGTGTGGTCTATCATACCATATTGGGATAAAAGCAATCCACAGGGTCTCATCCTCTGTGAAAACAAAAGAAGACCCTCTCCAAAGCATCATATCCTTAGACCCAAATTCTGAAATCACAATACCCTTATTTTATTATTCTGGTTTAGCTTGGCAGCCCATATAATGAAATGTCTCTCTGTACTTAGCTTCTTCACAGTCAAAAATTTTAAAGGAAACACAGTAATACACAGAACCCAGGCTCTCTGTGAATTTTCCATTTTTATGTGGCTTATTTTTATTTTTATTTCTTTTTTTTTTTTTTTGTTTTTCAAGACAGGGTTTCTCTGTGGCTTTGGAGCCTGTCCTGGAACTAGCTCTGTAGACCAGGCTGGTCTTGAACTCACAGAGATCCACCTGCCTCTGCTTGCCGAGTGCTGGGATTAAAGGCATGTGCCACCATTGCCCGGCTCTCTTTATTTCTTTTAATCTATAACTGTACTCTGTCTCTTTAAAGATTTTACCCATTTTTTTAGGGCATTAACTTTATTTTCTATATTCTTTTTCTTCTCTCTCCCAGGCCTATGTACACTCGCCCAATATTGTGATACTTTTACAGGTCTTTTATGTGTGAATCTGTCCTATTGTGAATTTGTAATTCTTTACTATTCAGGAGCACTTCATAAAATGCTAAGCACTTCTTAAAAAATTAAGTTGCACCATGTAGAGGTAATATGGTACCACCTGTTTTCTGCCCAGTCTAAACCTTAGCAGCACTGTTATTATGATAATTATGATAGTTCCTGCCTGAGGTCAGCATAGTTCAGCATGGCAGAGCAGAGCACAACCGAGCCTTCTGCCTCAACCATTTGGTGCCCCTGAGCTGCTCACAGTTCCAGGCACACAGCAAGTCCACAATGCCATCAAGTAAGCTGTAGCACTTTACTCCAAATGCTCCATTCAAAAGCTCTGTCTCCTGCAGGAGCCAGACAGAGATTGCAATGGTGGCACAGCCCAGGAAGTGGTGTTTTAAAACCACAGCTTTTTTCCTTGTGCAGCTGCTGAGTCAGGGAAATTTCTCTATAGCATGCCCTGGCAAACAGCAAAAAGCTGTGCTAAACTCTGTTTTTTTCTGTGTTTAAAATTAAGCTCTCTCAGGTTTTACATGGATCCAGTTTACCACGTTGGGTGCCACTCTGTAGATGGGAGCAGCGGGCTGCGTTGATGATTATAGGCCTGTGAACTTTGTTATATGCTCAAACTACTTATCATGGTCCAATGCATAATGAGTAAGAGTATGATTATCCAAGAAGTATAGTGGGTTAAAGTAAAATATTTATTGACATATGAAGGTAATTTTATGTGTATATATATATATATATGATATATATATATATATATATATTTAGCTATACCTGTGTTCATACACACATATAAATACATAAAATGTTCAAACCTACAGGTGGCCTAAAATCAAACATAGAAACTATAAGAACTATAGTGCTTGTATAGGTAATATGTGAGGAAAAGTATGAAATCTAGGAAAGGGCTAAACACATAAAGTCCACACATGTGTACACAGACATACACAAACATGTACATGTAAACATGCAGATACATACAGACATACATGCTAAAATGTACTTACCCACATGTAAACAGACCAACACATAAATAGTTGCACACATATGCATACACATGCATGCATGCATGCAAATACATATGTACACACATGCACAACCTTGCAAACAGGCATACACATGCACAAGACACACGTATACATGGAAGTGTACAGGTATACACACACACAGTTCATTCTCTTTGCTTGTGGAATTTAGCTGTAATGTTATTTTTAGGAGCAAATCAGCAGTTGGTTGTCATCTAATTTCAGCAGGCAATAGGAATCTTAGCCCATTACTCTGACCTCCCCCTTCCCCCGGATCCTTCTGCAGCACTTCCTCTGTACACTAGCATTCCATGAGACCATGGAAGTCTATTCCCATTGTTCAGTGACAAAAATAATAACTTTCTACCCATCTAACCTTAGTTTAAAAATATCTGAGAGATAGTGAAAGGTTACATTTCTTTGTCACAAATATTTTCTAGTAGATTCATTTATATTAAATACAAGGAACAAAAAATAAGCAGAGAACGCAAAGTTCTTGTAATCCTATCTATCAGTAGCCAAAATACCTCTTTGGATGGCATGGCATATGGCTTTCATATAAATGTCCTTTTAGCTGATTCTGTGACAGCTAAGCCCAAGTATACAGAAAGAATGTATTGTAGTTTAATTGAAAGGATTTCCCTGCTGTAGAAGAAGTCAGAATACTTAAAAGAGAAACAGGAAATTTACCTTCCAGATATGATCCTAATATCACTGAATATGAATTGCACTAGATGTTTAGTTAATTTGTATATGTGATATACATAAACTTACCCTGTATAATAAATTGCACTGTTATTATATATCTAAATGGTAAGATTTGAACTTAGAGCAGAAGATGAATCTTCTTTCTAAAGTCACAGAATTAATGTAATAGAGGATGTGCCAGGACCCCAGATCAGTGATGTTAATTACTGTCAATTTCTACCTTCGGAAACTTTGAATTTTAATGAGAGATTATTTTAGAAAATGAGAAACATGGATTCATGATAAAGGTTCTGAACACTGTGCAAACATTTGCTTCAAATAAATTCTAATTCCATTGCTCAAGCTTGTAGACAGTTAATTTAATATAAAGAAAGACCTAGTGGATTAAACAATGAAACAAGTCACTTCAAACTTCTGGGATATAGGCTGAAGTTCTTTTGTGAATTTCAGAGAAACTTCCATATTTTTCATGAACCCATTTGTTTGTAATTCAAATTTTTGTGATTTAAATTTTAAATAAGTAATTGGAGGTCAAGTATATTCTACTTAAAGGATGATATTGAATGAGATGTTAATATCCTAGATAGTCACAATAAAAATACAATTAAATGGCGGCTCCAAGTACTACTCAGCGGCTGAATGACTGTGGTTGATTCTATTCATTCCTCCCTTTCCTTCGAGCATCCACAACAGAATTGTCTACAGGAAAAATTTGGTTAGAGTCTACTAAATCCCACTGGCATATTTCTATATTCCGTATAGATTCTTATTAAACCAAATAGTTTTGTATGTTTATTTTAGAAACTCAACACAATAAGTATAACCTTAGCTTTTCTCAACTGAGTTAAAGAAAAACAGATCTGCAGTTTCCGTGAATGAAAATAGTTTAGTTTTTTTCTGTATGCCTTCCTGCTCTTAAAGTCGTACGAGTATTCCATCTGACATAAGGATACGTTATTCTCCCAGCATATGTCCGGTGTAATATATTTGCCTTTTAATCAATTAGGCAGATGTGTGATATTAAAGGGGTGATTTTATAGACTTACATTACATCCTTAATCTGCTACAGTGTTTTATGATAGATCATAGAAGTACCTAGAGGGCAATGCCATGAACATGTCTAAAAATTGGTTACCCAAATGAATATTTTACAATAACTTTAATGGCTTTGCCTCAGTGTATTGAAATGTTATGCATACTTAGTCGAGAACCCATTATCATTTCCATTTATACTCTCTTTAATGAGAAAATAGGATATTCTCACTCTCCCCAGAGGTGAGTCTTAAGGGCATCAAAGAAAGGGAGGAAATTCGGGGATTGTGTATTCAGGATATATCTCTTAATGAACTGAGTTCATCATGTTTCAAAATGAAAAACAGAATGAAATTAATAGCAGAATTAACATTTTCTCATATGTTTAACCTGGGATCATTCATAAAAATTATTATTATAATGATCATTTTAAATACCTATCTTTCATGATTACTACTCATCCAGATGGCATCATAGTTAACAGTTACTCAGAATCTTACAGGTTCCCTGAAAGCCTTTGTTGTACATTACTATGTATGAAGTCACTAGGTTTCAACTAAACAAACAAAAAATAACTATAAATAGTCAAATGTTGGGTAATGTATCCACTTTTGTAGCCTGATTTACAAAATGAGTTTCTTATATTAACAACAGAAATGCTCATTCCGCCTCACCGAGTCTGAATTTTCCACACTGAATTCCTTGATAGTAGAGATGATGAGTGACATAGTTTCAAGAGTGAATCATGATCAGTGTTCTTTTTGACATACTTTACTAAGATAACAGAATACTAGGGTCAGAGAGATGGTTGAGAAGCTAAGGGCTCTTACCTCTCATGTAAAGGACCAGTAGTTAACACCCAAATCAAGCAGCTGACAGACATTTGTATCTCCAGGGGATCTTATGATGTTCCCTGGCCTCTGTGGGCACCTGAACTCAGTTGCGCGCATACTTACACCCTCCCCCCGCCACACATACACATAGTATCAACTAGCAATTAAATAAAAAGATAATGGTGTATTAATGTAGCCATAATTATTATGCATATTTACTTTCTTTTAGAGGTTAAAGCCAGCCTTTCCCTGACTTAGTATAACAATAATTACATTATATAATAAACACTAACCCTTATGTTTCAACTCTATTTCTAGCTACAGTCTCCCACCAGAACTTCCTCTTCAAGAAACTCATTTAGTGGCTGTGTTTCTATTCCCTTAACTATAAGTGAAAAGTCTGGCACCATGAACCTCTACAGTTTTCTCCAACACTGATCCTCCCATCACAAGAAATTTACAGTCCAAAGGAATGATGTTATATATCCTGAATTACAGCTTGATTGTTTCATGTAGATACATAGATAATTAGAATATGTAATTACCTTTGCCTACATGGTTGATAGGAAATAAAACCATACAAACTTGATGCAGTGTCCCCCAGAGATGATTGTTACTTGATGGTTAGTGTTAATCAGAACACAATGACAATGGAAGGCTTCTCTAAACCAAAAATGTCAATTCCCCCAAACTTTCCTACTGGTTACTTCTTCCAGCAAAAAGGGGGATGGGTTTATTTTTGCAGGTTCCATTGATATTGACACTCAATTTTGTATTTATTTTTTATTTCTGTAAGTATGGATCCAACAGAAAGAGTCAATCACAAATACATCCAGTTGTTCTTTGCATAAAGCCGTCTTTCCACATCTCATCCAATTCACTATGAAACTTTGTGATGAAACAGGAACTGTGAATTTCATGACATTAAAAATATAATGCTGTGAATTCAGAGTTCACATGAGGACATTTCTCTGAAGAGTTTTTTTTTCCGCTTCAGATTAACTAACTTAGCCTCAGTCAAATAAGGGTTAGTTATTTTCATATCCCTTTTAAACTCATGTGTGCTTCTAACATGTTTACCTCATGCAATTTGTAATGTGAGAAGTACTAATTGCTATCATGTTGCTCAAACAATTTTCTTGTGGTATTATACAAAATGTATCCACAGTAATATTGCTTTATTTATTCAATAAAAAATTAAATTTATTCTCCTATAACATGGTGATATTAAATTTCAAAGATTCAATAAAGTGAAGAAACCATGAAGGGCCTGATTCTAGATCTGTGTTATGTCCAAAAGGACGTTGCTCAGTTTTCCTATGTGTGGGAATTCCCTTGTGACACTCTCCGTGTTGTTCTGTTCCATGATGAGTACACTGACTGAGACAGATAAGTTCTGAATATCAGAATTGAGAATTAAAAGAAAACATCTGCACACAGATTGTGCCAATTATCACAGCAATTCTGGGAAAACGGCAGTGTTTCCTTCGGGCTTACTCGTCAAACCTTCCTGAGTGTGTTTGACAGTGACATGAGGCACTTTTCATTTCTACTGAATTGAAACAGAGGAGCGATGGAAACATTTCCACTGAATGCTCCACGTGAGAATGATGCTTATTAGAAGCTAAGCAAGAGAGGCTTCACAGGATTCACACGAGGCGTCAGATTCCCTCAGTTCTCTTAAGCATGTACTAGAATTTTAAATAGCCCTATACTTCTCCTCACAGAGAAATGTTAGATTGAATAGCAGTTTATGTAATTTACTGACTCTAAAAAACAGGATCTTACCAAGAAACTGGAAGCAACCACTACAGACAGAGACAGAACTAATAGTTGTCTCTTTAAAAGGAGGGTTTAGGGAAACTATGAGTGACGGTAAATGACCCAGAATTTAATTCAGGGAGATGAAAGCTTTGCAAAATCAATTGTAATCATTGTACAAATCCTTGAATGTAATAAAAACATTGGATCTTCGGCCTTAAATGGATGAATGATCTGGCATGTGAATTACACCACAATGTACCAAGAAATACCTATAAAATAGACTTGAAGAATTCATACACTGAAGAGCAGAAATAACTAAAAGCACTGAATTTCTGAATACCAAGTAGCAATTGTTCATTGTGAGAACATGCAGTCCAGAAAGTGGGGTCTGTCTTCATTCTTTTTAGGAATGTCAGTGTTCATGGAAGTGGCATTTAGTTAGGTACTTGCTGCGTATATTTTAGTGATTCAAAAATCACATGAAAAATATTTTTGGATGTACATAGTGTTCAATAACATTCATAATAATGCAAAAAAAGCAGCATGAAATTGTTTCATTGCCCATAAACATGTAGGTATTTTTAAAGTTAAATTTTAAATTTAATTTATTCAATGTTAATTAAAATAATACATATTAAAGAAGTTTAAATGTAGGTCTAGAATGAGTGACTTAATAATGTTAAGATTTGTTTTTTTTTGTCAAAATATTATATCAAAGATTTGAGTAACTTTAGGACTATACGACAATATAAATTCCATGTAACTTATTATAAGATAGAAGGTAGTTCACATTCTTGATGTACATTTGAAAGAATGCATTTATGATGTATTCATTATGCACAAAATATATTTTATACTCAGAACACCCTTTTGTAAATTTAATTGTTCTTATTGCATTGGAATATCTCCTAGTGAGTTGAAGATCAAATAACATGTTAATATGGAGGACAGGCTCTTATTTTGTTTCGTGTGGCAGTTCTGCATTTTACATCTTATTCAAATTAGATTTTCTCAGTATCTGCTACAACCCTCTCTGACAGATAAAAATTGCTTTGCAAAAAAAAAAAATATAGGAAGCAAAAAATATCTACCACAAAGCTCATTTACTTTGCTTTCAAACTCTTTAAAATCCAATTTTGAAATTGTGTTTCCTTGGCTTGCACCTAGTGCCCTCACCCAGAAATCCTTCAGCTGTCATATCCTATTTTTACTCATCTGACATAAAGTGAATACTGGGCTGGAATAACAGATTTTCAAGTAGGAAAAGAGTTCATGCAAGCATACTTTTAAAAGTTATTGGGTATTATCCCATGCTTTTTCAGTCACAGTCCAGCTGGCCTTGGTGAGGGCTGCTGAGAAGCCAAGGACAATGGCACCGGGTTTTGATTCTACTTCATGTTCTGGCTTTGTGGGAGCCTACCCAGTTTGGATGTTCACCTTCCTAGACCAGGATTGAGGGGGGAGGACTTTGGACTTTCCACAGGGCAGGGAACCCTGACTGCTCTTCAGGCTGGAGAGGGAGGGGGAAGAGAGGGGGGAGGGGTAGAGGAAGGGGAGGAGTGGGAGGGAAATGGGAGGCGGGGAGGAGGCAAAAATTTCTTTTTTTTCCAAATATATATATATATATATATATATATATATATATTGTCCAAAAAAAGTTATTGGGTAATATGACTTTTTGATAATTGAATATTATCAAAATGATATGATATATTGAACATTATACTATGAATATTAAATTAAATTAATTTAATATTAAAGATTTGAATATTTTACACACAATTATAAAATTATACATATACTTATGTATGAAAGACATTCATATTTTAAAACAAAATACTCATGCACATACATAATACCCATTCAGACACATAGAGAATACCACTCACACATGTGCTGAATACCTACTCATGCACATACACATTCCCAGTTACACATATGTAAATATTTACCCACATACATACAGGATGCCTGCTTAGCCCGTGGGACACAGCATTAGAATTTGACGTTCTCCCATATTACCAACCACATTTATCACATGGATCTTAAATTCCATGCTTTATTCTGCTTTCTTGTTTTATAATACAATTTCTGTTTTATATTTTAATGGCAAATTTAATATCACTGAACTAAAGAAAATGAATAAATATTGAAACAACCTGTTTATTCTTGAAAAGTGCTTTGCAGGAGCCATGTGACTTTTTTGTGGAACAAGACCTGAGCATATCACAAGTAGCTTCCATTGTGGCAAAAGTCTGGAGATCCTGACCCACTTGGCAAGCTCCTGTAGCTAGTTCTCTGCATGATTCTGGGCACATTCCTGGGAGTGTGTGTGCTACGTGCTCTTCTTGTTTTTATCGTACTAGCCATACCATGGGCCTGAATAAGTCACAGTAGTTCATGAAGTTTAATATTTGCATAACTGTTCTGGAAGGAATTATTTCAACCACAAGAGCTTTAAAAATGTTATTAAATAGATGATATCAACCTTTAATGAGAACAATCTGGAAACAAGGAATAATGCAGAATCATAGAAACCCACAGTTCCCTCATTCTTAATAGCTGTGTCACTACACAGAGAAGTTAAGAGAAACAGACATAAAAACAAGGGATAAGCAGTGCCAACTATTAAATAAGTTTTCAGGTTATGCTACCTATAGTATAAATGGAAAAATCTGTTATGTTGGAAGCATTGATATAATTATTCTTTATCAATAACAATTCAGGAGTCAGATATTGGGGTAAGAACATGCAGAATCAGAGAAGCAGAGAAGCACCAGTTATCCCCTACCTGCTCCATTCCTTGAAAAATGGCCTTAATCCCTCTCTGCCATGTCTTACTACTTCCTGCCTTATCTGTGCAAAGCCCTCCAAAACTCCTGTGGTTAGTTTTGGTGAGCTAGTAGCTAGCTCCATCCTCTGACTCAAAGCAAGTTTTATTTGTCAGAACACAATCAAAATATCACGCAACAAAAGTTCTCGGAAGAGATAGGGTAGCACAAAATGTAAAATAGTTTGATCCAGTTTTGGCTGCTCAGTTGATCATGAGAACCCAGACTCTCCCAGAAGTAAATTTTAACCACAAGCAACAAAACTATTTCCTACCCTGCATGATGCTGTAACTACACATGCTGCCTACTTGGCACACTCTTCTATCTGTAGGTATGCCCACTTTGTAAATTTGCTTTACAAGACTGTTTATGCTTCTAACAGCAGAGGTATAGGTCAAAAAGGTAATCACTCATGGTCGGAGAGTTGGGCAATGTAAAGAAAAAGAAGCAAGGAACAAGCTGGTAATTATGGTAACCATTTTTAGAAACTAAGGATGTAAAACTGTTCATGCAAACTACTGAAACTGTACAAAAATAAAAATGACTCAGGCTATCTGGGGCTGCTTGTTTGAACAATAATAGGTGGTCACAATCTCTTTTTGGTGCCAGCTTTACACGTCTGTCCCAGGTCATCAGTTCTGTCTGGAGCATGCTTTCCAGCAGATATTTTTAGTATTTAAACATCACAGAACATACTTAATTTTACATTTTTCAAAAAATATTACATACTTGTGAATTTATTTGTGCTAGTTCCAGACTGAAAACAGTTTGTTCATGGTGTTTTAGAAGTTTGGGAAGTTATAATGTCTTTCAGGAGACTGCAGTTTTGGGACTTTCTACAAAACAGCACCATGGGAGGTGTGGGTGGATAAATAACACTAAAATAAAATTGCTTAAGTGTAAGCGGTTTATTCTCTTAGGAGTAGATAAGAAATAATCTAAGGACAAGCACTAGCCTTATAATCTGGTATTTTTGTCTTAGGGGGCTAGGTTATGTCTAATACAACCCTTCAATGTGTACTGATCAGGGCTGACAAGTCCAAATATTCACATATGCTTGCTTCTGTCCTGAGATATCATTTGAGCAGTGCTTACTTGACTGTAGGTGTTTAATTGTGTAGGTTTACAACCTGGAGTTGGTACAAACTAGCCTGGAAAGAATACTTGCCTTTTGGATAGACACACAGATGTTCAAGAATCGTCCTTAATATTTAGAATTATTGTATTTCTTCCTAACCTAGTGGTTACCGGCTGGATTGACTTTGTGTCAGGGAGATAGCTACAACTTCAGAAAAGATAGCTGTGACACTGGAGCAGGGGCATTGCTGATACCCAAATGATAGAAACGAGGATATTATAAATTGCACAATGCATAAGTCTCCATAGCATGACATGTGTATAAAATTACATTTAGACAAATATATCATGTAATGAAGTTGGAAATCTCTGCTTGAAAAACTAGATCTAAACAAATGTCATTTTATTTCTTTTGGAAAAGATTGTTAAATTTGAGTTTCTTGTTTACAGATAGAAAATATTTTTGAACAGAAAAACGAGAATCAATGCTAGAAAAAATGTAAGAACCTGTAAGGAGACATAGTTAGGGGACAGTTTCTAGATAAGGGAAGTGGCAAAGCTGGTGGGTTGGAGACGAAAAAGACTATGGTGTCATCAAAGAGGGCGCCATACAGATTATGACCCTAGAATGACAAAAATGTTTGCGTTAAATGGAAGAGTATGTTCTAATATCTGATATTAAACCTTTATAAACTATTATATCATAGTTGAAAGTTTAGAAACTTTAAAAAAATATAGTGGACAGGTGCATGTCTTTAATTCCAGCAATGCAGCAATGAGGAGATAAAGGCAGGTAATCTCTGTGAGTTCAAGGCCAGGTAGTTCTTTGAGAGTTAGTACAAGGGCAACAGATAAACAGATAAACTTATGTCTGTGTGTGTGTGTGTGTGTGTGTGTGTGTGTGTGTGTGTGTGTGTTTGTAAAAAAAAGTTTACATCATTTTCTGGTATTCTTCTCTACAAAAATATCTTTTATTATTATTATTACAAATTTTCACCTCCTCCTCTCCTCCCATTTCCCCCCCCCATTCCCTGTCCCCCTCCCTCACTAGTCCAAAGAGCAGTCAGGGTTCCCTGCCCTGTGGTAAGTCCAAGGACCTTCCCCCTCCATCCAGGTCTAGGAAGGTGAGGATCCAAACAGACTAGGTTCCCACAAAGCCAGTACATGGAATAGAATCAAAACCCAGTGCCATTGTTTTTGGCATCTCAGTCAGCACTCATTGTCAGCCACTTCAGAGCATTGTGTATATATGTGACATTTTCTTTTCTAATATTCTTTTAATATTGAGACTATTCAGAATTTAATTGACACAGATTTCATTAGGTGCATACACCATGACTTATTCAATTGTCTTATAGTTTGGACTTTCCTCTTATATGAATTAAAATTAAATGTAAATCTTTTGAGTATATTTATGTCTAGAATGTAGCATTTATTATAATAGACATAGCAAACATAAATACCTTAAAGACTCCATAGTTAATATGAAAATGTTCTAAGATACAATATGTCATGTTAAAATCCATTCCCTGCTCCAAAAGTGGCTTTAATTTATTCTTAAACCATAGGTAGCTTGTAAATAAGGAACATTTTTTCTTCCTTTCTTGTATTTGCTAACAGTTTTCAATCATGTACTCTTTGTAATTGAAACAATTAAAAACTTAATTCTGAATCAATTAGCTCACTTAGCACAATGTCACCAAAAGCCCAGCTTATAAAGAACTCATTTCAAACATCCCTACTTGTTTCAAAGACAGACGTTGTCTCCAGTTCTGATATGTCAGTCTTCATTATATAACGAATGTCCATTATCCGCTTGTCTGTTCTTATTTATATTCAGCCTACTTACTAAACTTAAATGTTAAGTTCATCTATCCACTACTGTTTACACGCAGAAACAGAAAATATGCCCCATCTTTTGTCTTGTATTTTCCTGATAATAGTTTGACAGCTTCAAGAATGCTCATAATTGCCTTTATGCTTTGAATTTGTTCTGGCTCAGATAAGTTATAGCAGTAACTTACCTAGAGCGAATGTTTAGGACTAAAGTTAGCCTATAAGACATAGTTGTTTTTTTCTGTGCCTGTAATGAAGTTCTCCCTAATCTCCGTTTGTATCAATTCACAGGTACTCTTTGCTCAGCATTCTGGCTGCTGCACTGCACACTTCCAGTTTCTTATATCCTCTCCTCAATCTCCACACTCTAAATATTAATATTTCATTCTCACAATTAAAGTTTTCACTCACTTCGTAACATTAGCTTGGTTTCTTTTTAAATATATTAAGCATGAATTTAAAGTGACATATTTGGGTCAAAATTATCCTTACTCAATATTTATTGGCAAGCAAGGATTTTAGATGAGTCACAGTCCTTAGTATTATCTATTCTCTTTATTATATTTCTTCACTCTCCTACTTTTTAACAAGCTTATTTTTTTTTCATTTTTTTTATTGGAAAAAAAAGAAATTTCTGCCTCCTCCCCGCCTCCCATTTCCCTCCCACTCCTCCCTCTCCTCCTCCCCTCCCCCCACTCCTCCCCCACCCTCTCCAGCCTGAAGAGCAGTCAGGTTTCCCTGCCCTGTGGAAAGTCCAAAGTCCTCCCCCCTCAATCCTGGTCTAGGAAGGTGAACATCCAAACTGGGTAGGCTCCCACAAAGCCAGAACATGAAGTAGGATCAAAACCCGGTGCCATGGTCCTTGGCTTCTCAGCAGCCCTCATTGTCCACCAAATTCAGAGAGTCCGGTTTTATCCCATGCTTTTTCAGTCACAGTCCAGCTGGCCTTGGTGAGCTCTCAAAAAATCAGCCCCACTGTCTCCATGGGTGGGTGCACCCCTTGTGGTCCTGACTTCTTTGTTCATATTCTCCCTCCTTCTGCTCCTCATTGGGACTTTGGGAGCTCAGTCCAGTGCTCCAGTGTGGGTCTCTGACTCTATCTCCATCCATCGCCAGATTAAGTTTCTATGGTGATATGCAAGATATTCATCAATATGGCTATAGGATAGGGTCATTTCAGGTTCCCTATTCTCAGCTGCCCCAGGAACTAACTGGGGACATTGCTCTGGGCACCTGGGAGCCCCTCTAGGTCCAAGTCTCTTGCCAACCCTAAGATGGCTCCCTTAATTAAGATATGTGCTTCTCTGCTCCCCTAACCAACCTTCCTTTATCCCAAACATCCTGTTTCCCCAAGATCCCCCCACCCTCCCCTTCTCACA
This sequence comes from Microtus obscurus, assembly GCA_963919715.1. Taxonomy (NCBI): domain Eukaryota; kingdom Metazoa; phylum Chordata; class Mammalia; order Rodentia; family Cricetidae; genus Microtus; species Microtus obscurus. The sequence continues at coordinate 21,760,454 of CAWTZC010002524.1, forward strand.
TTTCTCTCCCCTTCTCCCCTTACCCCCCCTCCCACCACACCCCAAGATCCCAATTATTTGCCCGGCAATCTAGTCCACTTCCCATAACCAGGAGGATAGCTATATATTTTTCTTTGGGTTCACCTTCTTATTTAGTTTCTTTAGGATATCATATTATAGACTCACTGACCTTTATTTATCTCTAGAAACCAATTATGAGTGAGTACATCCCATGTTCATCCTTTTGGGTCTGGGTTACCTCACTCAGGATAGTGTTATCTATTTCCATCCATTTGCATGCAAAATTCGCGAAGTCGTTGTTTTTTACCGCTGAGTAGTATTCTAATGTGTATATATTCCACACTTTCTTCATCCATTCTTCCATTGGAAAGCAGTGTGGTGGTTTCTCAGGAAATTTGGGATCAACCTACCCATGGACCCAGCAATGCCACGCTTGGTAATATACCCACGAGATGCCTGATCATATGACAAGGACATTTGTTCAACTATGTTCATAGCAGCATTATTTGTAACAAGCTTATTTTAAATACTAATTCAAGTTTCCTCTCACTCTTGGCCTCTCACTCTTCCCACCTCCTCCCCATCTTACACCTTCATCCATGCCTCAGAGTGGTTGAGGCCTCCGTGGGGAGTCAAAAAAAGTCTTTCACACCACTTGAGGAAGAACCAAGGTCCTCCCCTTATATATAGACTGAACAAGGTAACCATCCCTAGGGAATGGGACCCAAAGAGCCAGATCATGTGTTCAGGATAAATACTGGATCCACTGCTGGTGGCCCCACATACTGCTGCTATCAAGTTTTGTAATTGGCACATCTTATGAAGGATCAAATTGTTCCTTAATCAATTAATGGGCATTGCAATCATGATTAGATACTTAGAAATGTTTATTTATCAAGGGGAGTTGTAATATTTAGCATATTCATGGACTATAATTATGCTTGACTATTATCTTGACTACTATGTTTTTTCCATGTATATGAATTTGTGATAGTTATACATGTGGGAGTATGTGTTTGCATGTGTGGGGGAAGTACATATGTAAGCATGCATTGTGCAGGCTGAGTATCTTCCTTGATCACTCTCGCTGTTATTCATAAAGACAGAGTCTCTCAGTTGAGCCCAGTCCTCACTGTGGGGACTAATCTAGCTAGTCAGTCTCTTCCCAGGATCACCAGTGTTATCTTATAAGTGTTGCAAATACAGGTTGTAGTAAGAGGAGCGGCCAGCTGTGTTCCCCCACACCCGGCCGCCCGCATGGCTCAGCTCAAGCCCCGAAATAACAACACACAAACTGTATTCATTTAAACACTGCCCGGCCCATCAGTTCCAGCCTCTTTTGGCTAGCTCTTGCACCTGAACTAGCCCATTTCTGATAATCTGTGCAGCACCCCATGGTGTGCTTACCGGGGAGATTCTAGCCTGCGTCTCTCTGCAGTGGGAACATCATGGCGGCTCCTTGACTCAGCTTCTCTTTCCCAGAATCCTCTTCTGTCTACTCCACCCACCTAAGGGTTGGCCTATCAATGGGCTCAGGCAGTTTCTTTATTTTAACCAATGAAATCAACAGATTGATATAGGACACTCCCACATCAACAGGTGGGCTCCCATATCTACTCATTGTGTATATGGTGCCACGAACAGGCACCCTGAGCTTTACCATTCTGCAGTAAACATTGAAAAATTGGGCTTCTAAAAAATTTAAGGTTTAGTTCCAATATTTGGTGTATACACATGTATAAGTATGTACATCCATGCATGTCAGTTCAGTTCTTAGGACCACTACATGATACTGAATGAGTCAACTGTGATATTAATATAATGGTTATAAAATAACCGAAGTTTTAAAACAATTTCTTTTACCTCAAAGTAAATATGAAAAATAACATGCATCTCTGATTATAGTTAAAGTTGATGAGGTATATTTGTAACCGACTCTAATTGGCTAATACAATGCTAGTTTAGTGTACAAACAACTTCTAATGATAGAATTGATTTTCTAACTTTCATCACCTTAGTACTCATTGGTTTAAAACACATGTTGGCAAACGATCACTCATGGAGCAGAATTGGATATTTCCTGTTCACACTTTTGTGCTGTTGTTTTGTAAATGTTTTCAGGACACATACTTTCTCAGTTATTGACTGTGGTTACCTGCATGCTAAAGTGACATAACAGAGCAATAATGATAGAAACCTTATGTCCACAAATCCTCAAATGCTTGATGTTTCCCCGTTAGAGTAAAAGAAAATTGCTGAATCGTAGCATAAAGGAGTAATTTCTCCTTAGCTTTCATCTTGTCAGCATCATGGGTCACTGTCACCCATTATGATCTTTTCCTGAACTCGCACAGGTGGCTCTAATAGGCAGAAAAAGTCCTGGAGCTTGATAGATACTGATTATTAGCTATCAGAGGGGTTGGGGCACATGTTTTCTGTAAGTTTGTCTGGGCTGGTGCCTTGAATTGCTTTTGTGGGATTCCTAGATAAGCTCCAGGGAGCAGAAGCTATCAAATGTCGATTACAGTTTTTATTGTTCCATTGGTCAGAGTTGGCCTCAGTCAGACCAGGCATCAGTATCCAGAGCATTTATACAGAGCCATAGTAAACTCATAGAGGCATGACAAAAGGTGTATTGTTGCAAAATCTACAACTGCATCCTAACATTAAGGATATGAGAAAAATCAGGCCCAGAGAAATAAATACTTCTTCATGCCTTACACTTAGCACAGCCCTGTAAGACTGCATATGAATGGGATGCTTCTAACTCTGAAAAACAAGGAACCCATTTACTTTCTATTTCTAATTGTACTTCATTTTCCATAAGTGAACACTGATACAGTTCAGTAGCAGATACTCTGAATTTGTATCTGTGATATTAGTTTTCATCTTCACGAAGTTTGAAGTAATTTTAAACAAGTGACTATACCTTCTTAGCATGTGTCTTTCTTCTTACACAGAAATGGTGAGACTATCTCTTAAGTATGTCTTATAAATGATATGAACTTTACAGGGCATTACTGTGTGTGGGCTCTCAGGAAAGCCAGATGCACTCAGTTCTAGAGCCTCTTGACCAATTTTTGTGTACCTTTTTTGTGACAAATTCATGATTATTATTTAAATCTTTCACTATTATGACAAGATCCAAAACACTTTGCTTTTTATTTTAAGTTTCATTGAGCATGATTCTCAAATAATTTTAGGCATCATTATATTCTAAATTTCAGTTAGATGCTTAAGTATGATATAAATGGGCATCGTATATGTGCTGCGTTGAGACCTTTGAACCACTTCTCAACTTCATTGTGGGCATTTTCTACAGAGAAGATATTGTTCGTAGACTGAAATTCCTGTCCTGCCTGATCCTAAAGCTGTTCAGTCCAAAATAATCACACAGAGGTTTATATTAATTATAAATTGTTTTGTCGATGGCTTAGGCTTATTATTGGTTACTGTTTTATTAAACCAATACAAGTGACAAATTTTTACAGTGCACAAGAGCATTTCCACACAACAATTACTTGTTGGACATATGAATTCTACAAAGTTGAATGTTTGTCTTTCAAATGTCAAGATCATTAGTTAATTCACTTGATTCTAGAAAGCTGTTTCCTTTAGTCTCTGTGTACCCAAAAACATACATGCAAAAGGTTTCTCCTTTTTACTTTTTGACATACTATATAAATGTACTAATATTTCTCACAAAACTGCATATTTGATAGGGATTAATAAATTTTAATAATTTTAATAATATTTAGTAATACTTATCTCCAGGCAACGTTCTCTGGATTTGCTGAGTATGGTTATTCTGAGTATTTACATTATTTTATTTTTTGAAAGTTAAGTTATAATCTTTCTTCTCATATCTGTGTAATTATTTGATATCTATGCTAATTTTAATAGTGCATGACAGTAACTCAGCTGCTGCTATTTCTGCACCTAGCAACAGCAGTCATCTCAACAAGTGATGTACTCTCTCAGATGCATTTATCATTTTCTACATATAAGAAAATGTTTCATATTAACTTAGAGCTACCTTTAAAAATTTCTCATATTTTTAAGAATCTTTAAGTTTTATGTGTTAGTTTAATCTCTTTGAACAATAATTTAATTAGGTTTTTATTTTATTAACAGAGATTGTGGATTATTTACAAAGAGGACCACATGGATGCCCTAAGTAACAGTCCCATAAATGCCTACGGATTAAAAAGAGCATCAAGAGATCAGACTTAGAATTTTACTCTCTTTTCTAAACTGCTGACAAGGGGTCAAGCTTTCAGTATAGACTTATAATCATACACAAGATAGTACCATACACACAAAAAATCCCAGCAAAATCATAAGCTTCCTATTTCTAATAATTTTAGCAGAGGCTCAGATGCTTTCTTTTTCTGTAATATGAAATTCTGTAGGCAGCAGAATGTAATCATGTTACCATGTTAACCATTGCTCTGTTGTAACATTCACAGAAATAGATCCAGTTTTGTTAGGGGCTTGGTTAGTGAACCTCATGCATACTAGACAAGCCCTCTTGTTCATTTTCTTTCTTCTCTCTCTCTCTCTCTCTCTCTCTCTCTCTCTCTCTCTCTCTCTCTCTCTCTCTCGCTGTCTCTCTCTTTTCTTTCTTTCTTTCTTTCTTCCTTCCTTCCTTCCTTCCTTCCTTTCTTCCTGTCTGTCTTCCTTCTTTCCTTCTTTCCTTCCTTCCTTCCTTCCTTCCTTCCTTCCTTCCTTCCTTCCTTCCTACCTTTCTTTCTTTTTTTCCCTCTCTCTTTGCATTTCTTTCTCTCTGTTGCAACCGTGTCTCACTAGGTTACACAAGCAGGTCTTAAACATACATTCAGTCTTCATTGTTCAGCCTTCTGTGAAGCTGAGATGAAACATGTATAGTACTAAACACAGGGGAAATTCAAATTCATTTAAGAAACAATTTAAAGTTGTATATTACATTTATGTATGAGGGACTTTGAATACATGTGTGTATAACATGTGCATGAAGTACATATATGTGTATGTGATGCTAGAGATCAACCTTTGGTGTTGCTCCTCATGTGTTGTCCATTTTGTTATTTGAGTCAAGATCTCTCATGAGCTAGTATGTACCGATAGTTTAAACTTGCTGGGCATAGAACTTCAGAGACCCAACCATCACTATTTCTGCCTCTATATGCTGGGATTACAATCACAAAATACCATGTCTGTTTTTTTTTTTAATACATGATTTCAAAGGGTTAAACTCAGGTCCTTATGCATATTTAGCAAACACTTTACCAAGCAGTTTCCCTCAGCTCTAAACTATTTTGGATGGAATGAAACATAAAGGATATGGGACTTCAACTTGCATAATAAGCCTGAATGCTAATAATGGAAACAGGACTTTGGCTCACGTAAGGCAGAAAGGCTACTATTTAAGGGGATAGCATGTCTCAGATGAAAAATATAGAACTTAAATTTGGAATATGCTTTTGGAAGTACCTCATCACAGCTCTATAACTATTGATGAAAATAAAAGAACCTGAGATCTGTGGTAAAATCTTATATAAATTTCAGTGCGACCTATTGAGAAGAGACCACAACCAGGACAAGACTGCAGAGTCTGGTAGAAGACTGAAATGCCTCCTTGGTTGAATAAAACTCTAATTTTCTCATGATAATCTGTTATTCTGGTGCTGTTTCTCAGTCAGGATCTCGATTTCCTAGAAAAAAACCAAGTGTAGTAAACGGATAATATTTATTATTACTTCATTAACACATGAAAGCACTGACACATAGTTAATTTGATAGTGGATCATTAGATTTTCACCATAATTTTTCCTAATGATACTTCTAATATCAAAAAGAGATGACTTTAATATAAGGACTATAGCATCTCTACACAAAAGGACTTCTAGAAAGTATGATTAGATACTGTGAATCATCTGAAGCCTATAATGATACACTCATCTACCTTGACCAAGGGAATAAGGATGAGAACCACCAGTATCCTCACATATTTAATGATGGGGTCACTGTGATAGAAAACAAGACAAGAGATGGATATGTGTGATCACACTATAATTTATTTCTTGATACCTGACATAATACAGCAGACCATACCTGGATTTGTAGAATCACACTTTTATCATACCTGTATGTTAATCATACCTGGATATGTTGTCATGTAGTAGGTCGTATTTGGATGTGTGCTATCACAGAGTAGGCATTATCTGGATTATGGTGTCTCCTAGGACAGGCTGGAATTTGGAATAACAACAAGAGCAAGTGTCTGGAAAAGGGAGCAAATAGGAACCAGGTTGTTGATCAAACTAAACCTTTTCTTATTTGTAATTAATTCTTATTTGAAGAATCATATTTATTGAAGAACTAATGTAGATACAAACTTTTATTAATTTAGTCAAAATAACCACATATTTAAAAGAATCATAGAGAAAATTGAAAGTTGGTAAACAGCATCATTTGGTGGTCTTGGGTACTGTTAATGTCTTCATATTATATCAAGTACTAGGTTGAGATAATACTAAAGGCACATCCTGTTACCTTATGTAAACATCAGGAAAATTTACTATAGCAATAGGTATATACAAGTGGCTATTTGAAAGTCACTACGCTGACTCTTCTTCTCTCCAATAGTGATTAAAATCTCTTCTTGCTTTATTGCTGGCTTTGCAAGAATTACTAACGAAAGTATATATGAAAGAGCACCTAGATTGCTTGCATAAATTACAGTCAGTTTTATGGCAATCTAAATACATTATTAATGACTAGAATTCTGCAACATTCCAGCAAAGCCACCTCTGGAAAGTCTTTGTAGACGGAGACTGCTTTTTATTTCCTAGCTGCCCAGATCTGAAATAATTACACAGAAACTGTATTAATTACAACACTGATTTGCCGATAGCTTAGGCTTCTTTTTAAGTAACACATCTTAAATTAACCCGTTTCTATTAATCTGTTTATTGCCATGTCCCTGTGGCTTACCAGGTAAATTTCAGGTGTCTGATTCCTTCAACAGCTACATGGCATCTCTCTGACTCTGCCTTCTTTCTCCCAGTATTAGTTTAGTTTTTCCACCTAGCTTATTCTTTCCTGCCACAGATCAAAGAAGCTTCTTTATTAACCAAATTCACAGCATACAGAAGGCAATCCCACATCATCCCTATGCTCCTATAAAGAATAATAATCAACTGTCATATTTTCTCACATTTCTAAAAGACAGAAACATGGTCACCTTTAAAAAACATTAACCCAACAAAATATGCATAGGGAACCAATCAGAAATATTTTCTAAGCAGAGATTAATTACAGCCTGAATACTAAATCTCTCTCATCACGTGACCAAGTTTATTCTACTTGTCCTCTTAAACTATTTGAATTAAGCTAGGAGTTATGCTGGGTTTTACATATCGCATTCATGAAGACAGAGGGCCAATTTTACCATGACTGGTTTTGACAGAAGGAAATACTCATAGTCACATTTTTTTCTCTTGCCTCTCTAATAACTGTTTTGTTGTTTTTTTTTTTTTTTACTAGAAAAGTTTATAGATATCACACTTTCTTCCATCAGATTGTCCTATGGATATGTCTGTCTAGCATTTTCATGATTGCTAATTGATAAATGAGGCTCAAGCCTATGATATATGCTATCATTTTTGGGCAGGTGTAGACTGAGTGGGTTGTATTTAGAAATATATATGGAGCACTGGACTGAAACCCCAAGATCCAAATCAGGAGCAGAAGGAGAGAGAGCACGAGCAAGGAACTCAGGACCGCGAGGGGTGCACCCACACACTGAGACAATGGGGATGTTCTATCCGGAACTCACCAAGGCCAGCTGAACTGGGTCTGAAAAAGCATGGGATAAAACTGGACTCGCTGAACATAGCGGACAATGAGGACTACTGAGACCTCAAGAACAATGGCAATGGGTTTTTGATCCTACTGCACGTATTGGCTTTGTGGGAGCCTAGGCAGTTTGGATGCTCACCCTACTAGACCTGGAAGGAAGTGGGAGGTCCTTGGACTTCCCACAGGGCAGGGAACCCTGATTGTTCTTTGGACTGATGAGGGAGGGGGGCTTGATTGGGGGAGGGGGAGGGAAATGGGAGGCTGTGGCTGAGAGGAGGCAGAAATCTTTAAATAAATTTGTTTTGGTCAATGACAATACAGAAGCAAATTAGGGCATACGATGAGCACATATGACAAATAACATCTTAAAATTTTAATTAATCTCTCCACTTAGATCTCGCAGCTATTCTGATGAAGAGTAACAAAAGAAGAGGTATTGTGTCATGACACTATGAAAGTGCTGTTATTTAGGTAACAATTCAGATATTGTCCCAGCCAGCCATCTGTTATACACTGGCTAGGTCTCTTTTTTCTTCTTTCTTTGGTTGTCTAAGAAATGGGATGTAACACATGCTATTTTCCTCCTGTGAGCTCTCCTTTGTCGTTTTGTAGCTCTTCCGTTGTGATGTCTATACTTGGTATGCTCCTTGGAAACCTCTCACTTGGATGATTACTATCTCATCACTTTAGGATGTAGTTGAAATTAACAAAGTAACAGTTGTTTCAGTATATATTATCAAATGGTAAGAGACCGGAAGTTTCTCCTTTTGTGACGTTAACCCTGTTTAAACTAGCATATTTGTAACTTTAGGCATAAATTTATCATATGATTTAATATTATCCATTGATCATAATGCCAAAGATCCCACTAGGTATAATAAATACCATGCTTTACCTGAGTTTCAATAAGTTGCTCTTAGTCTTGAGAAGGCAAGACCTATCAATATTCATGCAAATCCTCATCCTCAAATGTATTCAAAATATTGCGTTTCTACTATTTTTTTAACTCAAATGTAATTTCATCATTATCTCCTTTCTCCCCTCCCTCTGTCCCTCTTCATATCCTCTCCACAGCCCAGACTCATGACCTGCTCTTCTTTTATTCATTGTGGTTGTGTATCCATTTATGTTTATAAATAAATAAACATAAATGAAATCTGCCGAGTCCATTCACTGTTGTCTGCAATAATGTTTCTAGGGCTGAACATTCAATATTGGATAAGGGACCAGGGGCTCACTGCTAGCAAAAATGAATTTTCTCTATATCAGCCTTTTAATTTATTACAGCTCTTTATTTAGCAATGGGGCAAAGTGTGGTTTTCCCAATGTATATTGGGATGTCCACTACTGTCAACAAGACTGTCAAGTCTTGTTCATGATGTGAGATTTCATGATTATAGATTCCCTGTCATATCTAGGAGGCACAATCTCACATCAGACATCCTGCTCCAGAACCATCTTACAATTTTTACCCTCTCCCTTCTACATGAGCCTTAAGTGCAAGAGTTGTATTGTTGATGTAACAACTGGGCCTGACTACCACATAAGCAAATGTCTTCAACATTTTGACTACTTGTGGCTCTCTGTAAATGTTTTTCTCCTGATTCAAAAAGAAGTGTCTGTGACGAGGGCCAAGAGCTACACTGATCTTTGGATATAAGGATAAACTTTTTTTTTTCCTTTTTTAAAATTTATTTTTAAAAACTATCTCTTCTCATTTTACACACCATATCTGTTTCCCACTCCTTCCCCTCTTCCTGTTCCCTCCACCTTCATCCCTACCCACAATCCCACTCCCCATCCACTCCTCAGAGAAGGTAAGGCTTCCCATTGGGAATCAACAAATATTAGCACATTGCTTTGAGGAAGGACCAAGGTCCTTGCCCGATATCTAGGTTGAGCAAGGTATCCCTTCGAAAAAGCCAGAACAAACAGTAGGCATAAATCCTGGTCTCACTGCAAGTGGCCCCACACTCTGCCCTAGCTATACAACTGTCACCCACATTCAGAGGACCTAGTTTGGTTCTATGCTGGCTCTCTCACTCTCAGGCCAGAGTTGAAAGGCTTCTATTAGCTCAGGTAAGCTGTTTCAGTGGGTATCTCCATCATGGTCTTGACCTCTTTTCTTGTATTCTCAGTCCTCCCTCTCTTCAGCTGAACTCTGGGAGTTCAGCCTAATGCTCAGCTGTGATTCTCTTCGTTTGCTTCCGTCAGTTGCTGGATGTAGGCTGTACGATGACTTTTAAGTTAGTAAGCAATCTGACTACAGGGCAAGGCCATTTTAGGTACCCTCTCCACTGTTGCTTAGGGTCTTAGCTGGGATCATCCTTGTGGATTACTGGAAGTTTCTCTAGTGCCAGGGTTCTTGCTAGCTCGCTAACGGCTTCCTCAATCGAGGTAACTCTTTCCCTGTTCTCTCTTGCTGTCCTTTCCCCGTCTTGATCATCCTGCTCCCTCTAGTTCTCCTCTGGTCTCTCCTTCTGTCCTCCTCTTTTTCAGCCTTCCCATCTCTCCTAACCCCCAAACTTTTATAGTGCAATTAAGAATTACATTGGTTTAGATGAAAACAGGTTCTCTTGGTGGCTAAGTTGATAAAAGCATGCACGATTTCCCTCCTGTGAAACAGAACTCAAGGCAATAAGACAACTATTTTTACCATCCAGATATAAGGACTACTATTGCACCTTCAAGTACATCTTACCATTCTGGTTACTTTTGTGGTTCAGATTTATCACAGTTAGGTGTGGTTGTTGAATTCTCTCTTCTGTTAGCAGCTTGCATCCTTGCAGTACTATGCTCAGGGAGGTTTGAAGGGTCAGTTCCAGCTCAAACCCTCTAAGTCCTTTATCTAAACTACATAATATCCTAATCAATGGGGATTTATTTTTAACTTCTTGGAGGCACCCAAGGTAATAGCCATAACATATTATTTAGAGAAGCTGTTGGACACCCCTGATCAACAATTGAAAAGGAGGTTTCTCATGCCTGGTACCAAGAAATTTGTTAAATAGTCTATGGATTTTGGTTGTAGTATTATTAGCTCAAGTAATATAGTTTTATTTTATAAATACACTAACATATAGGCATATATACACTGTGCTTATATATATATTATTTGCAATTTTAGGAATATATAAAACAGCATAATTCCTTACGTGTTTTTCAATATCTTTAATGTTCTGTATCCTTACTCTCTTCTGCCCATTCTTATTATTCTGCTCCAGTCCCAATTAAAGTCTCCATTCCTGTTTTCTCCCCTCATTCTGTTCTCCCTATCTTCAAATTTGCCTGTATCTGTTATTTTCCTTTCCAGACAGCCTGACATAGTTTGTTTTTACTTTCCTGTTTCTGCAGTTACTCCAAGGTATATAATCACATCTCAGAAATTAGACCTATGATCTAGTATGAGAGAACAAGAAACTTTTTTTTCTGGGCCTGGGCTCCCTCACTCATTATAATTTTTTGTTTCTATCCATTTATGTACAAATTTCACTACTTCCTTTTCTCTATAGTCAAATAATATTCCATTGTGTACCCCTGCACACATTGTCATATATAGTACATTGTTATTATCTGTTCATTAATTGTAGGGCTTTCAGGTTGTTTCTGTCTTTTCGCTATTAGAAATAAATCAACATGAACATTTCTGAGAAATTATCATTGGAGTAGGACATCAAGTCCTTTGGGCACAAGTCAAGAAGGGAGGCAGAGGCAGGTGGATCTCTATGAGTTCGAGACCATCCTGGTCTACAAGCGCTGGTTCCAGGACAGGCTCCGAAGCCACAGAGAAACCCTGTCTCGAAAGACCAAAAAAAAAAAAAAAAAAAAAAGTAGCTATCTGGGTCATATGGTACACTTTCTTTTAGCATTTTAAGAATTCTTGAGTTACTTAACAATTCTTTTTTTCACATTTTTAAATTTATTTTTACTTAAAAATTTCCACCTCCTGCCTCCCATTCCTCCCCATCCCCTCACCCCCCCCCCCAGTTCAAAGAGCAGTCAGGGTTCCCTGCCCTGTGCGAAGTCCAAGGTCCTCCGCCCTCCATCCAGGTCTAGAAAGGTGAGCATCCAAACGACTAGGCTCCCACAAAGCCAGTATATACAGTAGGATCAAAACCCAGTGCCATTGTCCTGGGCTTCTCAGTCAGCCCTCCTTATCTGCCACATTCAGAGAGTCTGGTTTGATCACATGCTCCATCAGTCCCAGTCCAGCTTGCTTGGATGAGCTCCCATTAGATCAGCCTCACTGTCTCAGTGAGTGGTCGCATCACTCGCGGTTCTGACTTCCTTGTTCATGTCCTCCCTCCTTTTGCTCCTCATTTGGACCTTGGGAGCTCAGTCCAGTGCTCTAATGTGGGTCGCTGTCTCTAGCTTCACCTATTGCCAGATGAAAGTTCTATGGTGATATGCAAGATATTATTAGTATGGCTATGGGATAGGGCCATTTCAGGCTTTCTCTCATCAGCTGTCCAAGGATCTAGCTGGGGACATCTCCTTGGACGCCTGGGTACACCTCTAGAGTCAAGTCTCTTTCCAACCCTAAAATGGCTCCCTTAATTAAGATATATACTTCCCTGCTCCCATGTCCCACCCTTTCTCCATCCCAACCATTCCATTCCCCCAAGCTCTCCCCATTCCCCCTTCTCACATTTTTCTCCCCATCTCCCCTCACCCCCACCCCACCCCCACCTTTGAGTTTTCAATTTTTGCCTGGCAATCTTGTCTCCTTCCAATATACAGGAGTATAACTGTATGTTTTTCTTTGGGTTCACCTTATTTAGTTTCTCTAGAATCACAGATTATAGACTCAATGTCCTTTATTTATGGCTAGAATCCACTTATGAATGAATACATACCATATTCAAATTTCTCTTAGGACTAGGATGAAATATGAGGCAAGGGCTGAGTGAAGGGAATGATAAAGCTACTTGACAGAGTTAACTAAAATCATCTCACTTAGAAGGGTGAAACCATGAAGTAAGCAAGTCCGTCTCCCAAGACTTTGTGCATCATTCAAATGCAAGACTCTCAGCAATTGTTATTTCTCTTTCTAATTCTCTACATCATACCAAGCAGTGATTTTCCAAGCTATATCAGAGTTATATGGATTTGTATCAGTGTAGGGTGTCATGGGATATATAAAAAGTAAGGGAAATATTAATGCTTATTTGGACTTTCTGATAAATTATAAGTGCCTTTGTCCTTTGTACTGCCAGAGACAGCAGTAGTGAATTTTTACTAGGCATCTCCTAAGACAAAGACACCGTTCATATCAAATACATGTCCTTGGCACCATTTGAGCAGGAGAAAAAAATGATCTCAATTTCTCTTCAGAGAGATATTGCTCATCTTATTCTTTGCTTCCTACATCTGGCAGTCAAAAATAGCATTGTTGTTTGGAGAATCTTTTACTCTAATCATAATAAAAATACAGAAAACAATCAAAAGTCTTCCATCGTACTGATTATTACCAAGTAGAGGATTCCTCTAAATAGAAAACTAATGGACTAATTCATTTCTAACTTTTTTTTCAATTGACATACAGTGGAGTTATTATAATAAATGGAAATGGCCATTAGCCTGTCAATGGTAATAAATAGATAATGTCTTGGCTATTTGATAAACTGGAACAGACACCCAAAATAATAAAAGAGTTGGCTCAAAAATAAAACAAAGAAACTCCTTTATGTAATTCATGTTGTTGACCACCAGGGGAAAGGTTCAAAATACCACTGAACACATTTTGGTCCAAAAAGCCTTATAGGTTCTGCTTTTGAAATTTAAATGTATTATTTTATGTATTTAGTTACTTTTGTTTAAGTACACAAATAAATGACTTGCCACCCTTCCAAAAATCTTTTATATTCATCAAGAAATGAGATGTGTGTATGATTAGGATTGGAATTTTTCTGTGGATGCTATGAAGAGTAGAGACAGCATATATTTTTCCATTTTGCTCAAATAGATGTTTTCTTTAACTTCAAATGAAAATAACAACATATTTTTATGTAGCACAAATTCTATTTGTTATTAACAATAAAAACTTGGAGTCAGCTATTAAGATGAAAGCTGAGATATCAAAGAAGCAGAGCAGCCAGACACTTGAGAGTTCTTGCCTTTAGCCAATGCACAGACAGAAAGGATGATCTTGTCTCCACTAATCCTCAGACTGACTACTTCTCTATGAAACCTCAGACTACTTTTGAGCTCCTGTCCCCTCCTGTTTTATATTCCTCTCTCCACCCAGTCATATCACCCCTGTGTCCACCTCCTTAGTGCTCGGATCAAAGGCATGTACTAAGATTAAAGATGTGAGTCTCACCACCTGGCTCAGTTTCTCTTTTAGACTGGGTCAATCTAGTGTAGCCTAGAGTGGCTTTGAACTCTTCCTCTGCCTCTGAGTGCTAGGATCAAAAGTGTATATCACCACTGCCTGGTCTCTATGGTTTAATTCTGCATATTGATCTTTAGTTATGTTTCATTTGTTAGATTATAAACAAATTATCACTGCAATTATCTTCATAATAACTACAATGCTGCAACTGTGTAATTAGGGCTGGTTTACTTTAAAATTCTATTTTTTTTCCTTATAGTCTTCTAAAAAGTATAAACTTTGTTGGAGGTCAGTGTTATCATTGAGAGGCAGCACTTTGCTTAGCATGTATGGGATTCTGGTCTCTTGGTCCAGTATGGTAGAGATTACTTAATTTACATGAAAAAGTCAGATGGAGCTGAGGAGATGGCTCAGTGAATAACTTGCTTGTTCATCAAGCATGAGGACCTGAGTTCAGATCACCATCATCCATGTCAAATTTAGGAGTGGAAAAATATGTAAGCATGTGATTGGGCACACATGATTTAGCTATTAAGTCTTAAAATAAGTGGATTTCAGAAGATCCCTGTTCCCTATAATACTTGAAATGCTAATATCCAGGTTGCTTCATTGAGTGAGATCATCAAACAGTCTCACACAGTTTTAAAGAAAGAAGACATATTCATAGATCCTATTTTTTATTTTATGTTTTTTATGTGGGTATTGTGCAATGGATAAATTTAGGCTTGTTAATATACCCATCATTTTACAGTCTTTTCGCTCATTCATAGTGAGAATTTTGAGACCCATTTTCAGTGTCTATTAAATATACATGATTACCTACTTATTTGACCTTGCTATGCAATAGTTCATCTGAGATTATTCCTGTCTATTTCTGAAACATTTGAACATTCCCAGTCACAAACTCTCAGGCTCTGAAAGGACAATTGTATTCTATGGATTCAACTTCTAGAGCATTCACATGTGAGTTCACGACACAGATAGAAGGAAAGTGCACATGAACAACAAGCTAGTGGACAATTTTGAAGGATATTGCACAGAAACCTAATAAGCCACAGAGACTGGACAAAGATAACAGTCAAGTCCCTGTTGATTTGTGTGAAGTTTAGTGCATAGTTCTTAAGGCTCTGATTGTATTCTGCTACACAGGTCTCTCAATGTCTGGTCAGAAGGAGTGGATAACGATTCTCTTGAAGATCAGAGAACAGAAAACTGGTTCATCAAAATACTTAGAATTAAAATTTGCTTGTATTTAGTATTCTCTAAACCTGCATCCTGTACATCTCACTAAAGCACATGGTAAACATGGAAAAATTCAGCTTCTCAATTCATGGCCCTCTATTTATCCATCTGACCTTGATTTACTAGTTTTCCATCTTTGAATCACAAGGGCCAATCCAAAGTTTTGTATTAAGAGTGAAATTTCAGAAACATCGTTAAAGTAAATTTACAGGTGAAATAACCTACTATATTAATCACCAGGCATTCATTGTCCAAAATAGAAAACCTGAATAAATGGCCTTTAAAAATATTGTAGTTCCCTTTTGAGTTATTCGATGATGGAATATGTGAAATATTAAATCTTAATAGTAGTTTGAAATTTCCTATTTAATCATATTAACTTGGATTAATTAACTGAAAATAAATTTTGCAGCAGAAATTTGGGGATGATATGCTGTGGTGGAGTAAAATCTTTTCCGGAAATATTTACAGTAAAGTACACATTTTGTTACGATAGGTATATGTTTTTTGTTATATGACTAACCAATGCTAACGTTTAATAATACATTCCAAACAATATATGCAAATACATATTTTAGTTATGCGATATGTATCTCTGTATATAAGTGTATAGTTTAAAATATATATATATATAAATATATATATATTTATATTTATATATATATATAAAATATATATATATATATATATATATAAAATATAAATTGTGTGTGTCATGGCTCCCACTTACTGTATGCAGCAAAAGTTTGGAGAAATGAACATCATATGACCAACATTTCTTTAGCATAATATAAATGACTTAATAATAAAGAATGTTCGTATTTTTTTATTTAAACTTATTTCTATGTAATTAAAATGCTGTAAGTTCAGGAAATATTTGTTAATTGATCAAACGATTTGCAATCTTAAATTAAGCTTAAAGGGGGATTAGGGTTTATGTCCTCTTCCTAAATATTCTTTGGAGGAAAACTTGGAAGCAGACTAGGTCACCTCAGCCTCCAAATTTGTAGAGATAAGAAGTTTCTAAACATTGGAAAAGAGTCTCTAAACCTTAGAAAGGAGTTTCTAAACCTTAGAAAGAGTCTGGGGCCATTTGATATTGTAAAGTTTGATTCCAGGGCATCCTTATCTTGGCAGGAGTTCAAAACTGTAGGAATGTTCAGCTGCCTTATAAAATTACTGAGGTTAATTTAAATTTAGTTATACAAATGACAGAGGAGTAAGAAAACACACGTGGCAAGTATTTTATTAGGCTAATCATAAACCTTGGAGAAAATTACTTCCTTTTTTTTTACTTTTTAAAGTTCCCTTTTTTTCACTTTTTAAAGTTCCTTTTACTGGAACCGTCCTTTCTCATCTTAAAATAAATGTCTTAAAACAGTAAATATTCACATCATATGGAGGTGAAATTATTGTCACCCTCAAGTAGAAACAAAGTACTTCCACCTAAGTAGAGTGTGGCAAGATTAGTATCTATAGAGTGTTGACTTTAACTCCCTACTATAATCTTGTGCTTTTATTGCTGTAGTCCCCATGTTTATTTTTTTTTCCATTCAAAAATTTAGCCGGTTGTGGTGGCACACGCCAGTAGGATTTGCTGAAGGAGGCACGCAGGAGGATCACGAGTTCGAGGCCAGCCTGGGCTATACATTTTTGGGGACTGGAGAGATGGCTCAGTGGTTAAGAGCACTGACTGTTCTTCCAGAGGTCCTGAGTTCAATTCCCAGCAACCACATGGTGGCTCAAAAACCATCTGTAATGAGATCTGGCGCCCAGATTTACACTTCCTCGCCGCCTCCCAATCCCCTTCTGTTCCCCCATTCTCCCTCCTCCTTCTGCCTCCCTGCTTGAGAGAGGGCAGCGAATCCTGCTCTGTGGGAAGTCCAGGCCTAAGAAGCTGTGCATCCATATAGACTAGGGTCCCAAAAAGCCAGAACATGCCGCCAAAACAAGTCCCAGTGCCTTTATCAATGGTTTCACAGTCAGCCCCCATTGTCAGCCAAAATCAGAGAGTCCCGTTTGATCACATGCTTGTTCACTCCCAGTCCAGCTGGATTTGGTGAGCTCCCATTAGAACAGGCACACTGCCTCAGTTGGTGCACCAACCCCTCGCGGAACTAACTTCCTTGCTTGTCTTCTTCCTCCTGCCCTTCAACTGGACCTTGGGAGTTCAGTCCATTGTTCTGATGAGGGCCTCTGTCTCTATCTCCATCCGTGGCCGGACAAAGATTCTATGGTGATATTTGAGGAATCATCAGTGTGATAGTGGGGCAAGGCCAGCTCAGGCACCCTCTCCTCTGCTGACCAAGGAGCTAGCTGCAAACATCCCGTGGACACCTGGGATCCCCCTTAGAGCCAAGTCTCTTGCCAAACCTAAAATGTCTCCCTTAATGTAGGTATCTTCTTCCCTGCTCCTATATCTGCTCTTCCTCCATCTCTACCCTCCCACTCCCCCAAGCTCTCAACAGTCTTTCCCTTCTCCCTTCCCTTTCCCCTTCTCCCCTTCCCCCAACCTTATTCCCAACCTTATCTACACCCCCATGCTCCCAACTTTTGCCAGGAAATCTTGTTTGCTTCCAATTTCCAGGCAGACTTATATATGTTTTTCTTTGGGTTCACCTTGTTATTTGGCTTCTCTAGGTTTGTGAACTATAGGCTTAATGTCCTTGGTTTATGGCTAGAGTCCACTAATGAGTGAGTCCATACCATATTCATCTTTCTGAGTCTAGGTTATCTCACTCAGGATAGTGTTTTCGATTTCCATCCATTTGCATGCAAAATTCAAGATGTCATTGTTTTTTACCACTGCGTAGTACACTAATGTGTGCATATTCCACACTTTCTTTATCCATTCTTCCATTGAGGGGCATCTAGGTTGTTTTCAAGTTCTGGCTATTACAAATAATGCTGCTATGAACATAGTTGAACAAATGCTTTTGTAATATGATAGGGCATCTCTTGGGTATATTCCCAAGAGTGGTATTTCTGGATCCTGAGGTAAGTTGATTCCCAATTTCCTGAGAAACCGCCACACTGATTTCCAAAGTGGTTGCACAAGTTTACATTCCCACCAGCAATGGATGAATGTTCCCCTTACTCCACATCCTCTCCAGCAAAGGCTATCATTGGTGTTTTTGATTTTAGCCATTCTGGCAGGTGTAAGATGATATTTCAAAGTTGTTTTGATTTACAGTTTTGAATTGGAGATTATTTTGAGAATAATCTGTTAGATTTAAGGTGCCTATTTTCATTTCTATTTTATTATATTTTATTTATTCTTTTCTCATACAGTACAGCTACATCCTCTCCTCCCTCTTCTCCTTTCACTCAATCCCTTCACCCAAAGAGTCACTGCTCTTCTGTTTCCCTTAAGAAAAAAAGCAAGCCCCCCAGTGATATTAACAGAATTCTCTGTAGCAAAATGAAGTAAGACTATGCATATACCCTCATATCAAGGCTGGAGAAGGAACCCAGTATTTTACAGTATAGCAAAATAATCAAGAGTAATAGTGTCATGGATTCTGTAATATACTCTACGTCTTGAGGAAAATACTCAACTCTTAACTTCTCACATGAAAAAAAGTTGCTATTTCTTTTTGTGTGTAGTCTCTGTTAGCAATACTTTCTGATGCTAACTCCTAAAAATATGCAAATTTCCAGGTAACTCGCATAATGTTTATTACCAGTCTCCATATTGAAGAAAGTTGCATTTGGATTTATAAGTATACACCAATGTGTGTATGTGTATGATGCTACTGAAAATAAAAACATGCTCCTATAATTAGCAATCCACTCAAGACAAACAGTTTATACTATTTTAGAAAAGAAATCAGTGAGTTTAAAATGAAAAGGCTGTTCTACTGTTGCCTAAACTTTGAGTTGGGTGTGGATGTCAGGTGGGTTCATTTAGTTTATGGTTGAGTTCATGTCCAATTTTCAAGTGTCTACATTTTACTGTTGATAAGATAAAATAAGATAAGATAAAACCAACTTTGAAGAAGGGGAATATGGAGTTCCATTTTTGGCTCTGATCACATTGAAATTTGAGGTAAAGTTAAGAGCTTCTTACTGTTAATGAAAACAAGTCAAGTACAGTAATATCCTTGTGCTTCAGAGAAAATGCTCCAAGGCAAAGTGGGAGCTGAATTTCTTTTGCACATGGAGACAGTCACTTGATCTTCTCCATAGCAGCTAATGACTGTGAAGTCACAGCATAACTTTTAGGAGAAACTCGGTGGGGAGACAAAGTTTGAGTTAGAGAGGTCTTCAATCACTTTAAACATTTAAAGTGTTAGACATGGGTGTCAAACTGGATGACATATGATATCTAAAATTTGAAGACACAACATCTTTACTTGTCAAAGAATTAACCAAATAAATGAAGATATAGGTTGTCTCAGGGATTGAGTTTATGGCCTATTTTGCCTTACAGGTAGAAACTACACTACTAGGTTACAGAATGTCATCTTAATGAGAACTTAGTATATTGTGAAGGAAGTTTAAAAGCTTCTCATTTACAAGGGTCAAACTGTAATCACCTTTCAGAATTTTATTTTCCTTTTTTAAAAATATGATACTAAGAATTTTATCCTTATACTTTTCTCATTCTTAGTTTTCTCTGACCCTCCCTATACTCACAATCCTCTTCCCAACTCTGTACCCTCACTCCACCCCCAACCCCATCCTCATTTGCATCATTTTATCTCAATATCCTCTTTCCACATTCATTTTGGGTGAGTTCTTTACTCTCTCCACCTCATCCTGTCAAACTCCATCTTCTCATTTCATGCCCCTTTCCACCTCCCAGACCTTAAGCCACACTCTCATGTATGCATTGTATCCCCATTACTTGGTACATAATTTAAATAATTATCTCAAACAATTTCTCATTACATGGAATAAGAATATGCCTCAAGTTTGAGGGTAGCATGCACCAGAGTATATTCCAGACAACTCAGTTCCTGCAAAAGCCTTAATTGTTGAATGGAGAATTCTAGGTACTTAAAATAATTCTCAGTGTTTCTTTTTTTTTTTATTTTTTTTTATTTTTAAATTAATTTATTATGTTTTCCATTATTTAAAACAATTTTCAAATTCAAATACACTTTGATCATATTCTTCCTCTCCCTCAAGTCCCTTCAGATCTTTTCCCCATCCCTACCCACCCAACTTTAAGTTCTTTCTTTAACAAGAAGCAAAAATCCTGTACAACAATAAAATCTTCCAAAACTTAGAAACAAGAAAGTCATACCAAGAAAAGAAAGAAAAAAAAGATTGAAAACAAACAAAAAGCCCAACTTGTAACCAAATAAAGCTCAGACAAAATCCTGTGGAGTCCAACTATATGTTGTTGGTCAATTACTCCTGAACATGAGGCTTGCCCAAAATTAGTTGACATGCTCAGTGTCACTCATCGTAGAAAACTGATTGTCTCTCCCCTAACTGGTATAAGTGATAGTTCAGTTGTTAACCTTTTTTTTTTTCTTTTTTTTTTTTTTGTCAAAGCCTCCGTTTATTAGGGACAGGGTAACAACTTATATACCCCCTGAATGAGGGCTTGGGGAGCAGGGCACAGGAGCATGGAATCTGGCCGCGTGGTCCCAGTCACGTAACCTACATCCGGTCAGGTAGGCCAAGAAGTCAGGAGTTGCCACACCTAGTTCCCTGGATAGCTGGAATTTAAGGCAGTTCCGCTATCAGATTAGGTTCGTTAGCAATTAGCGAATAGCTAATTGGGTGTGGGGCAGGTTTTGCCAATAGGACTATTCTTAACATAATTATGGGTTTGGGGTTCCCTGCAGGCTCCCCAAGGTGATGGTTTCTGTAACAATCTTTAGGGGGGGAAACGGCTCCCAACATATTCCTCCTTTCTTATATAAAGGCAAGTAGTTATAGGTGGAGGGCACCAAGACAGAGTCAACCATGGTGTCAGATCTAAAGGAGAGGGGACTGGGGCAAGGAGAGACCCTCCTCTCGACTGGTGAAGTAATTAACCTCTCCTGGGAACAGAGGGGTGCCTTATGAGTAGCATTAGTTTCTTGGAGCTTCTCAAATAAAAGGTATCTAGTAGGATTAAAGTAAGCAGATCACAGGGCACCCTGTCTTAGGCTATGTGGAGAGCGCCCTCGTACCTAAAAACCATGCCATGTTGAGCCGGCCTGTACGGCCTCTGTATGGTTTGAAATTTAGGTGAGGATCCACACTAACTCCCGTCATTGGGCCCCTGTATCTATCATTAATGAAAAATCTGTGAGGTGCTCCTTAAACAAAAGATATGATATAATTTTGGCACCAATAACTCCATCTCCAGACAAGAAGAAAGGGGCACCTTCTAAACCCAGTATTCACCTTTTAGTCTGGCCCATGGTATGTCCTCCTTCCTAAATGCCTACTCCACAAAAAGTTACGTGTGCTTGCCTGTCATCAATTAGGGAGGTGAAAAAGGGATCAAAATCTAAAATTCTTAACATATGCATTAAACCCAAACACTTTACAGTATGTGTCAAACCTTTCCCAACATCTATAAGCAGTTACAAATATCATTAGATTAATTTCAGTAAGAGTACAATGACATACATTGTTGTCAAATACCACCATTTCCAGACTCTGAGCAACAGTCACAGGAACCCCAGTCTTTCCCCTTCTTAAGTGAAGAGGTTAGTATTTTAATTAAAATGAGTTCTGTGTCCCAAAGATTAAAACAGTCTGATGTCCAGTCTGCATCTCAGCTCCAAAGCAGACCAGAGTTCAAGCTGCAGAAGCAGTTTAGCACTTGTGCTTCAGGGCCGGTGGGATTCCTGGGTGAGGTGAGCTGGATTCAGCTATCTGAAGCACATCCTGGCATTATCTCAGCCGGGACTCCCTGGACTCAGGAGGCAGGATTGACACCCTGTAGAGTGGAGCAGCAGGTTCTGTTATCAGGGACTCCTCTCCTTGGGGGCAGGAAAAGCCAGACTAAGGACCTCTCTGCAATCGCCTCAGGAACTCCTCTGTGTCCGCAGCGCAGCCTCGACATCAGGCCCAGCTTTTATTTTCTTTCTGTGAAAAAAAGCATAAACATATCCTCGACCCCAAATATATATAGGTCGGGTTTTTTCATAATGCATTGCAAGGGCTTTTCCACCTTGCCCTAGCAAAGGTCAGCTTGGTGTTATCATGTCAGATCCGTTTGCATCTGGATCTACTTGCAAGTTTCATAAGCTGCTTACAAGGAGCCTTATTATGCTCCATAATATTTTTTTTATTATTATTAGCCATATATGCAGTTCCTCCATTGGAAGAGCCATTTGTAAAATTTAGCATAAAATCCTTTAAGGGGATTTTTTTTGCTATAACATTAGCAAAATACAGTTGTGTGAATTGTAGCAATAATCATCTGGGGATCAAGCCATTTTTTAGCTTTTATCCTGCCCTTTTGTACCAGACAGGCTACTGGTTTAAATTAAGAGTTTAATATCTTAATTGGCAAAACTTGAGAAGATTTTGCCATAAAGAGCATTTTTTCATAAAAATGTTGTAGAATAAGTTTTATATTTAATATGCACACTTGCCATAGCTGCATTATAATTAATATACTGTATTTGTTGATTATTGTATACTTTACCTGTTGATTTATATTTTACCTGTTTGAGTACCTGTTAGGCAGCTTTAAACTCTCTCTATTGGAAACTGTTTTTTTTTTTTTATTTTATTTTTCTATTCTAAGATGGCTCCCTTAATTAAGATGTGTGCTTCTCTGCTCCCCTAACCAACCTTCCTTTATCCCAAACATCCCGTTTCCCCAGGTTCCCCCCATCCTCCCCTTCTCACATTTCTCTCCCCTTCTCCCCTCACCCCCTCCCACCACACCCCCAAGATCCCAAATTTTTGCCCGGCAATCTGGTCTACTTCCCATAACCAGGAGGATAGCTATATGTTTTTCTTTCGGTTCACCTTCTTATTTAGTTTCTTTAGGATATCAAATTATAGACTCACTGACCTTTATTTATCTCTAGAAACCAATTATGAGTGAGTACATCCCATGTTCATCCTTTTGGGTCTGGGTTACCTCACTCAGGATAGTGTTTTCTATTACCATCCATTTGCATGCAAAATTCGCGAAGTCATTGTTTTTTACCGCTGAGTAGTATTCTAATGTATATATATTCCATACTTTCTTCATCCATTCTTCCATTGAAGGGCATCTAGGTTGTTTCCAGGTTCCGGCTATTACAAATAATGCTGCGATGAACATAGTTGAACAAATATCCTTGTCATATGATCGGGCATCTCGTGGGTATATTCCCAAGAGTGGCATTGCTGGGTCCATGGGTAGGTTGATCCCAAATTTCCTGAGAAACCGCCACACTGCTTTCCAAAGTGGTTGCACAAGTTTGCATTCCCACCAGCAATGGATGAGGGTACCCCCTTTCTCCACAGCCTCTCCAGCAAAGGCTATCATTAGTGTTTTTGATTTTAGCCATTCTGACAGGTGTAAGGTGATATCTCAATGTTGTTTTGATTTGCATTTCCCTGATCGCTAAGGAGGCTGAGCATGACCTTAAGTGCCTTTTGGCCATTTGAACTTCTTCTGTTGAGAATTCTCTCTTCAGATCAGTGCCCCATTTTTTTAATTGGGTTAATTAGCATTTTAAAGTCTAGTTTCTTGAGTTCTTTATATATTTTGGAGATCAGACCTTTGTCTGTTGCGGGGTTGGTGAAGATCTTCTCCCAGTCAGTGGGTTCCCTTTTTGTCTTAGTGACAGTGTCTTTTGCTTTACAGAAGCTTCTCAGTTTCAGTAGGTCCCATTTATTCAATGTTGCCCTTAATGACTGTGCTGCTGGGGTTATACCTAGGAAGCGATCGCCTGTGCCCATCTGTTGTAGGGTACTTCCCACTTTCTCTTCTATCAGGTTCAGTGTGTTCAGATTGATATTGAGGTCTTTGATCCATTTGGACTTGAGTTTTGTGCATGGTGATAGATATGGGTCAATTTTCTTTCTTCTACAGGTTGACATCCAGTTGTGCCAGCACCATTTGTTGAAGATGCTTTCTTTCTTCCATTGTATACTTTTAGCACCTTTATCGAAAATGAGGTGTTCATAGGTTTGTGGGTTAAGATCCGGGTCTTCTACACGATTCCATTGGTCGACTTCTCTATTTTTATGCCAATACCACACTGTTTTCATTACTGTAGCTCTATAGTAGAGTTTAAGTCAGGGATGGTAATGCCTCCAGAAGTACCTTTATTGTACAAGATTGTTTTGGCTATCCTGGGTTTTTTGTTATTCCATATAAAGTTGATTATTGTCCTTTCAAGATCAGTGAAGAATTTTAATGGGATCTTGATGGGGATTGCATTGAATCTATAAATTGCCTTTGGTAGGATTGCCATTTTTACTATGTTGATCCTCCCAATCCAAGAGCAAGGGAGATCCTTCCATTTTCTGGTATCCTCTTCAATTTCTTTCTTCAATGCCTTAAAGTTCTTGTCAAATAGATCTTTCACTTCTTTGGTTAGAGTTACCCCGAGATATTTTATGCTGTTTGTGGCTATCGTGAAAGGTGATGCTTCTCTGATTTCCCTCTCTGCTTCCATATCCTTTGTGTATAGGAGGGCGACTGATTTTTTGGAGTTGATCTTGTATCCGGCCACATTACTAAAGGTGTTTATCAGCTGTAGGAGTTCTTTGGTGGAGTTTTTTGGGGTCGCTTATGTAGACTATCATATCATCTGCAAATAACGAAAGTTTAACTTCTTCCTTTCCAATTCGAATCCCCTTGATCCCCTTATGTTGTCTTATTGCTATTGCTAAAACTTCAAGCACTATATTGAAGAGGTATGGAGAGAGTGGACAGCCTTGTCGTGTTCCTGATTTAAGTGGGATGGCTTTGAGTTTCTCTCCGTTTAATTTGATGTTAGCTGTCGGTTTGCTGTAAATAGCTTTTATTATATTTAAGTATGACCCTTGTATCCCTAATCTCTCCAAGACTTTTATCATAAAGGGATGTTGAATTTTGTCAAAAGCTTTTTCAGCATCTAATGAAATGATCATATGGTTTTTTTCTTTCAGTTTATTTATATGATGGATTACATTGATAGATTTTCGTATGTTGAACCAGCCTTGCATCTCTGGTATGAAGCCTACTTGATCATAATGGATAATGTTTCTAATGTATTCTTGGATACGGTTCGCCAGTATTTTGTTGAGGATTTTTGCGTCGATGTTCATGAGTGAGATTGGCCTGTAATTCTCTTTCTTGGTTGAGTCTTTGTGTGGTTTTGGTATCAGAGTGATGGTAGCTTCATAAAAGGAATTTGGCAATGACTCTTCTGTTTCTATATTGTGAAATACCTTAAGGAGTATAGGTATTAGGTCTTCTTGGAAATTCTGGTAGAATTCCGCATTGAAACCGTCTGGTCCTGGGCTTTTTTTGGTAGGGAGGTTTTTGATAACAGCTTCTAATTCTTCGCGACTGACAGGTCTATTTAGATTGCTCACCTGGTCCTGATTTAACTTTGGTATATGGTATTTATCTAAAAAAGTGTCCATTTCTTTTACATTTTCCAGTTTTGTGGCATACAGGCTTTTGTAGTAAGATCTAATGATTCTCTGAATTTCTTCTATGTCTGTGGTTATGTCCCCCTTTTCATTTCTGATCTTATTAATTTGCAGATTCTCTCTCTGCCGTTTGATTAGTTTGGATAGGGGTTTCTCAATTTTGTTGATTTTCTCCAGGAACCAGCTTTTTGTTTCATTGATTCTTTGGATTGTTTTCTGTGTTTCTATTTTGTTGATTTCAGCCCTCAGTTTGACTATTTCCAGTCTTCTACTCCTCCTAGGTGAGTCTGCTTCTTTTTTTTCTAGAGCTTTCAGGTGGGCTGTTAAGTCTCCAATGTATGCTTTCTCTGTTTTCTTTAAGTGGGCACTAAGGGCTATGAACTTTCCCCTTAGGACTGCTTTCAAAGTGTCCCATAAGTTTGAGTATGTTGATTCTTTATTTTCATTGAATTCAAGGAAGACTTTAATTTCTTTCTTTATTTCTTCTTTAATCCAGGTGTGGGTCAATAGTTGACTATTCAGTTTCCATGAGTTTGCAGGCTTTCTGGGGGTAGCATTGTTGTTGAATTCTAACTTTAGTCCGTGGTGATCTGATAAGACACAGGTGGTTATGGATATTTTTTTGTAACTGTGGAAGTTTGCTTTGTTACCGAGGATGTGGTCAATTTTCGAGAAGGTTCCATGAGCTGCAGAGAAGAAGGTATATTCTTTCCTATTTGGGTGGAATGTTCTATAGATGTCTGTTAAGTCCATTTGATTCAATACCTCCATTAATTCTCTTATTTCTCTGTTAGGTTTCTGTCTGATTGACCTGTCCATTGGTGAAAGAGGCGTGTTGAGATCTCCCACTATTAGTGTGTGCGGTTTGATGGCGTCTTTGAGTTTTAGTAATGTTTCTTTTACATATGTGGGTGCTTTTATATTAGGGGGCATAGATATTCAGGATTGAGACCTCATCCTGGTCAATTGTTCCTGTTATGAGTATAAAATATCCCTCTCCATCTCTTCTGATTGATTTAAGTTTGAAGTCAACTTTGTTAGAAATTAGTATGGCCACACCAGCTTGTTTCTTAGGTCCATTTGCTTGATAAACCTTTTCCCATCCCTTTACTCTAAGTAGGTGCCTATCTTTGTGGTTGAGGTGTGTTTCCTGTAAACAGCAGAATGTTGGATCCTGTTTGCGTATCCAATCTCTTAGCCTGTGTCTTTTTATAGGTGAGTTGAGTCCATTGACATTAAGGGATATTAATGACCAGTGGTTGTTAACTCTGGTCACTTTTTTAGTCATAGGGTTTGTGTGTTTGCTTTCTTTTAGTTGCGCTGGTAAAGGGTGTCTAGAAGTTTGAGTTATTGTGGTCATTGTTGGTCTCCTTGGTTTGTGATTTTCCTTCTATTACTTTCTGTAAGGCTGGATTTGTGGCTACGTATTGTTTAAATTTGTTTTTATCCTGGAAAATTTTGTTTTCTCCATTTATAGTGAACGAAAGCTTGGCTGGGTATAGTAGTCTGGGCTTGCATCCATGTTCTCTTAGCTTCTGCAGTACATCTATCCAGGACCTTCTGGCTTTCATGGTTTCCATAGAGTAGTCAGGAGTAAGTCTGATAGGTTTACCTTTATAAGTAACTTGACATTTTCCTTTGCAGCTCTTAATATTCTTTCTTTATTCTGGATGTTTTGTGTTCTGATTATTATGTGGCGAGGAGATGTTTTTTTTCTGGTCCAGTCTATTTGGTGTTCTGTATGCTTCTTGAACCTTCAAAGGAATATCTTTCTTTAGGCTGGGAAAGTTTTCTTCTATAATTTTATTAAATATATTTTCTGAACCATTGAGGTGTATTTCTTCTCCTTCTTGTATCCCAATTATTCTTAGGTTTGGTCTTTTTATTGTGTCCCATATTTCCTGAATGTTTTGTGATGAGAATTTGTTGGTTTTGCTGTTTTCTTTGATCAGTGTGTTAATTTTCTCTATGGTATCTTCAGTGTCTGACATTCTTTCTTCTAACTCTTGTAATCTGTTGGTAGTACTTGTCTCTGTAGTTCCTGTTCGTTTACCCAGATTTTCCATCTCCAACCTTCCCTCGGTTTGTGTTTTCTTCATTACTTCCATTTCATTCTTCAGGTCTTGAACCATTTCCCTTACCTGTTTGATTGCATTTTCTTGTTTCTCTTGGTTTTCTTGGGTATCTTTGAGCGATTTATTCATTTCCTCTACCTTTTTGTTTGTAATCTCTAATTGTTTATGGCAGTTTTTCACCTCCTGTTTAAGGTCTTCTATTATTTTCAAAAAATTCACTTTTGGGTCGATTTCTTCTACTTCTTCTGGAGTAGGGTGTACAATTCTTCTTATTTCGGGATCCCTGGGTTCTGGTGATGTCATGTTGCCTTTCAGGTTGTTGGAGGAATTCTTGCATTGGCGCCTTCCCATCTCCTCTTTCAAATGAAGCCAAGAGAGGCCTGGTGTCTTGGTCCAGATTTTGCTGTGACTGAGCCTCTGGGTGTATCTCTTCAGTGTGGAAGCAAGGTCCGTCCTGCTGAGCTTGATCTGCCCAGTGATGTCTCTCCTGGCACCTGGATCCGATCTCCCCGCTGCTTGGGTGTCTCGCGAACAAAGGGCCGGGCCCGCTTGGTGCAGGCCGGCCACCTAGACAAAGGAGCCACCACCCTCCCGAATGCCCTCCCAATTCGGACCCTGTCCCAGCGCCCAAACAGGCTGAGCTGGGAGCTGTTGTGTGGTTCAAAGAGGGGAGGGGGGTCAGAGGTAGTGCGGAGGGCCTTGGATGCAAGTTGGGTGGGACAGTAATGGAGAAGAGGTATCAAGGAGTACAGCCCCCGCAGACTGACCAGGGAGTGCAGGAGGGGTGGGGAACGTCTGAGCTCCCTGTCCCGGGCTGCCGCCGCGGCCAGAAACTCACTCACCCCAGCGATGGCCCACCTGGCACCCGGATCCGATCTCCCCGCTGCCTGGGCGTCCCGCGAACAAAGGGCCTCTCAGTGTTTCTTTTCAAAGAAATATGGGTACCACTTAACCCGAGATCTCCAAAGTAACTTTGAAGAGCCTATTATTTGCTTTGTTTTATGGAAGCACTTTTTGATACATATCTAGCTAGTGTTTTTGTGATTTATATGGTGAACTTGACATTTCCTTATCTGTTTATTAACTTAGTTTTATCATATAGTTCATTTCTCAAGCTGTATTTTAGTAACTGTGTTGTCTGTGTAATTTCTGCACTTAGAAGCCAAGGCTGTAGCCTGGCAGTGGTTGAGCATGACTTTAATCCCAGCACTTGGGAGGCAGAGGATGGCAAATCTCTGCAAGTTCAAGGCCATCCTGATCTACAAGAGCTAGTTCTGGAACAGGCTCCAAAACTACAGAGAAACTCTGTCTCAAAGAAAAAAGAATAAGAAGAAGAAGAAGAAGAAGAAGAAGAAGAAGAAGAAGAAGAAGAAGAAGAAGAAGAAAAAGAAGAAGAAGAAGAGGCTGTAGTATGCTAGTTGAGGTGAGGTGCCTGGCATATATTCTTCGCATGCCATCTTTAAACTTGGGGCATATTCTTATTTCATATAATAGAAATTGTTTGAGATAAATATTTAAATTATGTGGCAAGTAATTGGGGTACAATATATGGGGATACTATGTATGATGATAAGCATGAGATGTAGCCAGTTTAGAAATCACTTAAAATCACCAATGGCCCACTGACTCAGACAATCTGTCTCCTGTTACATCTTGACTTGTATTCCTGGAATCTGATAGTCATTACTTCCTAATATTTCTCTTTGTCGTTAGATTTTTTTCTGCTGCATAGAGAATATGGCTCCTGTATCTCCACTGGCTTCTAAGAAAGAAAACTAAACAGATTGTAAATATGTGAAAAACAATGAAGTATATGATGTTTACATTTCTAGAATCCCGTAAACCAGCATTAATGCACAAATACTGTCAGAGATTTAGAAGGAAATATCTATGGAAGTTACACAAATGTGACAGCAACTATAAAAGGAAATAATGTCAGATCTGTAAAATATCGGTCATAAAATGCTCAGAGTAAATGGCAATGAGTATATAAATTATGAAAATAAAAATTCCAATAAAACACCTTTCAAATTACTTCAGAAAAATAAATAGTCTCAAACTTAATATTGTTTTGGATTAATTTTCATGAAAATGAATAGACCATTAATGAGAATATTATAGTTTTAATTTGTATAGAAAAATGTGCATAGCTTTCCTGAACATTATCTGAATGATAGAAGTTTATTCATTTTTTAAAAATTGCATATTTTCTTAAAGTATTTACTTCATTTTCTCTTTTCTTTTTCCTCATTCCAATCCTCTAGTGCCTCCATTCTGTTAATGATCTCTTCTTTTTTTATTCTTGTTGTGTATATTTGTGTGTATGTGTGTGTGTGTGTACATATACACATAACCTATTGAAACCATTTAATTTTGATCATATATGTATGTGTTTAGGAATGAGTTCCTGATCAGAACAAGTATCATATCCTACATAGAAAGAACAGA
Source organism: Microtus obscurus (assembly GCA_963919715.1). NCBI lineage: Eukaryota > Metazoa > Chordata > Mammalia > Rodentia > Cricetidae > Microtus > Microtus obscurus. The sequence continues at coordinate 21,790,937 of CAWTZC010002524.1, forward strand.
TTCACTTTCTGTCAGCATTCATACTGTGCCTGTCTCTCTTCATCTAGGTGTAAGGCTTAGAGATGTTTTCCATGACTACACAGACACGTTGATTGGTGCTATTGTCATATAAGTCTTTTGTACTCAACCATCTGATTTCAGTTTCATACATACAGCTTCAAATTTATGTCTAAGAACAGCATTTTCCAACAGATATCTAGGTCCTGTGGTTCTTACAATATTTCTGCTGCCTCGTCCATAGTGTTCACTGAGCCTTAGGTATAGGGCTGCTCTGTAATTGTACAGATCTGTAATGTCGTTTGGCATTCCACAGCTATTTATTCTCTGAATTTAAGCAGTTCATCCCTATTTTACTCTCTGTCTGACATAGCAAGAATATCACTTGATGTTCAGCATGAGCTTTGTTTATATGTAACTGTAAGGATAAGGTTTTAGAATACAAATACAAATAGTAGTATGGATTCTCCTCTGGTATCTATGCCCCTTCTAGATACAGGAAGCTAAATAGATTTACAGTACCAGGCATGAACCTACTCTTACTTAGCTGGCCTTGATTCCAGTTAGCAACTGTTGATTAATCCCCAAGATAAAAAAAGTGGTTGTTTATCCATAGTTATGGAGAAACATGCTTGCCAGACTTCATAGTCTTCAAGATGGGTTAGGACTATGACTTCCTCTTTTCCTTTGAAGTTTTGCATAACACCTTCAGATACTATGAGAGCTAGTCCTTAGAGAGGAGGTTTATTCACTGATGATGCACATGTTTTTAAGGACTAACTTTAGGAATATGACTGCAGATCTCTCATTAGTAGAAATAATTAACAATAATGAATAATGAGACATGTTTAATTTGTGAAATGCCTCTTCATTAACGATATTTAAAATGTTCAGTTTTCTAATAACATTGCTATTATGCTTTAATCATGCAAATCTTCTTTCCTTAGAACATTAATGTCTCTCAACAGAGTACTCAGGTAGCTAATGTTGATTGTTTTGTGCTCACAGTAAATTGACACAGGTATTTACTGTCATGGGAAATGTGTTTTTAAATGGCACTACCTTTTGTGTTAACTTGTATAGACTGTAAATATACAAGTGCTTGACAGAAGTCAATGGTTTTCTGATGATGGTTATGATAGTAATCTTTATTTTTGTCTACTGTTGCTCATGTATTTTCCACATAAATCTTAAATAAACAAGACAGGTCAACTATTGATATTACATTGTAATGAAAACACTGTGCTTAGAAAAATTAAGTAAATTTACAAACTTTATATACCTAGTAAATTTCCTGCTTACATTTCAAACCGAGGCCATTTGTTTAGCTGGTATTTGAGACTCCATGGTCATCAGCAGGATTAGATGTAAGGAACAGAGAGACAATTACTTAGAGAACAAAAAAGAAACAATTCAGGATGTTTGTATTTCTATTCTGGCATGTACTTTTTAGAAGTTCTCGGGTTTTCTTTTATATCAACTATTCTGCCATTGAGTTTCTTATATTATGCATCAAAATCTAATTTTTCAAATGTCATACATCATGTCATTCTTGAAGGTTTCTTTTGACCCCCCTGCCTCAATGTAGTTTTTCTCACAGGAGGGCTTATTGAATTGTGAACCCTATATATTCTTCTCGACTGCTTGCCCTCTCTTACTTGCCCTTCTGTATACCTATGAACTCTCCCATGTGTGCCCAAATGTGTATTAAATTATTTTGATATAAAAACTACCTTCTTATGATATGCTTTGTACTTCCTTGAGTTCAATCAAACATTCATTCAGACACTTAACAGATGTATGCTCAGTTATATCTAAGTCTGTTCTGCTTAACAGAGAAACAGACAAGTGTGAAATAATACATCATTCCCATGTGTATAAATTTTTTGTTGGTTATGATTTTCTAAATTAAATAAAAATTAAATCTGATAGAAGCAAGCCTCCTGACATCATTTATCAATGAAAGAAATGGAACACTGATTCCTTCTTGTTTAAAAATCAAGGCATTTTTTTTACTCTTCTAGACTTTCTCATGTGAACCGATATACTTTCTTTTTTTGTTTGTTTGTTTTTGCTTTTGTTTTTTCGAGACAGGGTTTCTCTGTGGTTTTGGAGCCTGTCCTGGAACTAGCTCTTGTAGACCAGACTGGTCTCGAACTCACAGAGATCCGCCTGCCTCTGCCTCCCGAGTGCTGGGACTAAAGGCATGCGCCACCACCGCCCGGCAACCGATATATTTTCAACAGAGATTTATGATTTCAACTAGTTTGGGCATGGACTTTTATCCTTTAGTAGGATAATTTCCTATTCATCTTTAGATTTGAAGTAGAATTTTCTTCCCTATTCAATGCCATTACCAACTCTGATATAAAAACGAACATCCAAATTCAGTGTATACTCCACTCTGCACTCATTGTTCTTCAGTACCTACAGTCTTAAGTGTCTTGTCAAGCAAATCACCATATTTGTATCAGTGTCTCTGGCTCCTCCTGTCTAACAGCATCTATTAACTATCTACTAAGGGCAGTAATTGTTTCCAGTGAACAGATCAGTGTGTCTTCTCTCAGAGGGAGCATTTTCAAGCAAATACTTGAAGACAGTCAGAGATTGTGAAAGTTCTTGTACAAGTACTCCTCCAATGTACAGTAGAAATAGAGTCCTTAAGTGGGTGGAAATAGTTATTGTCAGGGAAGTTGCTCATCACTCAGAGCTTAGAATCTAAAGTGGACAAAATATTACTAAGTGGAAACATCAAAATAAGTCATATGCCAGACTTCTACTAAGCACTTTATATATTACCACCTTAAAGCTTTGATCCTCTTAAGAAGTACACAGTGGGTGAACCCATCATGGTCTTGACCTCTTTGCTCATATTCTCATCCCTTCCACTCTTCAGTTGGACTTTGGGAGCTCAGTCCACTGCTCTGATGTGTTTGCCTGAGGTAATGGGAGATCACCAACTGCAGCAAGACTGGTAAGGAACAAGCATAAGACCAGATTAGTTCCTCTGAATGTGGTTGACAGCTGCATGGCTAGGGAAGACTGGAGTGTTAATTGCAGTGGCACCAGGATTTACCCCTACTGCATATACCGGCTTTTGGGGATCCTATTCTCTTTGGATGTATACCTTGCTCAGCCTAAATATAGTAGGGAGGGCCTTGGACCTTCCACAAGGCAATGTGCCTTACCCTCTCTGAGGATTAGACGAGGGTGGTGTGGGAGCGTGTGTGGAGGGAATGGGAGGAGGTGAGGGATTGGGAACTTGGTTTGGTGCTTTTTTAAATATCTAATAAGTTTAAAAATTGTAAAAAAAAAGTACACAAGCTCTGGGAAGTCAATTTGTGTGATGTCACATACTATGTAACTCACTTCAATGTTAATTGAAAAGTTTGATGGAAAGACCTGATTCTAAGCAGAAAAAGTGAAAATTTAAGCATATATAGCAGACTTGCATGGAAGAATTTGTGTTCAAAGGGAGGAAGACTGGTCAATGTGGTAGTAAATTAGGATTATGGAATGTGAGTTAGGATCAAACTTGTAAAAATATTTATGAGTCAGTTATAAGTAGATGTGGGATAACTATGAATTCACCTCTCTAAAAGGATAGACTATGTATTACTTAAATAATCATATATATTTGAGAGGCTATGATATTTCTTCAGACCAATGGGGAAAGTGTAATAGGTGATCTTACAGTGATGATTATGGGAATCTGTAAAAAAGAGACTTTTGGTCCACAGATGAAAACTTAAAAGAATAAGCAGCTATAGCCTTATTAGTGAAAATCAACTGTGGTTAATAAACTGTATCATGAGCAAGCATGTGTAGCAAGAAAACAATGTGTAATGCACACATTAAAGTTCTAACAGAAGAAATATTAGTGTTTAATATGGAAGTAATATTGATGCAGTCTTAGAAGGTTTAGCCATCTGTAGTCAATGCTTATGGGAAACTATACATAAAAGTAGAACTCATGCCAGTTTTCCTAATTAAAGAAAGATATTAATCTCAGTACTGAAAAACCAAGGAGAAATTCCTCCACTGGAGTTAGTCCCTGGCAGGTAGACCATACTCCAATAGATACCCCACACCCATGTATATACATACCACAAATTGTTTTTAATGTGTTTTAAGAAATATAAATTAGGGCCTGGTCATGGTGGTACACACCTTTAATCCCAGCACTTGGGAGGCAGAGGAGAGGCAGGAGGATCTTTGTAAGTTTGAGGCTAGCCTGGTCTATAAGAGCTAGTTCCAGGACAGACTCCAAAACTACAGAGAAACCCTGTCTTGAAGAAACCAAAAAAAAAAAATAAATAAATAAAAAAGAAAGAGAAAAATATAAATTAGAAAGAAGAAAGCTCAGGAAGGGTTAGTTGGTAGGAGACTGGCAAGAATTAAGGAGATAAATGGGGTGAATATGAAGATATAGTACATGCATTATTCAAATCAGCATATAATTAATAAAAATATTGTATTTTAAAAGAATGAAAGTGCAAATTCCACATTTATGTTTTACTCAATGCATATAGTTTTATTTCATCACAATGTTGAAAACTGTACACAATAAGAAGGATGAGGATCTATTGCTATAATGTTTTAGATAAGATGAATTATATTACATTTCCAATTTTTTTGATTAGTCATTTGTAAAAGTATTTTAAAACTATTCCAATTGTATCTATAGCTAAGACTGAAGCAGACAGCATCAACATTCCAGCATTCAGTTTAAGCTGTAATAAAGTTTACATGAGGTTTTTAAATAATTTTTAAAAAATAGCTGATATTTGTGGAAATCTTAGTAAACTAATAAATAGGTTAGCTCTTGCCCTAGTTTCACATAAATTGCCAGAAGGTTTCTGGAAACAGGTGCAGATTGAAAGCTAGTGACAGAAATGATACCTGCCTTAGATTGACTGTACTTATATATTATTACTGGTTCAGATTTTCACTCTCACATATGCAACCCACAGCCCTTGACTTGCTGTTTCTCTTTCATTAGTGTCTTCAAATTTTTGCTTCATTGCAGCAAAGTAAAGTCTTAGTGTTTAAATAAATTTACAACTAGGTGAGTTAATTCACAAGTAAGAAATTTAGCCTTGATTTCACTCATTTTAGATTTTTTAAACAGGTGACACATTACCACTTTACAGTCATACATGATCAGTTTTGTATTTTACTGCAGGATATATAACAATGATTAATTAACTCTTTTGTGTCTAAAATTAGTGAGTTAACCTAAGAACTCAACTCATTCCCTCTCTGCAGTAATGAAAAAACATATTAACCCCATACTTTTCTTTGAATCCTGTAAGAACTTTCTTTTCAACCCTCTTTCATTGTTTTGGTTCAATAGAATATAATAAGTTTATTTTCTAGAAGTTCAGCAAATGAAATTATGAGGTATATGTCTCCTTGTTTGTGTTCTTTTTCAGTTATCATTATTTTCACATCACAGGTTGATTTTCTGAAGAACCGGTTTCTTTCTCATACACATAGTAGCTTATACTGTATGGCACACTATTTATTGGCATGTGAAAATTGTTTATCCACTGACTTTTTCAAGGATACTTGGGTTTAGATTTTTGACTATTATCACCCATAGTTACTATTATACTCACTGAAGAGTCTTTTCATGGCTTTTTTTTTGTTTCTCTTGGGAAAGTATCTATTATTGGAATGCAAAGTGTTTCTGATAGATATGTTTATTGTATTTTAATGAAAGTACCAAAACTGCAAATTGTTCGTGCCAGTTTATATTGACAGAAGCAACATGTTAAGTTTCTAGGTCATGTTCTCTCTACATTTTTTATGATCATTACCTAGCGTTAACCAATTCAAACTTTGAAGTGATAACTTAATCATAGTTTTAATTTGTATTTATTTAATGGTTAATGATAGTGGGGTTTTTTTATCAGCTTATTTGTTATCTGTATACTTTTTTTAGGACAGTGTCTTTTAAAATATTTCTATTCCCTCCCTTTTTTTCCTTTTCTATTTTTGAAGGGTAATTGGTGTTCATATGTAAGCTCAGAGACCTGTGGTTGAAATCTGGAGTCTCCTTTAGCTTCTCCACTTTATTATCCTTTAAGAATTTTTTAAAATTTTGTATTATGTTATAAATGCTTTGGCTACATATATCTGTGCACCACATACATGTAGTGTCCATGGATATCATAACACATCAGATCCTCTGGAGCTGGAGTTACAGGTTTTTATGAAGCTGCCATTGAGTATTGGAAACCAAACCTTGGTTTTCTTTAAGAGGACCAAGTTCTCTTAGCTGAACCATCCCTCCACTTCTTCCAACTTATTTTCATGCAGACTTTCAGTTAATGTATAGCTTATCTGTCAGCTAGGTTGGCTGGCCAGTATCTCCAGTGATCCTCATGTATGAACTTCTTCAGTACTGTTACAGATGTGTACAAAAGAGTCTGGCTTCGTAAATAGGTTCTGGGGATCCAAATTTAGATCATCTTGTTTGCATGAAAAGCACTCTAGATTCTGAAATACTTCACAGCCCTATTTAAGGGTTTTGTTCTTATTGTATTTAAATTTAAGGCTTTTGATGTATATCATTTACAAATATAATTAATGGATTTTTCTAAATTTGTTTATTTTCTTTCAAAACTGAAATTGATATGTCTATATTTGGGAGTTCTATGTAAATTCTAAAGGTGATTTGTTAATTTTTATGTAAATATAGTAAAATTTTTGAGAGAAAAACTGTCGCTGAATTAATATGAATTAGCATTTTTTATCTTTTGAACATAATGTGGTTTATTTATAATTTCTACTGAAATTTAACTTTCATTTTAAAATATTCAATATTAAAGTTTTATATTCCTTTTTTGAGTATTTAATTCTTTTAAAAAATGATTCATAGTTCATTTCTGTTCATATTTTCTATAGAAATAAAAGTGATTTTTTTATATTTATGGTGTACCCTGTAGTCTTTCTGAAATCACTTAGTTTTAATACATTTTTAGGTTTTCTTATTATATTCTATCTCTTACTTTTCAACTCTTATATCTTTAGTAATAAATACATTATGAAATATGCACATATTCTCTTGACTTATTGTGGTAGCTAGAATCTTTAAACTCTGAATAACTCAAATTAGTCAATTATTTCTATTTACAAAAAACTTTCTATGAATTGTCTATGAGTTTTAAATATGTTTTTATGCTTATTTCAGCTCCATGGGTTTAAGAAAATGTGGATACTTTTTATAAATACATAAACATTTATTTAGGGGAGTGGGTGAGAGAGAATATAAATGTGTGTAGAGTTTGGGTGAGACAAGGACATTTCATTAGACAGTGGACTGAAACTCACTGTCTAGATCAGCCTGGCTGGGCCCCCACAGACATTCCTGCCCTGTACCTCCCAAGTTTAGCGGTTAATATCTTTGCCAGTACACTTGGCAAAATCAAAGTTTCTTATAAAACTATTGTAAGGCTTCATAAACTCTTTTAAAATATCATTTTTAAAATAAGATATTTTTTAATCTTCTTGCTATGTTGGTAAGAGTTTCTTCTAACTGTATATCAGAATCAGACCTGGAAGTGTACCTCCCATTCATCTGCCCGTGAATTCCCTCTACTTTCTGGGAATGCTTTTTTGTTTCATTTGTTCCTTATCAAGGGTGCAGATACAATATTGAAGCAGATTGTGGCCCTAGAAGAAGAGGAGGGATAAAGAAAAATGTTTGCTTGTTTTTTTGTTTGTTTTCTTGCTTGCTTGTTTGTTTTGGCCGTTATTTACTACATTGTTTTTTGTTTAGTTTTGTTTTCATCTCTATATTTTCTAAAGAGAGAGAAATAGAAAAAAAAAACATAGAGTTTGAAGGCCGTGGAAACTGGGAGGATCTATGAAGAGACAAGGAAGGAGAAATATGATCAGAATGTATTACACAAAATAATTATTTTCAATTAAAAAGAGAAATAAAAGTAGCCTGTATGTGTGCTTTAAAGAAGTGTTTCTGTTCTTGTCATGTTTCCAGTAGTGAGGCATCTGATTTTGAAGGCCGTTTACATTTCTAACAAATAAAGCATGATTGCTAAATAATCTGCTACAAGTCATCTTTTTTCTGTGTTTAGCCTCTGAGATATTTTAGTCACATTTTAAGATAGAATCTCTAGGACAAATGAACTTTGACTGTGTAAAACAAACACATTATAATATTAAAAATAAAGACAGCAATTCATCACAATACCTTAGAACATTCATCCCTAAAAGACTACCTATCTTTATTCATTTTTCTACTGTTGTGAAGAGACACCATGACCAAAGAAACTTATAAAAGAAATAATTTAATTTGGGGAATCACGTTTCAGAGTGTTAGAAGCAGAAAGGCATGACACTGGAATTAGGTAGCTGAGATCTTGCTTTGATAGACTCAGGATGGAGGTGGAGTGAAGGAGTGGGTGAGTTACAGGACTCTGGGAGCAGCGTGGCATTTTGAGAGCTCCAAGTCTGTCACAACCTCCTGAGCCTCGATGACCATTCTGATTCATACTAGGACTTCCACCCTCCCCAAATGACTCTGGAATATTTTCGGAAGAGAAGAAGAAACGTTTCAAGAGCCAGACATGGTGGATGATTCAAAGAAAATGACATCTTCCAGACACAACAGGAATGATATGCATGAACTTGCGGAGACTTTGACAGTATGCAAAGGCCTGCGTAAATTCAAGCCTGACAAAAAAATCCCAGAATGGAGAAGAGAAGGGGAAGTGGATAAAAATCCAACCCTTATCCAAGAAGCTACTTGCAATTGATACCTGCTAAGAGAGATATATTTGTTTTATTCTATTGCAGAGACATTAAGTATATCAGACACACTTTAGTTAGTCCTCATACTAAGAAGTTTTGTTGTTGTGTATTTTTTCTCTTTTTGAGAGAAAGAACAAGTTTGGTGGGTGGGAAAGATTTATAAGTCACGAGGGAAGGGAAAACATTATTAAATACATGATATGAAATTTTAAATATTAAAAATTAAAAGTAAATAAAAAAATCAAATAGCAACCTAAAACAATTTTTCTGATTTTAAAGATTTCTCAAGACTACTTTTGCAGCAAATCTGCCCCAATGGTACACTTTGCATGTACACACTCTGGGTGGCCCCACACATATTTTGTTCCTCCATTATCAACTTCCCACAACTTCAGAGCATTCTATTTGCTCTTTTGGTGAGTCTGCCCAGAGACACCTGACCTGCAGGGATCACAGTTAATGCTATAATGTGCTCTACAGTTTTGAGCAGCATAGACTTGTGTGTAGCAGGACAGTGTCATGCAGCGCATGCACCAGTTTCCATGATGCATCTTACGACCCCTATTCCCTGCAGTCTTTAACTTTTGCACATGGAATGATCTAAGTGCACTTATAAGAAGATTAGTCTGGCAAAAACATTAACATTATATATTGAGATGTTGTGGTGTTACCAAATTACAAGAATCTTAGAACATATATTATGCGCAAGTCTAAAACAAAAAAAAAAAAAAAAAAAAAAAAAAAAAAAAAAAAACTAAATGATTCTAAATGATTCACAAAGGTGTATTACTAACTAGAATTATTGAATATATTAAATAAGATTAATGTTACATTTGAATTCATAATGCAGAACTGATTTCCAGTGTATATTCAGTGTCAAAACTGCAAAGAGCTAGATTTTTCAGAGAAGTCTAGTACATAGAAAATGTAACTATTTATATGTTATGTATATTTTTCAGAGTGAAATTGTGAGGGCAGTCTAATAGAGTGTCAGTATGATTGCCTATGTGTGTGTAGAAATGCAATTAAGGAATGGAGTAGTCAAGTATACAAATTACATCCGCATGTTGTGCAACCCTTAGGATAATGTGGAATTGATGGAAGAAAGCAAATGATTATTTTCTAAGTTTTCCTGCTTTCTTTTTGAAGCCTAACCATGAAGACAGGAACTCTTTTAAAGCATTCTTAGTAAGACAAATTCTTTCCCTGCTTTATGTGAGTTAAAAAGGCCAAAGAACAGACAAAGAACTTCAATAAAGTCAGATTCATTTGTTCATTAAATGTGCATCAAACTTGAGCCAATTCAATCTCTTCCACAGACTTGGCAATGACTTTCTTTCCTGAAATTCATTGTACATTACAGGCATATCTATTTGCCAGATATGCAGTGATCAGAACATGAATTTGGCTGTGAGGATGGGAGGGAGACCTCTGGCATATTTAAAATTCTATTTTTTAAGGAAGGTTTCAGGCAGTTATTTAGGGTTTCTAGTGGAACTTGATGAGGTGTTACACTTTTATTCTTATTGGGCTAAATACAGAAAGACCCTGAGAATTTGGAATGTACCTGGCTATTTCAAACATTTAAGGACAGTGTTTCACAGTAAACGAGATACATATGTCTCTCTACTAATATGAGGATATTTCCACTTATCTTTTAAGTGACTTCCTTATGGGCCTTTTTCACATTAAAAATAGCAATCAATAGCTCATTAAGTACTTAAACATGTGTATACTCTTAAAATGCTTTTAATCTCATGTAATCTGTAAAGTAAAAGACCTAGTATATAGGAGAGTTTAATGACAATTGATTTTCTCCCATGGAAGACAAGTTATGAAATGTTGGATCTCAAGGGGTAGGCATCACAGCAGATGTTTGCCAGTTTACTTTTCCCACCATTTGCTTTCCTATAACAGACCAGAAAGAGGTACACATGGTTTATGGTCAAATGATGTATCTTCACATCCCAGATTCTTCCTTCCCAATTATATATGAGCAGCAGTCTGCACTCCTTAAGTTCTGGAGGCCTTCCAGTATACAGTTCTGGGTTTCCTACTAGTAAATGAACCATGGTGATGATTATAAGTAGACTCAGAGAATTTTGCCTCACCTCTGTGACTCCACAATAAATCTAACATTGCCTTTATGTTGTTCATTAAAATAAGGTTATAGTAATTCAGAGACTTTAGGACAAAAAAGTCAATATTTTAAGTTGAAATGTTTGACTAATAATCTGCCTTTAATTAAATTAGTCTTAGAAATTCTTGACCCTTTAACATAAAACAATGCATTTTTATCATTAAAGCAAATTAGGCAAACCAGAACTGTCAAGGGATATTCAAATCACTGTAATTCTCAAAACTTAAAACTTAAAAATTTTAATGCAATTGAATGATATGTTTATATGAGTTTTACTATGTATGTGAATAATAATGTATTAAAGATCACTACAATAAGACTTAGAGAGTTGAAATCGAAAGGTCTCCTTAAATTCTGTTGTGATTACTGAAATGTTGGAACTGAGCAATTCTTACCCAATAAAGTCTCATTGGAAATGAATCTTGACCCAAACAACAAAACAATTTTGATCATTTTTTTACTTTAAACAATAAACCCATTTTAAATCAATAGTCAAAATATTTAGAAACTACTATTTAACAGTGGCTATATGGTTGAAATTCAGATATATAAATAAAATATACATAAATTTTCAAACCATCTCAGAGCTAGTCTTTTAGCACTTAAATCCACCAAACAAACGAACTAAATAAAACTATATGTCATGTATAGCCTAAAAGTTTATGTAAATATGCATTGTTGTTGTTTGAATAGGTAACACCCCTATAGATTCAGGTGTTTGAATGCTATCGACATAAGGAGTGAAATTCTTAGGAGGTGTGGCTTCGTTGGAGTAGGTGTAGTCTTCTTGGAAGAAGTATGTCACTTTAGGGGTGGGCTTTGAGATCTTATATGTGCTCAACCTATGACTAGTGTGGTACTCAGTTGCTTCTGCTCTCTGCAGATCAAGATATAGAATTCTCAGCTCCTTCTCCATCATCATGTTTACCTGCTTGCCTTCATTAAGATGATGGAGTAAACCTCTGAAACTATATGTGTATGCAAGTCCAGATAAATGCTTTTTTATAAGATTTTTATGGTCATGTAGTCTCTTCATAGAAATAGAAGCCTAATCTATGACAAATCTAAGAAAAATCTAATCAAATATTGTTATGATCCATTAGGAAAATCATTAGCATATTTTGCGTATCTGTACTCTGGAGATCTCTACATGTATCCTTTATTAGACCATTTAAAACTTGTTTTATAAGATAATTGCCTAGCAACTCTGTGGCAAGGAGACTCATATGTTTTACTGTTGTTCTGAACTACAGTCTAATTATGTGGTTGAGTTGACCTCCAGCCAACCAGTCCAATATTTCATTCTCCTAAGGACTGAGATAACAATCACAAACTTCCAATCTCAGCAGAATTCATATTTCTCCAATGGAAGGATGCTTTGTTGGTATGGGAAGTCCTTCTGTTTATGTGTTGCTTCTACTGCTTAATGAATAAAGCTCTTTTGGCCACTGGCTTGTCAGAATAAGGCAAGGTGGTAGTTCTAAACAGATAGAGGAAGAAAGAGTAGGCAGAGTCAAGGAGATGCCACTAGAGACAGAGACCTCCACTGGAGCCCATCTAAACTTTGCTGGTAGGCCACAAACTCATGGTGATGCACAGATTAATGGAGATGGGTCAGTTTAAGATATCAGCCACAAATATGCTTAAGCAATTGGTCAAATAGTATTATAATTAATATAAATTTTTGTGTGATTATTTTGAGTAAGGGAAACAAACTATTAGCCTATGACTAAATTTTGTGTTTAGCAGAAAAATCAGTATCTAGTTGTTACTCAACATTTGTAAAAATGTGGAAACATATTTGGGCAGGAAAATGTTTAAGCTTCCAACCAATTCAAGAATTTCAGCTTTACATCTCTTCCTTCAAATTCATAAAACAATAGTGGTGACTTTCATACAGGATCTGTTTATTGCTATTATTGTCATTGTGATACATTTCAGCACTAATGAACTTGATTGTATTCACTTTTATTATTGTGAATATTTAATGAGTACCTTCTCTTAGAGCTACATTAGAAATATAATTATTGATACAGAAAACATTGCTGTGGTATGACATTTCTTGGTTGTTTTTTGTTGTTGTTGAAGACTAGCTTTTTACACCAAATTTGATGAATTAATAGGTAAAGAGACATCATAAAAAATATGCTGTGTTCTTGTAAACTGTCCTTTAGGTGTGCTTTTTCTCTACTAGGTTCAATCAATTTTGACAAAATCAGCACACACATACCTCAAGCTGTGATATTTCTAACTATAATATATCACATATTTCTTAGCTTACAACAATGCTTTTAGGAGTGAAGACTATGAATCAGTACCACTGTCATTAAGTGTGAACATATTAAAATTCAAATGTACACCACAACCCTAATCCTACTGACTGAGAAACATGGAAACAAGATTAAAACCTACAAGACATGATTCTCAGTTATGCTTAAGTGTGGCATAGACTTAAAATACCATTATATTATAAAGTGGGCATATCATAGCCATTAGTGCCTTCAAAAGCTTGCACATTGAAACACATAGATATCACTTTTCAATAAGAACAAAAATTTGATGATTTACAGTGTGTGAATTCAAAAGAGGAGGAAACTGACATTCACCAATGGAGGACAATTTAGTTTTATTTCAACTAAAGCACTTGCCCTAATAAGTGAAGCACATTCTGTAGTATAATGGTAAGACGGAGTGTTCCAGAACAGGAAAAGACGTAAGCAGGACGCTGAAGGAAGGCAGTTTCTATCTTAAGTTTAGAGAATATCAAACAAATGGAAAAAGAAATATATAGCTAAAATATGCTATCAGATATTTTAGATTTTTCCTGTAGAGTCAATATGTTATTTGGTTAAATCATGGTTCCCTCTTTAAGAATTTAGTCTTAAGAAAATAATTTAAGGTCTAAAGAGAAATCCAAGGGCAGTTTTAGAGTTTGAATGGGAAAGTCTAGAAGAGAGAGCTCTAAATCCCAGCAGTTCATCAGAGGAGGGCTATGGAGCAGGAAAAGAAACAAGTATACTATTTGTATACAGATTCAGAGTAGAAAGGAAGGCTCCACAAAAGGGAGAAAATCACCAAGTAACAGAGTAAACAATTTAAGACACTTGAGAGAAAGACAAAGAAGAGAAGAAAAAAAGACAAGTTTAGCCTTGCTGAGTCAGGCAAGACGAACCAACAGAAATATCTGAAGGCTCTGTATGAACTGGACAGAGAGCAAGGTTTCTGGAAAGGAACGTGGTTAGCTTATCGAAGGGTTACAAACGTATTTTTCCTGTCTCCTTATCATGGATTAGGATAGCTATGACACCAGACTTAGCCAGGGTCTGACCTGTCCTAGAGATCTGTTCTGACTAGAGGATTGATTCCCCTGAATGAGCCTCTGCTGCTACTACAAAACTTCTAGATAGAATTAAAGTAATTAATGTCTAACATTACAGAACAACTGCCTGCTACGAGCCTACCTTTGTGTAGAAGACTATTTACTAAAATAACTAAGATAGTAAGATAAGAAAGCCACACTAGATTCTGTTATCACCTTGTTTATACCCTCAGGTTTGATAAGTATGAAGTAGACAGAGACATGGTCCAGGTGAAGGTATAGTATTTTATTGAAATATATTTATATATTTTTCTAAATTGATGTTATTTCTTAATTTTAAAAATTTAAAATTACAAAAGGTATTGTTTTGATGCAGAAATTCTGATATTATATATGACATCATTTGAAAATGACTTTCAATTATATCAGTGTCCTTATTTATTAGAGGATGAAGATATCTATCTGTTGATTAGATGGGTCACATAATTATAATTAATAAGTAAAAACACAATGAGAAAGTATTTCTGTTCATTTCGTACTAAATTATTTTACATAACTTGGCTTCCTTGAACAAAAGTTCAATTTATTCAATTTGATTTAAAAAGAAAGAAAAAGTTCATTGAAACCAAAAAGGAAAAGAGACAGAGATCTCAAGCTGTTAGGTTTGAAATTTTGGCAAAGAATTGCTTTATACAAAACTGATAAAAGAAATGTTGGAGGAGGATTTAAAACATCTACCTCTTTAGAGCTATTCAGGCTTCTCTATATTACTGCCTTGGAGGACACGAAATAATGAGAGACTTGGCTAAGCCAAGTGAAGAAAATAATTTGAAATATTGGCATGCACACTGAAGGAATTTAGGTGACTCATGAACACACCCAAATCCATCATTCTCTTTTTTATACATCTATCACTCACTTATAAGAAATTAACAGAATCCTCAGAATGAAAACATAGAATAATAGCCACTGTTCATTTTCCATGTTCTTTGCCGTCCAGAATTTAGTAAACTTTCCAGGAATGTAACACATAACATTGTCATTGAGTTTGACTAATTATAGCCTACTTCTTATACACTGGAGTAGTTTCTAAAGACTTTAACACATTTCTGATGACTGGCTTGTTTTCTAGTTGGTCAGATGTCAGTGATATTAATATGTATTATAATTTAGTGGGTAACATATTTGTGAGACAGAATAGGATGATTAAAATGTTTTGGATTTGTGGTCTTTATGTTTTCATTTATGCTCTTTTAAATCATGTAACACAAGGCAGAGTTGACAATTGCAACTGGAAGAACAAAGGGAAAAGCTTGGTCTTGTTTCGTGAGTTGAATTTCATTCTCAGCAGAAAAATGAATGGTTTCTCCAATACCAACCACTTCTGGGCCAGCTATCTGTGCTCTTCTGAGAGCAGTGATAATTGAAATGAGAGACAGAAAAGGATAAGGGACCTTAAAACGTGGCAAGCAGAGGATTTTGCAACTCTCTTTCATTGATTTTTTTTTCCTTTGACAATTCTCAAGGTGGGTAAAAGATTCTGGAGATGGAAACATCTTTATTATCTATGCAAAACACCATCTGTTGAGCGAAAGTTTATTTTCCAAACCTGCAGGACCTTAAAAAGAAAAGAATAATTTGGAAGTGATACTTTTCTGTACTATCCTTCCCTCAAGTGCCAGAATTGCTCTGGGTGAATTTAGAGGTCTGTTTCTAAAACAGAATCCCAAAGAAAGAGATTGAAATAAGGTTTACCTCATTCAAGTCTCAGTATTATGTTCTGATTTACAGATAATGCTTTAGGACAGAATGTTATGCTTGATTGGTAGCAGTTTCTTGTATCTCTTTTAAAATATTTCTTCTGATGATTAATACAAATGCAGTTACTGTAAACTGACAACCACAGACCATCATTCAAGAACCTCTGATGGAAATACAGTGCAGTGGAAAGGCATCGTGAATTTTTGCTTTGGCTGCAGAGAAAACAAACAAAAAAGACAAAACAACTTTCAGCCTATATTTTGGTATGATTACATTGTTTTCTAAAATTAACTCCAAATTCTCTTTAGAATGAAGGAAACTATCACTATTTATTGGAACTTTAGCCATTTGCTTAAGTTTTGAAGGCTTGGAGATGAACACAGAGGTTCTTACGTGATTGTGAAGGTGACATTACTCTCTAAGCTCCAAACGTCCTAATTTTCCCAAACAAAGTAGCTGAAAAGATCAGACAACATAAAATAATCTCTAAACATACAATCAGGTTGATAGTATGCATCCTATTCTAATTAAACATAGAAAACAAAAACCAAACCAACCAAAATAAAATTCGTTGTACATTTGATTTTGTGTGGAAACAAATAAGCACACACACACATAAAAAAAAAAAAAAAAAAAAAAAAAAAAAAAACTTCTCTGAATGTTCATTTTTTTTTTTCTGGCATGTATTTCCTGTCATGGACTATAAATCCCACTTGCTGTTAGTTGGGTTTATTTCCTTCTTCCTCTTCATTTCTTCTTAACTTAATCTTGGATTCTTCCTTCTTCATGGCACATACACTATTTCTATGTCACAGCAGTCTCCAAAATCCTAAAGTTAGAAAAGAGTCAACAGTTCCTTATGATGCATTACTGATCCTGATATGAACCTGTGGTCAGAACAAATGTCTTCGATGGATCACAACCCTCAGAAAGCTTTTAAAGTGAAAGTCAATAGCTCTCTTCAAACTCTAGAAGAGACTCAGTGGAATCTCAACCATATAACTTCTGAAGTGCACCACAAACCTTCCCTGATGCATGCAATGATTATCATGGGTCTGTATAATAGCTGCAGTTATCAAATGCCCAGGCTAGACAGTCCTGGATGCATGTTATCATGGGTTTTGGTGCTTATATTGAAAATAATTTCGTATCCTCTCTCTTAACTGAAAACTATATTTATAATCAGGTTGCCATGTGCCCTCTGTCTTCAAAATGAAACATAGAATTGAGATGAGGGAAGATAGGTGTAACTTAGCATACTGTCAGAGAATAAGTGGCCCAATTCAAATACCCACTGTACTCTTTAGGTTACTGCAATGATCATTCTGTCTCAGAGATGCTTCATAGATAAACAGTTCTATGATAATCACTAGACTAACTCAGATAGCAGTCAATGCATGCTCGATGGTGCTATTGAACTTCTGCGCCATCTCTGTCTTTAATGTGCCTTCTCTAATGGACTGCATACAAATTTAGAAACACTATTCCAGCATTACCTTATTTGATTCAAATGAACAATAATTTCTACCATACACAGATCCCTTTTCTGACTACAAATAAGTCATGTTATAAGATTTCAGAGGAAAGTAACTTTTCTAGAAATGGGAATACTTTTCTGAATTTTTCTTAAGCTTTAAGTAGTTAAGTTTGAAAGCACCAAAATTAAATCTACTCTAATAACTTTAAAATAGAGCAAGTTACAGATAATTTTAGCATTGAGACTTTTACTTTATTTTCTAGCTTGTTTTATCAAAATAAGTAATTTTTAGAAAAATTCTGAATGACTGGTTATCTTTATTATTGATCACTGAGTTCTGAAAATGTGTCCAGAAAGTATGTCCTCATCTAGGCAAGAGAATTTATTGCTCTCATTGTGCACAAAGCAATTGTTGATTCTGACCTCAGGCAAAAATAAAACCCACCCTTTCTTTCTTAATTTGATGTTCAAGGAGAGTTTAGTCTTTAGCAGGCGTAGTGATAACCCCAGAAGCAATGAAAATAAACAAAAAAAACCAACTATGAAAGAGCAAAGATCCATAACTTTCTCTGAAGTTCTCTTTCTGAAGACTAAGATACAAGATTATGAACAGTTCAGCACTAAAGTGAATGATGGAAATTCAAGGTTACACTAAAAATTGTTATTACCTCTTTTACTCTGTAAGCCAAGAAATGTATTTAGCTGGTTTTTCAATTGAGTTCTGAGCCAGGAAGTAAATAGCTTAATCATGAGAGGTTAAATAGAAAATAAACTATGATATTCAGCTCCAATAACATATGACATAGCTACTTTATTAATGTACTTAAAATTTGTAACAATGGCAACTGTGAACACTTTGTTACTTGGTACTATATAGATTATATTTCATTTAAAAACTACTAACATAATAAAAATAAGTTTCTGGATGATATATTATTAAACAGCTCTCAATTTTTATATGTCAGAAACAGAATAACTGGAAGAATTTTATTTATTCAATAAATGTAGGATTAACCACTATCATATGACAACGTGAAAAAATCTGTATCATAGATATTAACATTGATGCTTTCTCCTTTTTACAAATAAAAATTAGCTCTGCTGTTCATATTGTGTGAGCTTTCTGTCATCCAATTTTAATATGACATGTGAAATGTTGCACAAACTGGATTTGAATGTAATTTATATTTGTAATATCAATGGTTTATTACTAAGTACTGTTTATATTATCATGTACTGTGTAGAATGAGGTAAGCATTCAGCAAATAAAATGACTTTCATGGTTTTATTTTCTTCTCGTTTTGTTATGTTTATGTTATTACATTTTGTAAGAAATTTTGTCTTAAATTATCATTTTGTTACATAAGATATAGTAAAAACCAAAGTATTCAAGTTATCTGCCCTGCTTAACATATGCTAATAGGCTTTATGATAGTTCCTGGCAGGCAAGGCTGCAGGGTGTCTAAATCAGTGTATATTCATAAGGGGTAATTGTTAAATTTCCTAATATTCTTGCTTCTATATGAAAGTGCATTTATTAATATGAAAATATTGCAACTTACTTTTTACATTAGCCATAGCTTTTATTGTTACTTGGTTTTATGAAGCCGATTAGTCTAGTAAATTCAACTTAGGTTAACAAGACTAGGTAGTTACTTTTCTGGTTTCAGGATGATACCATAATATGGGCACGTAGGGGGAAAATTACATGGGATATATTTTAAAAATCAAAATTACAAATTAAAAAAATACAAATAAAATTTAAAACTGCAAATAAACAAAGTTTAAACCTATGAATATTAAACTTTTACTGACTAAGGAAAATTACCCTCATGTTTCTCTTAAATTTCTTAATCTTTCCCCAGTTCATTTCCTTTTTCTAATTCCATCACCTTTTAGGCACCTGTTCCATACTCTGCCATTGTGTGTCACATAAAAGACACACAATGTGATCCACTTCCTCTATGCTCAATGTTTTGATAAATGAGCATCTAATCATAATAATAAAATAGCTGCACTGGCTGTGTTTTCTTACTAAACTGCTTAATTTCAGAATATAAAACATTACTTATTTTCCTACTGTAGAACAATGCCCATGAAAGCCAGGGATGTCAATTATTGTTTTTATCTGATATTTGTATATTTGATATTTATATGCTCTGTGTCACGAGTTACTAGAGAGTAAGGGAGATGTTGGTAGAACTTTCAAAGGATGATAAGAGAGACATGCATCTACTTTGTATGATATTTCCAGGATCTCCTGACAATACTTAATACCACCTTGGTGTTTTTGGACTTGTGACTACAGACCGATAACTAAGATGGCATCTGCTATTATATGTGCTAAGACAACTGAGACAAAATTGAACAGAAATATTGCTCTGTTTGTTTTATTTACAGACAGTAGCAAATGAGATGATACAATCAGTTTGTATGAGTGCTAACACAATAAACAGTTTAAATATCCATTAATTTTCCTTATCACACAGAATCAGGACACAACATTTTCATAATAATGAATGCAGAAAACAAATGTAACAAATAGCTTTGTATAAGAAGATTCTTGGGGTCTGTATAGATAGTTCAGCAAGTAAGAGTACTTGTTCTTGCAGAAGCCCTTTGTTAGATTTCCAGCACCCACATGGTAGTTCACAACCATCTGTCAACTCAGTTAAAAGGGATTTGATGCCTTTTTCTGACTTCTAAGAGCACCAGACACATGCATGGTGGACATACAAATATGCAGGTAAGATATTAATATATAATGTTAAATGGATAAATCAAACTTTTTTCTATTTATCTATCTATATATCTATCATCTATCTATCTAGTTGTTTTTTTGAGACAAGTTTTCTCTGTTTAATACCCCTGTCTTGAAACTATCTCTTATAGACCAGGCTGTCCTGACTCACAGAGATCCACTTGCCTTTGCCTCCTGAGTGATGGGATTAAAGGCCTGCACCACTACTGCCTGGCTTAATCGAATCTTTTCTTAAAAGAAGAAACATGCCAATCCAAATTTCCACTCCCTCCCCTCCTCCCATTCCCTCCATACATCCTACCTCCTCACTCCCTCTAATCCTAAGAGAGGTTAAGGCCCTTTGCTTTGTGGAAGTTCCAAGGCCCTCCCTTCTACATCTAGGCTGAGCAAGGTATACATTCAAAGAGAATAGGATCACAAAAACTCAGTACATGCAGTAGAGACAAATCCCAGTGCCACTGCCAGTAGCCCCTTTTGGACGAGGCTGCTTATTGTCCCGCCTACCCAGAACCAAAATAACCACACAGAAACTATATTAATTAAAATACTGCTTGGGCCATTAGCTTTAGCTTCTTATTGGATAACTCTTAAACTAATTTAACCCATTTATATTCATCTGTATATTTCCATGCAGCAGTGGCTTACCAGCAAAGATTTGGCATGTCTGGCTCTCGCGGCTCCATGTCATCTCTCTGACTCTGTCCTTCTTTCTCCCAGCATTCATTCCAGCTTTCCCTGCCTATCTAAGTTCTGTCTTGCTGTAAGTCCAATGCAGTTTCTTTATTCATTAATGGTAATCTCAGCACACAGAGGGGACTCCCACATCACCTCCCCTTTTCTGTTTAAATAAAAATGAAGGATTTAAATTTAACATAGTAAAATTACATATAACAAAACAGGTATCAAGCAAAAATTTCAGTTACAATATACCATAACTAAGGAAAACAAAACTGTCTATTCTTCAACTCCATCAAAGAAGAATATATTACCTAAGTAAACAGTAAGTACATTGTAAGCAACTTCCAAACTCTAGAGTTGATAGAGACATCTTACTGATTAGACAGATACCCAAAGTTTTTCTGTACCATTGGAGCATCCATCTTCATCCTACAGTCACATAGTTATCAGTCACTTTCTTCTGTATCCTGCAGAATGTCTTCAGACTCTTCCATGAAACAGGAACCCCAAAGGATCATCTCAACTTTAGGCAAGTTCAGCAGTCATCTCTCTCTGCAGGTCCAGCATATTCAGTTAAGCAGTCCAGGAAAGAGCAGTTTCTTGAACAAATGGCTAGCAAACTTCATAAAGAGCCTCTTCAATGCCCATCTTCCTCTTGAAGTAGATTGGTGCTGCCAGGAGCAGATGTGCCTCACTGTCATGAAAAGTTCTAAGTTCGTAAAACATTTTAAATTCCATTTTCTGAAGGTCTCTGAAAGATTTGAAAAATATCTATCAAACTGAAATATATCTCTATACATCTAGAAAATCTAACTAACATGACTACAAGCTTAACTATTGTGGATAAGTATCTATTAACTTATATTTTCTAATTATACATTACATTTTTAAATGAGCTACACAAACACAATACCTTAATCAAGATCAGAAATACATATACATATAACAAATTTGACCTTAAATTTGTATCAATAAGCTAAGATCCATACCAAGGCAAATTACTTATACCTATATTATATCCCCCTTTAAATGTAAACAATTATAAGCAATACATAGGAATATTGGTACTGTTCTGTCCATAATGCTTCCTGCTGTTTGGGGTCACTGATAATTAGGTTTTTCATGGTGTATCCTATGTGCAAGGTTCATCTCAGTCAGCAGTTGGGCAAAGTATTTTCTTTGTGGGGATGTTCACAGCCACCTTTTAGGAGGTCTTGTTCCATGTAACCATATTGGTCTGGAAGCAAGTCTGCTAAAAAAAAAAACATCCAAATTCTCTGCCTCCTGAAAGAGCCAGAGGTCGCATTGGTTTTTCATGGATTTAGTTGGCCATGTGGGTTCCAGGATTCTCAGTCCACCCAGCCATGCAACTGTCAATCACATTCAGAGAGACTAATTTGGTCCTACGCTTATTCCCTCCCTGTCCAGCTGGTGTTTGTGAGCTCCCATTAGCTCAGGTATATTGTTTCAGTAGATGAACCCCTCATGGTCTTAACCACTTTGCTCATATTCTCAGTCCTTCTACTCTTCAACTGGACCTTGGGAGCACATCCCAGTGCTCTGATGTGGGTCTCTGCCTCTATTTCCATCTGTTGTTGGAAGAAGGTTCTATGGTAGTATTTAGGATAATCTAAACCTGAAATTGAGAAGCTTCTGTAAAGCAAAGGACATAGTCAATAGGACAAAAGGGCAGCCTACTGAGTGGGAAATCATCTTTACCAATCCCACATCAGACAAAGGACTGATCTACAATATACACAAAGAACTCAAAAAATTAGACATTAAAATTCTAAATAACCCAATTTTAAAAAGGGAGGGGAACTGAACTAAACAGAGAATTCTCAACAGAAGAATTTCAAATGGGCAAAAGATACTTAAGGAAATGTTCAACTTCCTTAGCTATAAGGAAAATACAACTCTGAGATGCCATCTTACACATGTCAGAATGGCAAAAATCACAAACACTAATGATAACCTATGCTGGTGAGGATGTGGAGTAAGGGGAATACTCATCCATTGCTGGTGGGGATGCAAACCTCTACATCCACTTTGGAAATCAGTATGACAGTTTCTCAGAAAATTTGGAATCAACCTACTTCAGGATCCAGCAATACCACTTTTGGGAATATACCCCAAAGAAACTCAATAATGCTACAAAAGCATTTGTTCAACTATGTGCATAGCAGCATTATTTGTAACGGCTAGAACCTGGAAACAACCTGGATGTCCCTCAACTGAAGAATGGATAAAGAAAGTGTGACACATTCATACATTAGAGTACTATTCAACGGAAACAACAACAACAACAAAGTGACATGTTGAATTTTGCATGCAAATTGATGGAATTAGAAAACACTATCCTGAGTGAGGTAACCCAGACCCCCAAAAATATATGGTAAGTACTCACTCATAAATGGATACTAGCTATAAAGAACTTTGAGCCTATAGTTCACGACCCTAGAGAAGCTAAGTGATAAGGTAAACCCAATGGAACACATATATAGACCTACCTGGAAATTGGAAACAAACAAGATCATTTGACAAAATTGGAAGCACGGGGTCAGGGAGTAGAACAAGGGGAAGAGGAAGTGAGAAGGGGAGGGTTGAGGAAAACGTGTGGGTTTTTGTAACAAAGAAAATTGTCACAAATGAGAGGGAATTGTTCATATTACAAACAATTTATACAAATACAAGATCATATATTTAATTCTCAAAACATTTACTTTTAGAATTAAATGAATTCCATAGACATCTATAACCCTGGTTTTATGCATTGCTAAAATAGGCAATTGTCATTTCTGTAACTTTGCTATTAACAAGATTGTACTGATTAAAAACAATGTTTGGCTCTCTAATTGTGTTTTTATTAGATTTTTCTAAGTTTAATTATTATTTAAAAATGTATTTAAATCAAGGTAACATATGGCATTTATGGTCTCACTGTTTAATACCTGCTTTGAAATAACAAGAATTCTACTAACATAGCAGATGGCCAGTGGGAGGGGTGAGATAAATAATGTCAGTTTGAGAACTGGGAAAGTAACTTAGATACTGTGTTTTCTTTTGTAAAAGAAAAACAATGAGCTAAAAACTATGGCAGATGAATATAAAGCACCTCTCAAAATTGTGTATGCCCATTGCTAGATGTGCTTCTAAATTTTCTCCCTTATTTATATTCCCCATTGCCTGAATATCAGACTTTCCAAGTATAAACATCAAAATTCCATCTTACATATTTCTATATTGAACAAAGGGAAAACAGAGTACTAGAAAACTTTAGAACTATAATGTATACATAGCATATACTATATATTTTATAATTAAAGCACATGTTCTTTAAAAAATTCATAAATTTTGCTTTGAATTACTAAAATATTACATGTCTCATACACACACATAATGTATATTATTTGCATATAAATATAATTAATATTCCTTATCTGAAATGAGAAATGTGCTCTTGTACACATTTGGTTTTGAAGTGATCTCAAAGTCCTCCCTAACCCAGAGGGTGGGAGTTATAAAAAGACACTCAATCACACAAACACACAGACACAGAAGTCTTAAAAAGCATTTAGGAAGGAGTTACATAAGGGTAAACTGGGATGACACATGAACAGGTGATAACATCACAATTACAAAATTAGGCAAATAAATTCATTTAATAAATTCATTTCCTTTTTCTATTTTCATAACATTTCTTAAACATGTGCCCTATATCAACAATTATTCATATATATATATATTTGAATAATATATATGCATACATAGATATAGATAAACAAACACTCAAAATGTGTTAAAATTAAAATAATGTAATATGAATATGAATGCTAAGATTAATGCTTCTAATATTTTATTTGCTCAGATGTACAGGTTCTATTTTTCAATAGAATTAATGCAGATTATGATTTTTTTATGTTTCCATTATTAAATTTCAAATAGAATGTTTAAATGAAAGTGAAAAAGCTGAAAATTTAATTCATGGGTTAATGTTGAATCTTATTCACCTAAGTTCCATGTATCTACAAATCCTTTGGGACAGAAACACATTCTCATCATGGGGAAGAAAACACAGCCAGTGTTTGAACACAAGAAAACATTAGGAGTAAGTGACACTGTATGCAGTAAGGCTAGAATTTGTTATTTGTGTCTACTCATAATATGAAGTTTGGTATCCTGCACTCGTGTTTAAAAAATCTTATTCAATAATTACCTGCTTTCCAAGTGATCCAAATTACAAACTCCAGTGGATATTTTGAAATAAAAGGCAGGATGAGAATCTACTTAGTGCAGCATCTGAGCTAAGACCTTCATAAACAGTGCAGAAGTATATCTCTTGTCTTGCCTACATATTATGAAAGAGACCAACTGGAAAATTACAGTAAGGAAAATCACAATGCACAAAATGCCTTCGGCAACTCCACCAAATTTTAATTTGTCATAAAAGTCTGCACTTATAAAGCAGGTCTCAGGATTTGATGTTAGTGGGATGTGTTTGGTGATTAGTGTGACTACAACTCTATATGACGACAACTATTTTTGGTAAACAGACACACTTTTACCAATAAAGACAAAGAGTAAATCAAGAGCACTAAAAGATATTGTTACTCTGTAGATGGAATTATCTACATTCCATTATCCTTTGATGATATAAGTTATACATCTCAATAATATCATTGCATTAGGTGGAAATCAAATAATATATCCAGGTTAAATTTCATTAAAGTAGTAATAGGACATACTTGCAATTTGTTCCCCTTTAGCACATATATGAGACTTCCAAAATAATTTGATGAAGATAAACATTTATACTTGGTGATATTCATAGACTAAAGGACTAAAGTAAGACAATGTGAGGTCACCAGTAAGACAGAATCCCCACAATGACAACATTCAGAACATAAACACAAGAAAGAAATGCAAACCAGTTTATCTAACTTTAATAATTACTCTAACATGGTAAATTAGTAATGCTGAAAGTAATTATAAGTTCATAATTGTTATTTTTTTTTTCGAGACAGGGTTTCTCTGTGGCTTTGGAGCCTGTCCTGGAACTAGCTCTGTAGACCAGGCTGGTCTTGAACTCAGAGATCCGCCTGCCTCTGCCTCCCGAGTGTTGGGATTAAAGGCGTGCGCCACCATCACCCGGCTCATAATTGTTTTGAAAAAGTTGTTAAGAACCAAGGTATCAGAGCTGTAGTTGAACTTTGGTAATGACAAATTTATGGACATTTGTTGTGCTCTGGCTCATTATTTTAAAGTAGGAATTGGTTAAATAATCCAGTATCTAAATAGGAAAACAAACATGCTGTTCTCTATAAAGAATATAAACATTAGGCGATTACACTAGGGAGAAGTAAGCTGATTCAGCAAATAAGTTTAAGAATTTGCACAGCATAATAAAAATGCATTAATATCTTACTCATGTATATTGGTGCCATAGGTGACTTTCCTCAGTGTGACAACCATACTTCCCCATTCCTGAGATTTTCCATTTTTAGGACCTCAGATCCAGTACATCCAGCTGTCAAATACGGGGAATAAGAAGACGAGTAAGCCTTCTTGTAAGCTCTGGTTTGGAAGGAACACACAAGACTCTCCAAAATGCAACTCAGGCTCTCTCTAAAGCATTTCATGGTTGCTATCCCTTGCTATGATGCCACCCGCAGATTCCAGCTGTACTCTGCTCCTAGCTCTATTTTGTCATGTTGCTCAAAAAGATTTATTAATTCTGTCCTCAAGTTTAGTATTTTTAGGTTCATTGCCCATAAAATCCACTTTGATTTCTTCTTTTGTTTCTTTTAAAAACAAAAACAAACAAGGAAAGAACTGTAATGAAAATAACTGTTGGGTTTAAATAAGAACCTAAATTCAGGTTCCCAAGATTCAAGTAAAATGTTGCATTGGCAGTGTGGGCCTGTAATCCTAGAACTTGGACCACTAGACAGAGAATTCTGCTTACTTACCAGCCAAAGTAGTCTAAGCGAGAAATTCAAGGCCCAGTGAATAATTATGCCTTAAAAGAGAGGGGGAGAGAGAGAGAGAGAGAGAGAGAGAGAGAGAGAGAGAGAGAGAGAGAGAGAACAGCACCTAATTCTAATATCTGGCATTACATGGCTCACATGGGTAAACACTCAAACTTGTACATAACACACAGACACACACACATATACATGCATAGAATTTGAAATTAAATTTTAGTTGATTTTAGTATGCATATACCATAATATATACACTAAATTATACATATATGCATATATATAATCTGCTCATCATAAAAACTTTAAAGGTTTTTCTGTAAGCATTTTAATGACAGGGAATGAAGTTTGGAACTCAAGTAGTGTTAGATTTTTATACGACATGTGGACCAAACTTGAAGTACACAGAAACTTCACTCAGCTATAGAAATTAGATGGAAAATAATTTCAAAGGCATTAAATAGAAAATAATTGAGCGAGACCTCAATGTATTTCCCATGTTTTCAGAAGGGTTTTTCTGTTTGTTTGCTGTTTTGTCACCTCTGATTCCCTAAGTGTCTCTCCTTTCACTCACCATGCACAGTGCTACCTTACCCCATTAGGAAAGAAAACGCCTTGTCAGCTAGGCTATTTTAAACCTATTGACTCTGGAGGTGTTGTTAATTGGACAAGATGATATATACACATGGCTTTGCCCATAACAGTTTATTTAAAATTCCTTAAAAGGAGAGCTTCTAAGCTACGAGAAAAAAGTGGCCAAACAAAAAATGCCATACTCAGCTCCTGGATTTTCTGTCCTGGAAGATAATTTGGAACATCTTTGTTACTTCAATGACATTTGTAAAGTCTATACTCAAGAGATAAATTGGGCACAATGCATTTGAAGTTCACTGGAATTTAATATTATTTTAAAATTCCACAAGGTATCTTAGAGAAGTCAGGGACTTCGACACACCTACATGGTGTCATTTAGTGAATGTAATAGTGAAATCTCTTTTGTTTAAACCAATGGAGATGTGACTACACTTTTCATGCTATACTGAGTTTACACTTCTATGGGTGGCAAAGCTGTAGTCTCTTATGCATTCAAAGGCTTCTTAAAAGACAGGCAATGCTTTTACATGGTGACTTTTTATACAACATCCTAGTGAAAGCCCTTTCTAAGATAAATAGCTCTGTCATACACATCTGCTGGCATTCCCTAATAGCCACAGACATACGATCACTCAAGCCATATGGGAAAGGAAAGTGGGTTACAAAAGTAGTCTCTTGGATCCTGAGGATAAAACCTTGTAGGACTTTCTGGATAGTTCTGCTGTGTAATGACTATTTGTCTCTTGACAGAAACAGAATGGTAAAGTATTTTGGACGTAAGATATCAGAGGTAAGTAGATTAGAGTGAAATTACAGCAGCACAAACCTACAGGATAATTCAAGGTCAAAAGTACTCATTTTCATGCCATGAAAAGTAATTTTGCATCAAATTATTTTAATACATATCTGGAGTGTTTAAATTATTCATTTTCTACTAGGAACACCGGGATAACATCCCTGGTTCAACCGATATTTCCTTTCAAAATAAAACAATGTATTCATCTTAAATTTAATGTGTAGCATTATCATCATTGTTGCTGTTATGTGGTACTTATTTCATAGTTATATTGGGATTTTAGAACGTAACCTACTTCATATATATATGTATATATACACATATATATGTATATATATATATGTATGTATATATATGCCATCATTTAAATTATGCATATGTGTTTGGGGGTGCTGTCACATAAATGACCTGTCCAGATCGGCCAGAAGAGGGCATGAGCACCTTTGGAAGTGAAGTCACTGAGGGTTCTCAACCCCTCATTGTGGGTACTGGGATTTAATGCGGGGCTTCTGGAAGAGCAGTAGCCTCCTTTCCTCAGAGCCATCTCCTTTCCTTAACACCTACAGATTATTTCTTGATGAAGATTTTGCCTGAGCATGTTCATTCACTATCTGCTAACTAATAAGCCCTTATGTCAGTCTCCAGTTTTTCATTCCTTAATGGCTTCATTTCTCTAGTTTTCTTTTGCTTTTTCCTGTACAAAAAAGCTGTAACTATGCTTCTCTAAGAAGGTGCTACGAACTATGATTGTATTAAGTGAGCATCAGGATATAGAGATTTCCTGAAGTTTTGACTTGGTGAATTGCATCAGTTATAAACTACGCTCTAGCTTAGAATATGAAAGGCTAGAATAGAAATGGCCACTCTATGATTTGACATTCTCTGAGTCACATTAGTCTTACCAAACTGCATCTCCTCTTAAAATTATTTGCACTACTATCACCTGCCCAAAGAAGCTGCAAAATCTTCGAGAAGGTGCTCTGGTGTGCCCTGCATCATCTGTAGTAGTAAAAGCACTATGAAACACATGACCCTTAGGTGTATTCCTTTCAGTGTATTTATCGAGTATTATGGGGTTGTATGATCATGGGAAGGATTGCTGCTTCTTCCCAGCTCCCTACTGGAGAGCTGAAACTCCAGGACTTCTTCCAATTTCAGAAAATTATCTTGACTGATTTAACCTTAAGTCATGCTTGAAATGTTTCATTCTTGTAGACTTGTCCTTAAACACATTTGCCCTTGAAAATGGGTTATTTTTCTTGGTTTTAGAATTTTACTGCATGCTTTTGAAACACTCTTCAGAACTTAAATCAAAGTGTCATTTCCATTACTGTGAACTTCGGTGTATTTAAATCCGCCTTCACTTCGGTTACTTCATAGATGGCAAAGTGAAAAAAATAAAGAAAATACCTTACTCCAAAGCATCAGCTGTTTTCATTTCCCACGTTTACTCTTCTCCCTTTTCTCCCGAGCTGCATTAAGTATAGAGACAATTATAGTCTTATGATTAAAAATTGTACAAGGTGTCTCTCAAGTATAATTCATTTTGTTTGGACACATGTACAAATTTCTGCCACTTTTTTATCAGCTACTGAATATAGACTGGTTTTACTAGAAATGTAGTCCCAGCTCTGAACTTACCAACTTGGAAAAATCCAACAATTCAAACCCTGAGTTTAGTTAGAGAGGTAGAGTAGTTTTATGGCTTATACAAAGAGGGAACACATAATGAAAACAAGGATTCTTAAATACCACCTTTGTAACCCCTGAAATTGTCAGTGATTCCTAGCTGCTCCAAAATAGAGGAAATTGATAAAGAATATATAATGATCACTCTTCAGTGGGCTTTCCCACTCTCCAAGACCTGGGTAGTGGCCAATTCTGTTTTCTGCATGGTTAATCTGTGTGTACCAAGGACATTTCTCATTACTAATATATGAATATGGTTTTTTTTTACAATTTATCATTGAGTTTCTATATTTTTGTGTCACTATGTCCAAAAGGAATTGTTTTTATTTAAATATTCTTTAAAATATATGAGGTCAATGCCTTTGTTTACTAATTCAACTGTAAATCTAATAGCAATCAAGTCGCACAAAATGTAAAGACAGTAAGAACATTAGCTATTTAAAACAAAACTTGAGACACAAAGGGTTAACTGTCAGCCAATGTTATTTGATTCTAGTTTTATTGGAGGGGGAGTTCACAATGAAAAGAAAATGTTTGGATTGATTGGACTGTCCCAAAGACCCATTAGCGTATCGTCATAGTGAAGACATTTTCTCTAATCTGAGCACAAGCAGAAACAGAACAGAATGAAATCTTTTAAATTTTGTATTTCATTTGCAAATGTTAATGTTATGTTGATTTGGTATAAGTTAATATTGTTGCACTTTTGTCTCTGTGGGTTCTCCTGTATCTAGATCTATTTCTACACCAAATACCTGCATTGTCAAGTACTCATGAATGCAGGTTCCAGGCTTAAAGCAGTGCTGTCTTTCTTTTTGGCATATTGTATCCAACAGAACTTCATAAACGAAAACTTTCTAGCAGAGAGAAAACTGTCAAGGGCTGTAGCATGCATAGGAGAGCTAGACATGAAATTGATATCATTCCATAAAATATGAAATAGGTAGGACCAAGCTGTTCGAAGTTTGCGAAACTGAAGCCTTTACTCTCCTAATTTCTTGTATATTAAAATCTTTCCTAGGCCAGCAAATGCCTGTGACACAGTCAGCAATAGTGTGGGAAAAGAGATGCTTCTCTTCCAGAGTGAGCCAATCCATTAACTCACACCTGCTAAAGCTTGGCTAGTCACAGCAATGATTTTACTTTGCAATTTTAATTTTTTATTTATTTATAATATTTCAGGAATATTTTCCACACATTTTTCCAAGCAAAACTTCATGGAATGATTATTAAAGAGAAAAAGCAAAAGGAAGGAAAGAAAGAGAGTAGTAGGGAGGGAGGAAAGAAAGGAGGGAAGGGAGAAAGAGATGGAGGGAGGGAGGGAAAGATAGAAGGAGAAGGTATTTCCAAAGAAACTGGACATTCTAAAAATTAAAAATGATGCTGTAAGCAGTTGTAATTACAATGAATACAGCACCTTTTCCTCTCTCCAGTGTTTACTTTTACTCAAGTCATTTTAGTTTTACTACTCTACCAGATGGGGGGAATCAAAAAGGTAGAGTTTGTGATAAATTACAAGATCACACAGTTGCTTCCTGGAAAGAGTTTAATAGGAAAGGCTCCATTAACCAGTCTTTGCTGTTGTCACTCCTGGGAACTGTGGAGTTGGCAGCCTTAAGCTATATTTAAGTTTATGATTGACAATTCCTGATGCTCCCTTTGTGATGTGCATATTCAAGCTGGCAGAAACAATGGTAATCATATAGTGTCTCTCCAAGAACCCAATTCAAACACTGGGACTGGGGAGCACTTCACACTTCACTGCTGCAACACAAGCAAACCTACTTCTGCCTTTTTGTAAACTAGATTCATTTTGCTTCTGTATAAGACAGACATATACATATTTTACTCTGAAACATTTCTTTCCTCTCTTCTATCCTTTTACACTGAACTCAAAGATCTATTGGTCATTAACTATTTGTTATTGTTTAGACTGAATAAAAGAGAACCTGGTATAAATATGTTGGTTGTTCTCTAAAAAAAAAAAATACTTTGTGAAAAGAAAGTTGAAGACTCCTACAAATAGGGGATGGAGAGAGGTGGCTCAATGCTTAAGGCTACTTGACCATTTTCAAGAGAACATGACTTGGTTCATAGTACCTATATTAGGGCAGCTCATATCCACCAGCAACTCCATGTCCAGGAAGTCTAAGAATCTGAGACTCTTTTATGGCCTTAATATATATAACATATATATATATATATATATGTGTGTGTGTGTGTGTGTGTGTGTGCGCGCGCGCGCACAGACAGACATGTGTATTCAAATATTACAAAATATTTTTAATTGTTTTATTAAGCTACACATTTTTTCTCTGTTTCCCTCCTTTCCTTCTGCCACCTCATTGTCCCCATGTTCTCAATTTACTCAGAAGATCTTGTCTTTTACTACTTTCAACATAGATTAGATCAATATAGGTATCTCTTAGGGTCATCTTTGTTGTCTAGTTTTTCTAGGGTTGCGAATTGTAGACTAGTTTTTCTTTGCTTTATGTTTAAAAGTCACTTATGAGTAAGTTCATATGATATTTGTCTTTCTGGGTTTTGGTTACCTCACTCAATATGATGTTTTCTAGATTCATCCATTTGCCCACAAATTTCAAGATCTCATTATTTTCTCTGCTGTGTAGTACTCGATTGTGTAAATGTACCACATTTTCCTAATTCATTATTAGTGGAGAGACATTTAGTTTGTTTCCAGGTTCTGGTTATGACAAACAATGCTTCTATGAACATAGTTGAGCACATGTCCTTGTGGTATGATGCAGCATCCTTTGGGTATATACCCACTAGTGGTATTGTTGGGTCTTAAGGTATATTGTTTCCTAACAAATTGCTATACTGATATCCAAAGCTGCTGTACCAGTTTGCAACCCTCCAATGATGGATGAGTGTTCCCTTTACCTTACATCCCCTCCAGCATAAGTTGCCATCAGTGTTTTTGATCTTGGCCATTCTTACAGGTATAAGACGGTATCTGAGAGTTGTTTTGATTTGTATTTCTCTGATGGGTAATAATGCTTTGCATTTCCTTAAGTGTCTTTATGCCATTTTGGACTCATCTGCTGAGAGTTTTCTATTTAGGTGTGTACCCCATCTTTTATTTTTGAATCAAGCAGTAATTTGCCTACAATTTTGAATAGAATACAATACATATTCTGCTATTTACAGTACTGGTTTTTAACTGAGAAATCAGAAATTTACACTTTTTTTTATTCTTAAAATGTAGAGTGCTTGCAGCTGTTTTTGTGGGTGTTTTCCTGAGTCTTACCTTCATAAAACAATAATTTAACCCTATTACACCTCATTCAAAATCTATGTGTGTATTAACAACTTCTAAGTCCAGGTTATGTGATTTCCTTGTTGAAGACTTGAGTCTAACAAACTGTTAAATAATATTCTCTGGATAACATACATCACCTTGATTCAAGATAAGATGTGATAATCTTACTCTTATCAAATATGTTGCTTGCCTTTCCTTTGATCTCTGAAGAGCAGTGGTATTTATCACAGCAATCCCTCTTTTCTTAACTGATACAGTCAATGGTCTTCTAAACTACATTATTTTGTCAAAACACATCCCCTTCCTTGCTTTCTTTGTATAGTATTTAGTCTGACTCATGAGAAGTAGTTGAATAACCTCAGTCTGATTAGTCCTGCTTTCCTCTAATGCTCTATGCATACCGATGGGTTATTCTTTTTAAAGGAGTATAAACTAGAAGGGATGCTTGCTTGAAATGTACAGAAGAGGACCTAGTGCATCTGGAGACGAACACAGAGACTCTTACATACATCCCCAGAGTCATACCCTTTATGGTCTGACATCTACTTACCCTGTTCGATTCTTTTACTGCTGTACTTAACTGAAACTGATCTTTCAGAAAAAAACAAAACTAATCAAGTTTCCCACCTTCCTTTGGTTTCTTCTCACAGGAATGCTGGTCTGTCTTGTTTGCTTGTAAGCATATGCATTCTGTTTAAGACACAATCAAAACCTCATACCTCTTTGTGAAATCATCCGTATCACTGAGTTATTATTTTGTCTTTTACATAAAGCATATAGCAGAAGCTACAGTTTATAAAACACAACTTCTTTACCAGATTAGAATCATATTCTTTGCACAGTGCCTAGCAAAGGAAAGACACAGGCCATGTAATTTTCATCTGTCCAGTACGTTAAAGACTAAACAAAGCTTGATGTCATGATGGTGCAATAGATACTATGGGTTAATAATATTTTTTTAAAAAATATTACAAAAAGTTACGTGTGCTTGCCTGCCATCTCAAGCAAATACTAATTGTGATCTATCTCAATGTAGCAACCCCTTATAATAAAAACTGAATGCTTTTCCCAAAAAAAAAAAAAAAAAAAAAAAAGAAGTAAAGGTTTTGTTGTAATATATACACTAATGTATAATTCATAAAAGAGTAGAAAACAATGCAGCACTCAGTAGGCATCAATAAATACTATTTACTGAAACGAGTACCGCTTTTGTTCTCTACCTGCATAATCAACCAAATGTAGATAAATATTATTGTAAAATAGCTTGATTAGTATTGAACATGTATGGAACTTTTTTCTTGTTACTGCTTTTAAAACAGCAGACCACATTAACCATGTATATAGTGTTTTCATACTCTGTAATTCATGTTATCTAGATATTGTTTAATAACTATGAGAAACTATTCATAGATTATATTTAAATGTAAATCTTATATGTAAATATAAATTTTATAGAAGGGACATTATAAAAAATCTACTTTTGATTCACAGGCACACTGGGACAAGTCTCCCATGTATAATAATAAATAAATACATTTCCACATTGAGCCCAAGGTTTTAACGCCTATTGTATCTGGAAGTATTAATGTCATTACTGAGTAATTTTCTAAATTGTTGGCAGGTTATATAATTATTTATTGTGGTTGCTCACATAATTTTTCTTTGCTAAGTCTGATTAGTGGTAGTCTTTAATATTCTTTACTATGCATCAGTGTGGTTTTCAGATGTCTGTTCTTTGGGCAGAAAATATGTTACTAATATAGAAATTAAAGTTGTTGATGCCAAATCACCAAAAAAAAAAATATTACAAGAAATCTTTATAAGAGTTGGGCTGTCATAAATTCCTACATTAAACAAAACAAGAGTTTTCAAAATGTGTGCCAATGGGTTATGTTTCCCGTTTCAGTATAAAACAAAATGTGACCACCAAAAAGGAACATTTCATGAGTATATTATAAACTCTCTTGCTTTTGTAAGTTCTTACAGTTTATTTTTATTAAAATTATAATTTTGCACTATAAGTTTAGAAAAAAAATAATATCCTAAAAGGAGAATTCTATGACATTGATAGTCAATATTCACCATTAAAAACTTCAAACTTAACTGTTTTATTTGACATCTAGAGATATGCTTATAATTTGAATATATGTTTTATAATATAAATAAACTCATTGGTTATTAGCTGTGATACATGTTTATTTAATTCTAGCTAGGCTGGTGCAGACCTTCCTTTTGTGGGAAAGTCCTTAGGTGCCCTGGCTTCCAGGTCATTATGTCACTGTGCTATGTTCTCGCATGACATTACTGAGCCAGGGGAAGTTGTAATCTAAATAGGAGAATCAGTAAAAATTATCAATTCTTTCTATCTTTATACCAAAAGTTATAATTTTCCTGTGACCACTCAACAAATGTTTAATGCTGGATGTCTTGACCTCAAAATCTAGTTGGAAAAAGTATGAAGCAGCAGAGAACCTGGCCCTTGTTTTCGGAAGCAAATGAAGCAGTATACTTTGATAATATCTATCCTGCTTTCAAGATTTTACCAGAAGTTCTGAATTCCTCCATTTCTTTGAAACTGGCAAGGTGAAGTACTGAAACTCTGAAAGTAAATTTACCAGGGTTGAACCAGTTATGTAGGATCACATTACAGGACAACGATCAAATACAAAGAAATTTCCATTTGGAGGGGAGAGCTCCCAGCTACTGAGAATTCTGAAAGACTGGAGGGGAAGGGCAACAGTAAGGAAGTACTTCCAAACCCATGCAGAACTCCTACAAAATAGAGCTCAGAGAAATCTGTCTTAAGCAGCAACACAGCTGGCCAGTGGTGCTGTGCCATCACCCCAAACTAGAAAAGTTTAATTTTTCTTCTCCAGTTTTCTAATAGTTGAAAAAAGTGTCAAAACTGCAAACAATGCTTTAATCATCATCTGAACAATTAAGGTAGAGACTGAGTGACAGATTTACCACATTGGTTTTCCAATTTTCTTCTGAATCTTCATGATTATTTCATGAGCAGAATTCCTGTGTTCAGATAGCTACAACTGAGCACCTATGTTTTAATTGTATGGTATTATAAGGCTAAAATTATGTTATTACCAAGATAAAACAGTACTTTAACAGTAGACTGTTTCTGTATTTGCTGCTGGCTTACATTTGTGTTCTCTGCTAGGTGTCAGTATGATAGGCAATATATGTCACAACAGTGCTGTATATCACTTGAAATAGTAGCACCTGGACCCCTAGAACCATTCTAGCTCATTTGCTAGCAAATACCTGTCAAGAAAAGTACTTCTCAGACTGTAGTGTTATCATTGTTGCAATAAATCACACTAAAATATAGATGCTTTAAGGTCCACTTAAGAAATTTTGCTTTAGAATGATGGTGTTACATTTCATTATTGGTGGTCTATCTTCTACTAAGGAAGAGTAACAAGCAACTATGATATAAAACACCATGCAGCTGCACTAGGAAAAAGGTTTTTCTCTCTTGTAAACTCCAGGAAAGCCAGTTAACTTTAACCTTCTTTCAATCTCTTCATTAATGATTCCTTGAGTGTTTTCTGTGTGTTGGACAACCATCTGTCAGGCAAACATTAGCAATATATTGGCACTCCAGTCCAGAAACACAGCCTCTACCTAGAGGAAAGGGAAATTGATGAATGGTAAAATGAACCCCAGAAAATCACTGGATAAGAATTCATAACATCCTCTGCACTGTTGGGCGAAACAGATTAAAAGTATACCTGTCTCCACATTTGGTCTATTGTAATGGAATGTGATAAAATACGTGTTGAATATGATAGAATATTGTAATGAAATGCACAACTTAAACCTGAGAGATGAGTTTCCCATAGATTTGGAATCTCACAAGTCCAAGATCAAGGTTCTGGTAGATTTATTGTCTATTCCCACATTTCTCACAAGAACACTCAATTAATTAATTTAAATTCAACATTTGAAATTCAATGTGTCTGTCTTTTCCCTCCCCTCGCTCACACACAGATCATATATAACCTAATTACACTTAATATATAATCTCTAATTTTCTACAGTTGTATATAGTTTTATATATATATATGTATGTATGAATATATGTGTGTGTGTGTGTCTGTGTTTCCTATATAGAGGTGCACAATACCTCATCCACTTTTGTATTAATGTTGATGTATTCATAATTCATCATGTAGTAGCAAGTAATAATATTTTTTATTTATCTAGACTTTTAAGGTTTTTATTTATCTCAATTTTTAATTTTTTTATTTGTATTTTATGTGTATGATGTTTTATTTACACGAATATAAGTGAATCACATATGTGTCTTGTGCTGGAGGAGGCCAGAAGAGGGCAACGGATTACTGAAACTAGAATTACAGGTATTTTAACACACTACGTGGACTCTAGGAAGCAAATGCAGGTGTTAAGAGCAGTAAGTATGCTTAAGAGCCATTTCTTTGGAACCACAACAATGGATTTTTTTCTACATTTGTAGCTAGATACTTTGAAATTTGACATTCCATAAAGATTCCCTTTTAAGCCCTCAAATGACAGAAAACTAGGATCATGAATGATAGATTAGTTAGACAAGACACACTTATTAGTTGTAGTATGGAAATGGTCAAAGAAACTCAGTGAAATTGACAGCAGCTTCCTTATTTTTTTCCTAGTTTTTCCAGGTGCATTGGGAGTGAGGCCTTGGAGGTTCAGATTCAATACCTGCCAATGACTGAAGTCTGCTCAGTCCCCTAGCCAGCCTATGGTCAACAGAATCTGCTGGGGAAACTTATGGTGGGAATCTTGTTTACCAAGAAAGCCCAGAATGAGGTGGTTATGTAATCACAACTGTCCCTCCATTGAAAGTCAAACTCCAATGACTTTCAGCAACCTTGCTTCCCTGATGTTCATTACATGTGACTACTGCAGAAATTAGGAGGGTGCTCCCTCTCTAAACATTTGAAAACCAGTTAGGTTTCCTCACTGTTCTGTTTGCTTCACCTACAAACTCGATTGGCCCAAAATACCCAAAATGATGACAATAATACTTCAAACGTGGTATAGCAATGCAGAAATGTCCCAATAAAGGAGAGGGAAGTTAGAGCCAGTAGACATTCTAGAAAAGTCAATGAATAGGCAATCTTATAAATTGAGCAACAGTTAGATTTTAATTTTTTTCTATTTCCTTCTTTCTCTAAATTTTGTTTATATTTATAAAATGGTTTTATACACTTATGGGGCACCATATATATTATGATTTTTATATACATTTTTATAATAGAATTACTATACAAAGTTAATGAATGTTTCTACTAATCTTTATTATTAATAATGGCTAAATTGCACAACCACCCACAGTATGGCTTGTATAGTATTCAGCCTTTAGAAAGAATATTCTAAATTTCTCTATGCTTCTATAGAGGTAGTCTGTTTCTCTATTTTTCAAAATACAATACTTCATATTTTACCCCAAATCACTTTATTTTTCAAATATTTATTTCAAATAGTTTTATATATGTGATATTATTTTTATCTATATTTGCTAGCATTGAATAGATTATATGTAAACTATTCTTTTTTTGACACTTTCCCAAAAATTTTACTTTTAAAAATAAAGCTATGATTAACTTATTTATATTTATATTTGTATTTATAGCATTTAGTACTTTGTTCTCTCCAAGTTTATCACTAGGAAAGACATTTTCCTCAATGGAAGTGTGATATCATACCTTCCTTTTCTTTAACCATTCCTTAACTTCCCCAAACAAGGGTCATATCTGCCCTTTTCTGAGCTCTTGTTTGTAACTTCAAGTACTACAATTCCAAGCCTGTGTGATTATCTGATATTTACCTTTTTATTCTCAGTAGTTATAAGGTATTCCATCAATGTCCTCTGATTTAGCTTCTCAAAATTGGTTTTATGTTTTTCATGTGTTTCAGGTGCATATCTAAAATGCTAATTGGAATTGACTTTTTTCTCCATTTCAGTCTTATGAAATCATTGCTAACTACCCAGTGGGCCCGTAATGTAGAATTTGCCTAGTCTTGAAGTTAGGGTGCAAGGGTAGGTGCAGTGATATGCTTATTTACATGTCTTGATGTTGGTAGACATAATGATGTGTTGATTTACATGTCTTGGTAAAATGCTTTTAACATCACAGTACTTTTGCTGTCTCTGGCTTTTGGAGGCCAGAGAATAGGGAGGACTCAGACTTTCTGTTTCATGATAACTTATTGAGAAATAAGCCCATTGCAATTCTACTGTGAACTTTACTTCCATACTAGGGATGCCCCATCCTTAACCTGCTTTTGCTGAACTGTATACCCTGGAGCCTCATACCTCACCATGCACACACTGAACACCAAGTGTCTGGTAGGGATGTGAAGGACAAACTACTTTGAAGTGCGCCAGGATATAACTATTCCTAATCATTTACAACTCTAATCATCACCTCCCCAGCTCACTGTTTGAGGGCTTTTCATCTTTTGTTTCTATATGCCAATCATTGACAGTTAGCCAAACATCTTAGTATTTATTCATTCCAGGCAAATATAAGCTCAAAGGGAACCCGATTGTGTCTGGTGACTGGTGATCTCTTGGTTCTTCTAAAAGATTTGCAGCCAGCTTCTCTACATATTTACTAAATGCGTGTGTTTTTAATCAAATTATAGTTGCTTTCTTCTCATGCCAAATTCTATATAAAAGTGAAAACTAAGTAGTAATATCTTGACATATTCAGCAAAGTTTTCCTCGCCCCTTTCCCTTGGGTGTATCTGTTGGCTTCTCAGTCACTCTACAGCAAACTCCCCTAGAATTTGGTCTTGTGCTCCTGTCAGCTGGCCTTTCTTTTAGCCTGTGTTAACATGTTTCAATTGTTATGATCTGCAGATATCTATTAAGGAGCGACACTATCTTATTTATTTTAAATATTGCCGCTACTAGAGTTCTTTTTTTCACACTATTTTTAGTACAGGAAATTCACGATGTCTCTTTTACATTAATGAAGCCTTTCTCCATTCACGTGCAAGCTTTTAACTCAGGAGTTGAGGTACAGACCCACCACTGCCTAAAATATCCATAGATTCGGTGGCCTTCATGTTCCTGTCTCACAAGTTCAGAAAATGAAATCTATAAACCACAAAGGACAGCGTATATTTTGTTATGAAAAGCTTAAGAGAAAAACAAAAACAAAGCAAACAAACAATTAAAAAAAAACCCACACAGAACTGATGACCAGCATGGGACTCACATCCTGTATAGAGGCTGGGGGGCAGGAGTGGCTTGGTCCTGTCCTCGCTCAAGTATGGAGGTTCCACTCTATTTCAGTCACATGCAGAAAAGGAGTAATTCTTTAACTTAAAAGATAAGGAAAAAAACTCAGTTCAAGTGTGTTTTTGGTATAAGCCAAGGTCATTTTCAACTTTAAACCAAAGAAAAACTTCAGACTTTGAATTCTTTTGCCCTAAAATGTCTGTGAAATTATATTTCCTATTGTCATCACTGTGACCCAAACCTGATGATTTGGACTATTTGACAACACGTAAGGAGCTTGAGCTTGTCAGCAGCACCGCTGACCTCTAGAAACCTCAGTAGTATCCTCTCCCTCACCAGCATGTACAAGGAAAGAAAAATATCTCCAAACAAATTAAGTAATGCTTGGAAAAAAAAAAGAAGAAGAAGTTCCCAACTGAGAATCAGTGATCTTGAGAGGCCTGTTAGGTCATCATTCTATAGAAATATTTCTTTAGAAGGTTAATTGATAGATAACAGACAAAATAAAAGACTATAGATAGATGGAGGATAACTTTCTTTCCATTCTTTCGCAGCACAATGTCACAGTATAAATTACCAACAAACCAAAAACAAACCAAAAAAAAAAAAAATACACACACAACTTAGGAGGTAAGTATGAAGGCTCAGAAGTATAAATTGGATTCTATAAAAGTGGGTTATGACAATTCAGGATTCTGCATATAAGAAATCTTAAAGTGGCAATTTGCAAAATCTATTTTTTTAAAAAAAATTGAATGTGTCATGTTTATCACTAATTATTCATTAGGTTGCCAAGAAGTGTGTAGAAGTGTGTTTCAGATTGTAGTAATGGGATGTTGCCTTTGATGATTTTCTGTTTTATTTGCAATGGTGGTGTTTATTATGAAAACCATTTAAATATATACAGAGCATATAACTTTTCCCCAGGAATGCATTTTATTAAATTATTTTTTGATAATATTAAAACATTAAAGCCAGGTTACAAGTACTAATTCTTAATTGCCTACCTGCTATTGTTTCCCCTCTTGCTACTACTTCCCATTGTATCTGGTGAGCCAAAGGCAGCTTTTCTATGATAAAGCAACCATAATATTTCAGATTTATAATTCCACACCCTGAAGCTAATGTCAAAAGCTATATGGATAACTAAAGGAGGGGATGTTAGAATTAAATACCTAAATAATTCAGGACAGAAAGGGCACATGGAAGGAAAGAGGAAAGGAAATGGGAGGGGGAGACTGGAGAAGAGGGGAGCAAGCTATTCATACAGCCGAGAAGCTGGCTGAGCAAGTGCTCTTGCATAGCTCAGCTATGGACTTACAAAGACGTTACAGGGTTGAAACCATGGGTCCTCTCCTCACAGGTTCAGGTTGTAGTTTTATTTCTTTTCTCTCCTTTATTTTTGACACAAAACAAAGAATGTCTCCCTATATAGTCCTCACTGTCCTGAATCTTGCTATGTAGACAAGTTTAGCACCAAGCTCATAGAGGTCACCCTGCCTCAACCCATCCCTCCCCCAGTGATGGGATTCAAGATATGTGACATCATGTTTGACTGTGCTAAAGAAACATCTCAGCACCATCTGTCTGACGGCTTGACCCTAACAAGACTCACTGCCATGACATGAGGCAAAAAAAGCTAATCTCATGGTGATAATTAGCACATGTGAGAAAAATTAATTATACATTAAGTCAATGTAATATATATATATATATATATATATACAGCCTGTGTCCATCCAATGACTTTAATGAATGCATAGGGAATGGGTCTTGGGACTACGCAACAATCAGTTCAGTTAGAGGATGTTGAAAACAGCACATCAAGGAAGTGCTATGGATGAGGGGCTATCCAAGAGCTGACAGAGAAAAATAGATGGAGAAAAAAAATCTCAGAGTGAATGCCTATGTATGTATTTTACCTTAAAGTAATGAGTTTTCTCTTAATTCTAAATATTATTAAGCATATGCTTTCTAAGTCAGATTAGGAAATTTTCACTAGGGAATCTTTATCACATATCTCTGGGGTTTCAACTTACATAAAATATTCAAATAAATATAAATTGCCTGAGTGTTTATTTTGCTCTGCTTTTGTTTTACTTTTTAGATTAGGATGGCTTGGAATTCACTGTGTTACCCAGGTTGACCTAAAACTCATGTTGATCCTTCTGCCCCAGCCTCCCATGAATTGGTGTTTCAGGCATGAGATTGCAAACCAGGCAATTTCAGCTTTTATGAGTTTGTAACAATGATATCCAAGCCAACTTCGTTAAAAGAAAGGCACTATATCAAAGAAAAACATTGTCATGGTACATAAAGCTGTCACCTAATTTACTTTCACTATTTCAGCATCCATATTTCTACCTGTATCAAGTTGTTTATGTGATCTGAAGTCAAGTGCACTTTCACTGTGCCCTTTAGATGGTGTCTTTGTCCTTCCCTTTGCTGCAGTGGATCCCGGTACCCATTTTTCCCAATTATGCCGATGATGTTAATGCCCTGAGGCACCAAGTGTCCTGTAAATCTTTTCCTGACTCACCTCTTTAGGCAATCATTACATCTTTCAGCTTCTATTACTGCCCTCCATTTGTTACTGATGCTCACCCACGTTGTGG
Source organism: Microtus obscurus (assembly GCA_963919715.1). NCBI lineage: Eukaryota > Metazoa > Chordata > Mammalia > Rodentia > Cricetidae > Microtus > Microtus obscurus. Next base: position 21,834,073 of record CAWTZC010002524.1, read on the forward strand.
TAGTGGGAGCCATTTAGCTCTCCCTTCATTACATACATTATAGTCCACACCTGACCACTCTGCCTTCTGCTCCCTCAAATAACCAAACAATCGATACCACAATGCTTTGTCTTGTCTTAATGAAGCAATTGTTTTTCTTCTTGTGTAGTCAAAACATCTGAGAGATACTTTTCTTCTTGCCATTAGTTTTAATTTTTACAAAGTTAATTTTCAACTTTTTTTTTGTTTAATAAAACAATGTGTATTAACGTGAAAATATAAAGTTACACTTTAAGAGAAAGATAAGTTCCATTGGATTGAGTATTTGTTTCAAGTGCATATCAGAAACATAAAGCTGTTATCTGCATATAAGAAATGAATCATGTCACTCTGCAATTGATTCTTGAAACTCATATGCACCAGTGCAGGTGTGTTGTTTTTCTTTGTATTACTTTCTCTCTCTCTCTCATTTTCAGGCATGACTACTGCATTTCCATCATTTCTACACTTTCCTACTTGCACAGACTTTTTCTGTGCCCCTCACTCCCTTTCAAATTCACTATCTTTCCTTATGTACCAGTATTTTACTCAAATTCACAGATATGCACACACACACGTGTACACATGAAAATCCAATCTGCTGAGTATATTTATTGATGCTTGCATGTGTGTGTGTACGTATATAGTGTTGATCACTAAAGGCAGAATAATTTATCAGGGGACTCATTTATGGAGAAGATTGATTTTCTTTTTCAGTAACCATTAATTGTCTGTAATGCTTCATGGAGATATGGGACAACGCGAGATTTCCCCAATCTATGTGATATGTTCATTTGTGCTGTCACCATACATGGCTTGTTGGGTGCAGCTTTGCTATTACATCGAGAAGACTCCATCTCATAGCAGATGTTCTGTGCTTCTGAGTCTGGGGAAAGCAGAATTAATAGGTTCTAATCTAGAATCCATTAGATGACTAGGTATATAGTACCAGGCATGCATACGCTCTTATTGATAGAACCTTAAGTCCAATTAGTCAGCTGTTGCTTACTTCAGAGGTATGCGTCATTGTTGTACTACTGGGGATAACTCACTGGCCTGGTCACTCTTATGATTCATAGATTTTCCAGCTTGGTATGATGAACGATTGTTTTCCTCCTTTGACAGCTTATTTACTACCTTCAGATGATACGGTAGGCAATACAAAGGAAGATGGAGAGATAAATAACACTACGGATATGTGAAGAGGGAGGAGAGAGAGATGATTCAAAGACCACTTTGTATAATTTTTCACTCCATAGTCACAGACATTCAAAAAATACCCTAGTACTAATAATAGGAAACTTCCCTTTGTTTGCTTATTAGGAAAATCCAAAGACACTCAAAACAATATAGGATATTGCTGATGCCAGTGGTTGCTTCCAAGAACCTGAAGGAAAATCTCTACTGCTCATGACAACATGAAATCGGATATAGGCTTTGGAGAAATCGAACTGGAATGTACCTGGAGAAAAGATGTACTTATAGAATCTTTCAAGCTTTATTTTCATGACTTTCTCCCATTATGCCAGTTCTACCATGTGTTATATGAAGTTTTTGCTCAATGGCATGCTTATTTGTTTGTTTGTTTTCATTTTGATTATATATCATTTTATCTTCTTTATCGGTCTTGAAGACTTGTTCACATCTTACTTAGCCACTAGGTCTGCTCTACAGAGTTCCGTTCACAGCATGTGTTGTGGCTGAGGCTACTACTCAATGCACCCTGTAATGCTTCAGGCCTCTACTTTCCATGAAGCTTCTCCTGAAGCTAAGGTTACAAAATGGGAAAATGTAGTGTTGACTCTTTGTCTCTGTTTGGGTCTAGTTGACTCCTGCAAGAAGCCATTGACCATGTCATTGGGATTATTTGTTCAGCATAGATGCAGGCATGAGGCAATTACGAAAAAGCATGAGGGTAGAAGTAAGGAGAAGATGGCAATGATATGAAGATGAGCAAGTGCCTGGTATCCATGTCTGGAAATAACAACAGAATCCATTGTTCAGTTCAATTAACATCGGCTAATGAAATAGCTTACTTATTTAGTTCAGATAATTTATATATGTAAAATGGTCTACTGCAGAAATAAGAATTGCTGGAATAATAGATTGAAAACATGCTTTAACACTGAGCCACCTCTCCAGCCCCGATAATTTTTTTTTTTTACAAGAAATGGTGATTGTGTTTTTTAAAAAAGGAACTAATGAAACTTCAACAAGAATTATTGTCTCCTGTGTAACTGCTCAAGCCAAGTTTTGAAGTCCTAGAAGAGAAGGGGATTTCATTTTACTAAAGAGTAACCTCCCAAGATTAAGAATGTATCTTAAACCCATTTAACCCTCTAAAGTCATTCCCTTTGAGAGAAGGTAATCTTTTATATTATCTTTGGCATCTCCTTATCAAATGTTAAAGCATTTTATCCTTTTTGTACGATACCCAGAAACTGTAGAGAGAGGTATTAGACAAAACTGTGTGCTTTAATAAATATTTTTGTCACCAAAGAGATTTAGAAGTGAAAGTAGAGGAGACTATCCTTCTCTGTCTTCTGAGCATGTTCTAAACAATGTATACAAAAACATTAGACTATTATGAAGGATAAAACTCTTACTAGTTCTAGCTATATTTAGACTTAAAAGAATCATGGCATTTCTACTAAGAGGCATGTGACATCTTAGGAAACCATTGTAAGTGAATTAATCTTTTTAAATTGTTCTACTGAAGGTTAGTGAGACCTGAACACTAAGTAGCATAACTCCAAGATGAGGATCATTCTGATTGTCTAAAATGTTTCTGATAAATATCAGAAGCAAACTTTCTACAGATGGCCAGAAAAAGGTCTGATTCTTCATAAATATGTTTGAATGTTTTTGTATATATGTATAATCATATACGTACATATACTTATGTATATTCATTTCAAAATTTAGTACTTGACAAAATTCACATTTATAAATTCTAGATGTCAATAAAATTCTAAAGAGATTAGGCAAAGATAGCTGAACTATACTTTCTTGAGAAATCAAACTCAAAAATAATGCAATCTGTTATAGTTTGAGGTACATTTAAATTCATTTCCATTCAGTCTGAGTTGACTTTTCAAGATCGAACTATTTCTACATGAATATAATTACAAAAATTTACAATAGTCACATTATTTTTAGAGTACGTAGGTAAACCTTATTTACATATGAAACATGAATAATTAATACATTTTTAAATAAAGCATTTTATTTCTATATCACTTCATCATTGGCATAGTTTTTTTTTTTTACACTTCTTAAAAACAATGGATATTTTGCAGCTAATAATACATTAACTACTTCCTACGGTCTCTAGACTAAGGAGAAAAAAATGTGAGCTCCAGCTACCTAATGTTGCAATATATCATATATTATGTATCTTATGCCAGGCTACTACAGCTTTATTAGACCTATTAAAACATTATTCCATGCCTACAAAGCAATTTTTTTCTTTTCTTTTTGTGTATAAGAACTTTTTTCTTTATTTTTTTTGTTTGTTTTTTTTAGTTGTTGAAAAAAAATTTCTGCCTCCTCCCCATTTCCCATTTCCCTCCCCCTCCTCCCATATATTGCCCCTCCCCCTCCCCTCCCCCTCTCCCCCACTTCATTCCCCCTCCCTCTCGAGAATGAAGAGCAGTCCAGATTCCCAGCCCTGCAGTAAGTCCAAGGTCCTTCCACTTCTATCCAGGACCAGGAAGGTGAGCATCCAAACAGGCTAGGCTCCCACAAAGCCAGTTCATGAATTAGGATTGAAACCTAGTGCCATCGTCCTTGGCTTCTCATCAGCCTTCATTGTCTGCCATGTTCAGAAAGTTCGGTTTCATCCCATGCTTTTTCAGTGCCAGCCACGCTGGCCTTGGTGAGCTCCCAATAGATCAGTTCCATTGTCACAGTGGGTGGGTGCACCCCTCGTGGTCCTGACTTCTTTGCTCATGTTCTCGCTCCTTCTGCTCCTCATTTGGATCTTAAGAGCTCAGTCCAGTGCTCCTATTTGGATCTCTGTTTCTATCTCGATCCATCGCCAGATGAAGGTTCTATGGTGATATGCAAGATATTCATCAGTATGGCTATAGGATAAGGTCATTTCATGTTCCCTCTCCTCAGTTCCCCAAGGTACTATCTAAGGACATCTCCCTGGACACCTGCGAGCCCCTTTAGAGTCAAGTTTCTTGCCAACCCTAAGGTGGCTCCCTTAATTAGGATATATATTTCTCTGCTCCCATGCCTCTCCCATCCCCTGCAATCCTCTCCTAAGGTTCCCATGTTCCCAATTTACTCAGGAGATCTTTAGACTTACCACTCTAAGGGAAGAATAATTGTGATGTTGCAAGAGAGTTTGAACAGGACTTACATCTTTGTAAATGTTGGCTGTCATTCATGATAAAACGAGAAATGTTTTAAAATGAGCATTTTAACTTATGTAAAGGTGATGGGTAATTTTTAAACTTATATTATAGATTGGATAAAAATAATTTAGAATGCTTCTTTCACCATAACTCTGTCACTGAAGTGAATGTTAGCTGGGTTCATGGATGGTGTTGTGAACTAGAGAGGTTTAGTATATTATTGCGAAGAATGAACAGGTCTAAGCCTCAGTTTTCCCATCAGTAAACAAATAAAACAGCAGCTACAGGTACATTAAAAATAAATATACTTGTATCAATACTCTGAGCAAGTGGTAGTACATAATAAGCTGAAACATAATAAGGCACTATATATTTTGTAAAATTATAGAAAAATAAGCTAAATTTTATATAGCATAGTCCAGAATATCAAAGGGGATTGGGAAGTTGTAGAAGACACAGCATTAAAAGGTCATGTGTGCAGAGAAGAGGCATTGCTGATCATGGCATTCCTTTCCACTTAGATCAGGATAACCTCTTGCTTTGTATATTGAGCATTTGTGTGACGTCTTTTGGTTCAGGAAAAATTTGTGGAAATAAACACAGTTAAATATAAGAAAACAAGAAATGTTCCAAAGGCTTCCTTGCTCTCATTTGAGTTTTGAGTATTGTATATATTCTAGAAAGTAGGATTCTTCAGGTTCAGGAACAAGTTTTGCTTTTCCTTGGGTAATTTAATTTGAGAATCAGGGTGCCAGAATCCCATCATCACAGAAAGCATCCTTGAAATCAGACACTCCTGATTCTTTTCTCACAAATTAGAAGAATGAACTTCATGTACCACAGACAGTGAGTTTTTATAACTAAATTTATGATGAGGAATTTAGGAAGAAACAGAAAGCAGAGATTGTATATAGCATAAGAATCCTAGGAAATGCAGTACTGTTAAATCATGAGTCTGGGGAAATATGCAGAACTTACGACAGAAACCAGGGTGAGGCTTAAAATGGTGGTCAGTCCATTCACCCCATCGGTAGTTGCGAGATGCAGAAACTTGGGTGAGGCTAAGCATTGGGGTCAGTCCATTCTGTCTGTGGTGTTCGGGTGTCTTCTCTCACTTTAGCCATATCCTCATGTACAGCTTCCAGACACTGGTATATTTATTTTTCTTTTGTGGTGTAAATGAAAATAACAATAATAAAATTCCAGAGGGGCAGGATGAAAAACAACTTTCTAAGTTACCCTGCTTGCAGGGCAGAACTTAAAGCTAAAATTTTCAGATCCAGTATAGTCCCTGAGTTTCTGTCCCTTGTTCTTCTTATTACTTGCTGATGGCTTGAACAATAATAATCTCTCATTACTGAATTAAGCAAATGGTTTTATCTCTTCTGATCCCGCATGGTGCACATAATACTCTCAAGCTACTGGGAAAAATCATATACTTGAAATATGCAAGAAATTATTTCCTTAACGTTTTTTTCAATTTATTATGCAAATTACTCCAAAGAAGATACCCTCGGCTGAAAGAATAGTAATAGAATTTTAAGAATAAATCTTTCATTGGCATCCTAAAATGAATCTTTTCAAATGTGTTCATAAATACTACTTTTTGACATTTGAAATTTGGGAACATCCTCCAGTCCTATATCAGTTCACAAAATGCTGCCAAAATGCAAATAAGCTATTTTTTTCTCTGCTTTTACATTAGTTGCCTTAAGACGATTGCCTCATTTCCATGATAATTCTCTGTTTAATTATTTTGCTCTCCCAGACAATCTTAAAGCCTGAACGTGTTAAACAGACTCTTCTCTTCATTATTCCTAGCCAGATACATACAGATACTCAAGATGTTAAATTTGGCCAGAAGGGTATCCAGGCAGAAATTTTTACCCCTTGACCAAAAATTTAAGTCAAATAATAAATAAATATATTATAGAAAATTATTTTTGTGAATTAATCCAATTTTCCTACAGTAAATGTTAAAGCAAGCATACTGGTTCCCTGCTAGAAATCAGTTCTCATAATGGAGAGGCAAAACTCTATTGTTGAGTGCAGCTTGGCCACTATACTGAATACTAGGCAGGCCTGAGGGTGAGTTTCTAACATATATAAACAATGAGTTACATTTTGTTAAGAAAAATGTCTTTTCCACTTATCAAGATGCAAAAAAAAAAATGGTAAAGGGCTTCTTGATAGGAGTGGGATCTCATACATCTTGTGGATGCTTCCTTTTCCCAGCCTGGGTTTTTGTCTGGTTAGGTCTTACATTTTTTGGATGTATATGTGTATCAGCTCAGTTATCCAAAGAGCTCTTCTTTCTTGGAGTCATTTACTACACTTAGTTTGTTCTGAAAACTTTTCTGGCTTCTCTTCTGTTTTGATTCCTGAGCCTTCATGGAAGGGTTTGATAAAGACGATTCATTTAGGACCAGCACTCCTAAGTTGTTTATTTTGCCCATTGTCTAGTTATGTGTCTCTAGGTTTTGTACCATGTAGTGGAAAAAAGAAGATTCTCTCATACAGCACAGATGTGTGTGTGTAGAAATGTGTCATTAGGAGTCACTTTATTGCTATGTTCCTTTAGCATAAAAATAGTAGATTTATTTTTAGGGTGCATAAACTATGTATTCTCTAGTTTTGATGACTTTGTCAGTATCAGGTATGTGTTCCGTCTTATAGACTGGCCTTTAATACAATTTTTATAAATGGTTGTTTCCTCCCATAACGTTTTTACTACTATTGCACTAGAATATCTTGCAGAAATGCCAGTAATGTAGGTTTAGGGTTTATAGCTTGGTGTTATTGATGATTTATTCTTTCCTCCCTCTGGTAGTATCTTTCATGAATGCTAGTCATTAAGGATGAAGCTTCTAGTTATGTACCCACTCAGTTTCCCCATGTTGATGACATAAATAACTGGTGTCTTCAGCAATAGAACCTTACCCTGGGGTTATAGAAAGTAGGCAATAGCCTCAAAAATTGCCTTTGAGGCCTGGTATATGGGAGGGGGTTTCTACGGTACCCCTAAGGAAACAGCTAAGCAAAATATATCAAACTACTGACATTTGTGTTTACCTTGGTGACATTAGGTATCAAATTGTAGCATTTTCAAATCTACCTTATGGTGCCTTTGCTTAAATTCCTTTCATATATGTATATATTTTAAGAAGGTACTCCAGAAATCTTACAGTAAGTGATAATGGATTTTCAAAAAGAATTTAGTATTAGATGTCCCTCTCGATATTTCCTCCATTACCCTGTGCTTCCTTGGCCCTCCCCAATCAGTCTTCATATTCTATCCTCTGTTTTATCTCTGCATTACATTATACTCCTTTTCACCTTCCTTGGTAGACCGACTCCTCCATGCTGGTCCCTCAATAGCTACTTTACTTCTGTGGATATTATAACTGAATCATATTTCTAAAACCTAAAGGCTGTCACACACATATAAGAGAAATCATGCAATGTTGTCTTTTTGGCTTACCTTGCTCAAGATAGTTTAAAGTATTTCAAGTTTTTTTTTATGAAAGTTTTCTAAATCCATAACATGATTTCTCCCTTCCATTTAGCTTAGTGTAACTCATGAAGAATGGCCACATAGACTATTTTGTTGCCTATACTCTGAGTCCTACTTTTGTTTGCAGTTTCCAGAATGAGGAAACCTAGAGAGTGTACTTAAAACAATTTCCTTGAACCTTTCCTCAAGTTCTGGTCATTGCTCACATTTTCTTTTGTAGACTAAACAAAATGACCTCATATCCTGTGATTTTCTATTCTTGCAACAACAGTGAACTGTTTCCTAAATTAAAGTTTGTGCTAGACAGTTGGGCTACTGGCCACATGTGAACCTCACACCCTCTGTATAGTTTTATTCTTCCATTTGTGAAGAGAAGTCCTAACTCTATCCTAAGCCTTCATGAGTTTTTTTAAGTTGCAATTTGAACATTACCTTGATTTTAAAAACCTGATTCTATGGTACTGAGAGTCTCAGAATTAAATTCTATAATGTGATATCAGATGTGCTTTGGATTCTGGCATCTTTTTAAAAACCTCTTGTCTCTACCTTAGAGTCCCCTTCAGAAGGCACATGTCTTCATTTCTCTTCCATTCTGTCTAATGTTAGCTGGCCTAATGTTTTGTGTCCACTGTTATCAGAGAAAACATCTTCTCCCATTTCCTCCATGTTTGCTGTACTGCTTACTTTTCTCCTTGATGTGATCACAGATCTCACAAGAAGCAACCTAAGAGAAGCATTTATTTTAGCTTAGCCTTGAAGAGGATCAAATCTATCATGGAAAGGAAATCATGGTGGCAGGAGAGAGAGTCAACTTATCAAGTTGTATTCAGAGGGGTGGAATCAGAGACAGAGAGATGCTGATACTAAGCTTGCTTTCTCCTTTTAGTAAGTCAGGAACAACGATTTGGTCTCATCTATAGTTAGAGCAAGTGTTGCCTCTTTAGTTTCCATTCTGGAAACAATTTTGAAATCAGTGACTCTAATCCAGTCATAATATCAGAAGAGAAGACTCATAAAATATTGGGCAAAGTAATTTTAGGAGTTTATGGAGACCTTTAAGGTGTCTTGGCACATCAAACCATTCTTGTTTGGAAGGAATCCACAGGTTCTCATCCTCTGTGGAAACAAAAGCAACACCTCTTTTCCAAAGCAACATATCCTTAGGCCCAAATTTTGAAGTCTTGATACCTTTAAAATATATATGTTGGTTTAGCTTAGCAGCCTGTACAATGAAATATCTCTCTGTACTTATCTCTTTCATAGTCAAAAATTTCAAAGAAAACAAAATTATATACATATTCCAGACTCTCTGTGCATATTCCATCCTTACATGGCTTATTTTTCCTTACTCCTTTTATCTATGACTGTCTGGACTCTGTCTCTTTAAATAATTTGTTTCATTTTTATAAGCATTTACTTCCTCTTATAATGGACTATATTCTTTTTCATTTCTCTCCTAAGTCTATGTATATTTATCCAACACTGTGACCCCATTTAGAGGGCTTTTCTGTCTGCATTTATCTTTATTATGTGTGTGTATATGTAATTATTTTTTACCAGGACCACTTTTTTATGTTAAGTGGGCATGGATAGGACCAGCTCCACAGCCTTGCCTGTTGGTTCTGACCTGTAAAACATGGTGGAGGAATGTTTGCTGCCTCTGAGAACCATGCACGTTGCCCCATTTTCAGGCACACAGTGGGTCTATGTTGCCATTAAGCGAATTTCATCACTCTGCTCACAAACCCCATTAAAATGCTGTGTATCTGAACCTCTTGAAATAGTCAGAGTTGTTCATGATGGTGAACAAGGAACCAATTTTTTTAAAAGAGGCTACATAGTTCTTACTGCTAAAGCTGAGTCAGAAAACCTCTTAAGAGAGCCACATCTCTACTTTCTGCCAGCAAACAGACAAGAAACTAGAATTTCTTTCCAAGTTCTCTCAGGTTTTATGTGTATTTAACTGGCATACATTGATGCACCAATTTAAAGGTGAAGACTGCTTGTTCTTTTCCCGTCTGGCCTGGCTCAAATAATCACACAGAAACTATATTATTTGCAGTACTGTTTGACCAATAGTTTAGCTAGTTCTTATATCTTAAATTAACCCATTTCTATTAATCTGTGTATCACCACATGCTGTGATTTACTGACAAGGTTCTGGTGCATCTGTGTCCTGTGGTAGATACATGACTTATCAATAATTCTACCTAGTCTGTCTCTATATCTTTTCCATCCTGACTGCATTCTTTTAGACCATTGCCCTAAAGGAGTTTCTCTATTAATCAATGGTAGTAAAACATATTCACAGCATACAAAGGGTAATCCCACATCAAAGGTTGTTAAATCTTTCCTTATATTGATCATTAGATGGTGATGTGAGGACTGTTCTTGCTCTCATGAGCCTTGATCTTGAACATTGTTAAAGACAATAAGAAGGCAGCAGAGACCCTGACTGTGCTAATGTTTAACATGCATGTTTGTTTCTTAGCATTTTCTTTTCTACACTTTTTTTCAGGTATAAAATAATCTGAAAAGCAGATCCCTCATGATGTTAGGCTAAGCACTATCATGCATATGAATGCCTTACCCATTGGAAGATGCCATTTCAAGCCAGGTTTTTAATGTTTCACATTCAAAAGTGAATATGATGCTGAATTTGTATAACATTTAGTGATCTTTTTTCTACCAGTGTTATTTATGAATCAAAAATTTATCTTGGCAATGCTAGTAATTTTCAAAACCTCGCTGGAAATAGTTCAGAGTTAATTTTGTTTAGGAGAGGATTTGTGTAAGATGATGAATGCATCATGATATAATAGCCTCTTCCTTTCATCTATCATACTGGTAAATCAAATTGCAAGTGTTGCATTAATGTGATAAAATGCTTTCTCCTTAGCTTTTCTTTTAGTCATTTAAAAGCTGAAATCAAATGAGAAAATTGGGCCCAAGTAAATGAGAATGCAACTGTTTAATCTATAAACCAATACATTAAGAGCAAAGGCTTGATCATATATATCTTGAAGTCTTTAATTGTGCAGACAATTTTAATGCTAACTAGCATATAGGTCAACTGGGAGAGAATGGGTGACGTTCAGGGTAAATTCAAGCCTTCCCTTTTGTGTTAGTATGAATTGATTGGAAACTTTGTTGAAGAAAGTCTCTCTAATCTTCTTATCACTAACAAGAGATATTGTTCACTTACAGGCTACCTGTCCCCTACCAGTGCACATTTGCTAGCAATTACATGCTAATAAAACTATTCACACATGTCAAGATGAAGTCATTATTTAAAAAGTGAACAGACATTCAGTTGCAGTTTTCTGGTAGGGATCATCTGAAAACCAATGTTAGGCACTTGTCTCACTGCTATGAACTGACATGGCAGTTAAGCCTCTACTCTAGCACAGTGTTCAAATATAAGGTGATTACTCAGTCCATAGCTTAAATATTGAGTATCAGTTAATAGAAATAATGTAGAAGAAAAGCTGTTAGACATTTCAAGTGGTATCTAGATTTCCAACTTCATGCTTCCCTGCTTTTGAACAATAGACCCCATAATGAAACCAGTAGTTTTAATTTACTTTTATCTACTATCAAGTATTCTCTAATTTCTACATAAAATATATACTTTTTTAATCTTTTGGCATCTATAGTTACCATCTGATATGTTCAAAAGAAGAGAATTATAAAGCACATATTTTAAAGTAATTATATATTCCAGCTTTTGTTTTGTAAATACTAGTCATATAACCATAGTAAAATAATAATTCTCTTAGTGTTGTATGAATAAAAATAACTTGCCAATCATACCAAGGAGGCTTATATAGGTACTGACTGTGATAATGGAGACCAGTGAGATACTGAGCTTCAGAGTCATAGGAGAGGGCATTGAGAAATACTGATACAAAGCCGGGCGGTGGTGGCGCACGCCTTTAATCCCAGCACTCGGGAGGCAGAGGCAGGCGGATCTTTGTGAGTTCGAGACCAGCCTGGTCTACAAGAGCTAGTGCCAGGACAGGCTCCAAAACCACAGAGAAACCCTGTCTCGAAAAACAAAAAAAAAAAAACAAAAAAAAAAAAAAAAAAGAAATACTGATACTATTTTTCTCTTTTCCTCCAGGAGTCACATGACACAAAGCAAATTTCCTAATATAGTGGAACATTACGTATTTTCCCATCTAAAAACTATTATGTAACTCACTGCATCACATACTCATGGCTTTTGTTTGGTCTCAAGCATATTTGGCAATTAAAAACTATCCTGAATACCCTTACAATGCATAGAGCCTATCCAAACAAATGGAAACCTAGGACCTCTTACAGAGAAATACAAATTTTGTGATGACCAAGAGTGGTATCATTTTAATGATGTTTAGGAAACAGTGTTACAGAAGACCTGATAGACACACACACACAAAGTATCTTTAAACATCATTTTTGTACATTATTTATCTCCTTGCCTCTATACACATGACCTCTCTATATATTTGCCTGAGTATGGTGATACAGAAATGGGGGTGATGTTTTAAAGAGGAAGAAAGAAATGTGAAACCTTAAGATTTTAAGAAGGCCATAAACAAAAGAAAAAAATAAAAGCAATTACCTTTGTAAATTGGTGAACTATTTATTATGAGAAATTTTTGGAATAATCTCTTTTATACCTTGTAATTATTTTTTTAATTTTTCCCTGTTATTGAAAATAGATTATTTTCTCATACTATATATCCTGATTAAAATTTGGATCCCCCCTCTGCTCCTTCCAGTTCCTCCTCACTTCCCCTCCCATTACTTTCATAAGTAATGAAATGCTAAATGAATTTCTAAGAGATAGATAGATGAGTTTGACAGGATAAAATCAATTATAATATTAAATTAAAATTAATTTGAGAATTAATTAAGATTAAGAAAGGATTAAAATTATTTGAGAGTGCACAGCATTAATTTAAGTGAGTGTAGAGTTATTCTCATCCTGATCATCTCGTACAGGGGTTGCTGTTATTAGATCATCCTACTGCACAGCTTGCACTTGCTCTACATTGATGACTCCTGGACATTTTCTAGTCTGCTTATTATAGTAAAAAATGACTGACAATTTTGAACTTTTCTCTAGTTTCTTTTGTCTCAAAATAACTCTGCAACTCCTTCTTGTGTTCTGTCTTTGTCACCTTCATTTACCCCTCATTTTTCATCTCTTTGTCCCTATTCTCCTCTCACATGAGACTGTATGCTGGCTTAAGCTGAGTCCTTGAGAAAACGCATGGTGGCAAATAACCTGAATACCCCAAGCCAGTGCTTCCTCTGCTTATATTATCTGGTCCCTTTAAGCAACTGGTAGCAGAATTAGTTATTTTAAACACTCTATGGAAGTAGAAATTTTATCTGCATTTACACTTTAGTCATACAATTATAATAATTCTTTTCCTTAGTTTCTTGTAAGTGGAGTTTTAGGTACTCAGTTTGATCAAAACTCTTCTTTTTGAAGCACTATGCCTATAATGAATGATTGCTATGCTTTTCCTGGACTTTTCAGAGACACACTGTAATGTATTTAAAATATCATGTTACCATTTAGGGATGATAAAATGCATATTATTTTAAAAATAATGAACTATAATAAAGCAAATCTTGTATATTAAATCATATCCTGGAAATTCATAGTTCAAGCATGTAATAACTAGGAAGCAAATGTTCTTATAATTTTATGACTATCATGATTATCTCTATAATTTTGTTCTTTCTTTGATGCAAGGAGAATAATATAACTTTACCAATTACAAAGGCTAATATTTGAAAACATGGATTCTGTCAGGGAGCCTATGGTTTTAGGAAGTCATCCTCTGTTATTAAAGGACTCCCTTCCATTTCACTGTATGTATAATGATTTAAGGAAGAATAGGACTGGTGACAGGCATACATGCTTCCATGTATTATTGGCAGATGATGTCTATGGTGGTAGAACCCATTTATAGTTCCATTTGCAGTGCTGGAGTCCATACAGTCTCAAGACTCCCAACTTTATATACCTTTGCTTTATATTTGGGGTAAAAAGATGTATGTAGAAATTCTCAATTTTAATGTATATTTATCTACATTGTAGTGTATTTGAATTCTATCTAAAGTACACTCTTTCACTTTGACTTCACTATCTATAAAATATTAATATAAATGTAAAATATATTATATTACATATAATATAAATACCAAAAATATATGTAGAAATCTGTGATTTTAGGCAATCCAAATATATTTTTTCCTTTTCCAACTCCCCCTGCTGTACTTCTTTTGTAGTTACGATTACTCTGCCCTTAACCTAGTGATTATATAAGACAAATCCGAGTTCTTATTAATCTTATCAGACCTTCTAAAATGAGTATAATAAATAGACTTTATCCCAAAGTATGGAAACGTATACATCAGATATACAATATTCTTTTAAAATTAAATTTTAATTTTAGAAGTCCATTTTTTCTGCTCAAATGACATAAATTTTAGCCACATAATTTGGGCTATTAAAATATTGACATTTCTGTATTATTTAATATAAGCCAAACAGACATCTGCTATAAAGTATGTATTGTTATGAATGCTCACAATTTTTATTTTATTATTTGAAGTGTTATTTAATTAATGAAAGTGATTTTTCCATTACTGTGCTCCCCCCACACCCCTTTATTTCTCTTGTAAAGATTTTTGAGACAGGGTTTCTCTGTGTAGCCCTGGCTGGAACTTTTTTTGTACTTGCTTTGTAGCAGACGAGGGTGGCCTAGAATTTGGGCATCTGCCTGCCTCACCCACCCAATTGCTAAGATTAAGGGCACCCACCATCAGAACCCAGCTCACTTCATTTCTTAATGTGGAAATTATGCTGCTACTTTTTGAGATACCTGCTTCTTCCTGTCAAATATGTAGAATAACTTTACTAATTACCTTGAAAAGCATGCTTTTTTGAAAAAAAAATGTCATCTAAAATAAATCACAACTTTTCATATAGGTTTTCATATTCATTTATGGCAGAGATAAGCTAGCTGGTAGCTGCACAAAGAACACTGAGGAGTAGCAAGACTGGAAAGGATTGCCACAGACAACTGGACTGACTCTTCTCTCACTGAGAGTTGGCTTTTACTCCTTGGCCAAGTGTTCCTTTTGCAAACTATATCATGACAATATTTGTATATTATGCTATTTTATCTTAAAATTTTCTTTAACTGAAATGCTTTGTTTAGAATAAATTTTATTTGGTTTTCAGGTATTTTTTTGTATTTTCAAAATATCTCTTTTTTTCTTATTTTCAAATATCCCCTGTCTCTTTTGAATAATTTATCTTCAATAATGTCATCTTCCCAAGTTTTGATTCTATAAATTAGATGTAAATTTCCATCATCTGTGTAACGAATGTGGCATTGTAACATTTATTCTATCAGTATACATTTCCACTGATCTTCATACATTTCTTTATTATTCATTTTTATTCCTATCTTTTGCCTTGATGAGAGCTTCTGAATTATTCCAGCTATTTTGGTGCTGGAAAAAAAGCACACATTTATGTTTCCATCATCATCTGGACCTAATTAATAGTTGCCTCTCCTGGTAACTTATAGGTTTATTGCTAGAGTGTGGAGTTCATAACCACATTCATTGGGTGAATCCCAACTCTGGGCATGAGGCAGAGGATTTGGTTTTTGTGTTTCCTACTCGCATTTTCAAATAAAGAACAATATTAGCTACCAACTCTTAGCTCTTTTTATTAAGACTACATGAGTTAAGCTGCAGGCAGTACATTTTCAATAGTGCACTTTCATGTAGTAAACACATACTATGTGGAAGCTATTGCTACAATAACTCAGAAATGGCATATTACATTTAATAACTGTTCTTTAGAACACTCCTCTATACCTCATGGGTAGACAAACTGTGTCAGAGTCACTTAATATTTCATCCTACATTTTTAGGAATATACATCGTCACCACTGTTATTCTTTTATAAAGCAATTCGTTTAACAAATTTTTGTTGATTTCTTATTTCATATCTTCCTTCCCCCTCTTAGAGTAATTGGTTTTCATGTTGGGCACACATTCTAAGGGACATTTTAAAAATATCTCTAGTATGGATGTGTTCCTAGACCTTTCACACTTAACTTATTAATTATTCCACAGAAAATGAATGTCACTTGGGCTTCAACATTATGAATTCTATTTTTTGTAAGTTTGAAATTTTAAAGTACAGTTTTCTTTTTAAGAAATTAAAGTGTTCACACTGTGCTTATGCTTTGCCTTTCTTCACTATTATTTCTCTCTCTCTCTCTTTTTTTTTTTTTTGGCATGAGATTCCTAGCCTCCTAGGTCCTATGTTGACTGTAGTGTGTAGGGACTAGGTGCAGATTGTAGCTTTCTGTGCTGTGAACAGTCCGTCCTGTGCCCAACTCTAATTTAAGACCAGTGTTTCTTTGGGCTGGGCAAATTATACTGTTTCTTTGAAAAACATTCCTCTGGTGAGTGTTCTACTTTTAACCTCTCATTAATAGAGTTATTATTAATTCCATAAGGAAGGAATACTTAGGAACTTGGACACCCTGTATTGAACATAGCCGACCAAACAATGGTCCAATGATGCGGAAAACGAAAAGCTTATGCCTAGAATGATCCCCTCCAGTTCAATTTACTACCTTCATCCCTAGTCCTCTGCCATTTATGTTTGCAATTTGCAGTATCTGCTATCCTGAATGTACCAGATTATTTTCATTTTTTTAACATCCGTAGATGTTATTGCCTTAAAAATTTGCAAAATTAACGACCTGCTGTCTTGAATTTAAAAGATGAGATATTATTTAAATTGAATCTCTTGTTAAAAACCTAGAGCTAAAGAAACGAGTGCTGCAAGTTGCTCCACACTCCTGATCATTGGCTACTAAGTCCTGCTACTATGCTTGAAAATACACATTCCAATCACTGAGAAAATCTCAGTGATTACCAGCACTTTGTCTTTCATAGAACCTCAGTGTGATTCTTGCCACCACATGTAGGTTCACAACCATCCACCTCCATTTTCAGGGGACCTTGCACCTTTTGATCTCCCACCCCCAACACCAGGAAAGCAAGTTAGACACAAACATACAGCAGAGAAAAGCATAATCCACATTAAGTAAATAAATATAAAATAATAAAAAAGTATCAAATTTAAGTTTGTTTTGATTCAAATGGTGCTCTCCTAATTTTGGTATGATTACATTTCTGTCTGTAGGGGACAAATTCTATTCCTTATCTGAAGGTCTTGCTTATTTTTTTGATTACTTATTTGTTTTTCTTTTTTTTTTTTTTTTTTTTTTTTTTTTGGTTTTTCGAGACAGGGTTTCTCTGTAGCTTTGGAGCCTGTAGACCAGGCTGGTCTCGAACTCCCAGAGATCCGCCTGCCTCTGCCTCCCGAGTGCTGGGATTAAAGGCGTGCGCCACCACCGCCCGGCTACTTATTTGTTTTTCAAGTCGCTGTTTTGGTCACTGGTTTGAAGAGACACCAAGACCAAGACAACTCTTATAAATGAAAGCATTTAATTGGGAGCTTGCTTATAGGTTCAGAGGCTTAGTCCATTTTCATCATAGTAGGGAGTGTGATAGCAAGCTGGCGAGATGCTGAAAAAATAGCTGAGAGTTACATCCTGATCCACAAGGTGAGAGAGAAGGAAAGAGACAGACTTACTGGGTCTGGAACAGGCTTTTGAAACCTCAATACCGACCTCCAGTGACACCCTCCTTCCAACAAGGCAATAACACCTCCTAATCCTTCTAATTCTTTCAAACAGTTCTGCTCCCTGGTCAGTAAGCAAGCATTCGAATATATCTGGCTTTGGGGTCCATTCTCAAACAAACCACTACAGTGCCACTAAGGTATTACCTTTGAGGCAAGATCTAATGTATCCCAACCAGAGGACGACCTTAAGTGTGTAAACCTTTTCCTTCTACATCACACATCCTGAACTTGTAGGCATGCACCACCACATTTATTTCACATGGAGTGGAGAATCTAGGGTAGATCTCTTGCTTACCAGCCAACCATTGTGCTAAACAAGCTACACCTGCAGTCCAAGGTACAACTTCTAATTTAAAAGTTCCATCATGATACTCTGTTACAAAGGCATTTATTAATGCTCATATGTTCTGCAGTACAGATTGTTTGTAATACCCACTTTTAGAATCCTACTTCTCCTTACCTTCATCATCCATCCATTTTTTGTATATTTTATTGTTTTTATTCAGCTATATATTTTTCTCTGATCCTCTTCCTTCCTCCCCCTTCCCTTTTTACCCTTCACCATTATCCTCATGCTCCCAATTTACTCAGGAGATCTTGTCTTTTTCTACTTTCCATGATTAGATCTATGTATGTCTCTTTTAGTGTCCCCCCTGTTTTTTGTCTATGTTCTTTGTGATTATGAATTGTAAACTGGTTGTTTTTTGCTTTATGTCTAAAAGCCACTTATGAATGAGTATATATGATATTTGTCTCTCTGTGTCTGTGTTACCTCACTCAATATGTTTTCTAGATCCATCTATTTTCCTGAAAATTTCAAGATATTTTTTTCTGCTGTGTGGTACTCCATTGTGAGAATATACCACATTTTGCTTATCCATCCTTCAATCAAGGGGGCATTTAGATTGTTTCCAGGTTATGGCTATGGCAAACAATGCTGCTGTGAAAATAGTTGAGCACATGTCCTTGTGGTATGATTGAGCATCCTTTGGCAATATACCCAAAAGTGGTATTGCTGGGTCTTAAGGTAGGTTGTTTCTGAGAAATCACCACACTTACATCCAAAGTGCTTGCACTCCCACCATCAATGCCGAAAAATTCCCTTTACCCCACAACCTCTCCAGCATAAGTTGTCATCAGTGTTTTTGATCTTGGCCATTCTTACAGGTATAATATGGAATCTCAGAGTTGTTTTGATTTGCATTTCTCTGATTGCTAAAGATATTCAGCATTTCCTTAAGTGTCTTTCATCCATTTAAATTCCTCTGTTGAGAGTTCTCTGTTTAAGTCTGTACCCCACTTATATTGGATTATTTGTTCTTTTGATAACCAATTTCTTGAGTTTTTTTGTATATTTTTGAGATCAGCCCTCTGACCTCAACGTAAAACCAATCACAATGATCCTCATAGAAGGGAAAATAAGAAGTACACTTCAACACATTGGCACAGTAAACCTCTTCCAAAACATAACCCCAAGTAGCGCAGACACTGAAAGAAACAATTAATAAATGGGGCCTCCTGAAACTGAGAATCTTCTGTAAAGCAAAGGACACAGTCAACAAGACAAAATGGCAGCCTACAGAATGAGAAAAATCTTCACAAACTCAATTACTTTCTTTACTGACTGGACATTATTATTTATATGCCTATCCTGAAAGACTTTGCCTTTTACCCACTACCTCTGGCAATCCTGGCCTTGGAGTCTGAGTTAACACGCAGGACGAACTCTGCTGTCAATTATACCTTCCTTTTATTGTACACATCACAGTATGAAACAGTTTACTCTCTTTTTTCACCTGTACCCATGTATAGTATAAGTTTAAGAGGAACAAAACTCCACATTACTAGATTGCCACGTACCTACCATGGCACTGTTATGGCTGTGTCTTTAGAGTGAAAAACAATGGGATAAAGAAGCATCAACAAACTTATGTCAGAGAACGGACAAAGCAAACAACCTATGCCTCCCCTTGATAAGACCCTGCTTCAGAAAATAAAGAAAAAAACAGATTTCACTGGAGATGTCATTTACAGAGATGGCATTGCTCTTTAAATATCTCAAGATCTCTGGAGGCCACTCTTATAGCTGCTTACATCCAAAGCCCTGTCACTATGCACAGATAATTACTTGTATGATTTATGTATTTGTGAGAACCTTTTTTCAAGATAACCCCTTCCAATCACTTTTATTGTGTTACTGTCAAAAAACCCGAGTTTGAAGTCTATTTCTTCCTTTCAGAATTCTCTCTTGGTTAACTTACAAGTCTGATAGTTGTACTGAATGCATAGATAGAGTTTAGATATACATATAGAAAGATGAAAAGATGTAGATATGATTATATAGATGTGTGTGTGAGTGTGTAAAATTTTGCCAGTTTTTTTTCCTTATGTTCTGACCAATTTTGTGAGAAACCTGACATGTTTGGTTTGTATTGTTAAAAGGCTTTAAATGATCTTTCTATGTCCTGGGGTACAGAGACATCTTTCTTCTGATACACATCTCTATTGACTTTCTGAGATAATGGTTCTCTTTACCTTCTTCCTCAGCCAGGGGACTGCTGGGCTTCTATACTTAGATTGGGCTTCATTGTCTATAAACTGCCTAATATATGATATTCTGAAAGTGTGATTTAAGCTTTTACAGAAATGTCAATAGAAAAATAAAAACAACTCATTGAATAGTTTTGACCTGGAGTTGAAAAGTTTTACATATAAATTGTTATTCACATGTACAAAAAGGTTTAAATAAAATATTAGATTTACATATAATATTCAAATTGTTACAAACAATTATGTTATCTTAAGTAAGGAGTATTTAAAATAGTATAACAATTCTCACCCCTAAAAAGAAAGCACTCACTTTTATAGCCATTACTACCAAAAGAAAGAAAAACTCCTTTACAAATTTTGTTTGTAATGCATTGCATTTAGAAGGAACAATAACAAGTCATTTGCAACTTAATTTTATGTATGTTGTTACTCTACTTTGCAGCTCAAAGCATAAATAGACATTGTAAAATGCAAATAAAGCTACCTTTATGTATATTTTACATTATTCACATTTTTTTTCATTTTATTTTTGCACCCTTTCTTCCTTTTTTCCCCCAAATAACATCATGACAATATGTAGAGTATCATCTTAATTATTAAAGCTATTTTTAAATCAAGGGTGTTTATTTTTCCATATTCCTTAATTTAATGGATTACTCTTAAGGATGTTTTACAAAGATAAAAAATTCACACCAAATAATTTTGTTAAATAAAATAACATAAAAATAAAAAGTAAATTAAATTTTAAAAAATAAAATTCCTGATATGACTTTATGAAACATGGAGCTTCCATATGTGCCATTGAGTTCTTTTTCTTTCAGTCATTTACTGCTGGGCATGCAGCATACCCTTAAGAGTAGTTTGTTTCCCCGGTGAGATGTCCTAGAGAAAACTAAATTTTCATTTGTAAGTGATTATCAATTGGAAATAACTTCTGGGCTAGGTGTGGAGCCATGTGTCTACTTCTTCTTTCAGCTTTAGTTCCCTGCCTGATGTAGACCCATACAGGCCCTGTGAATGCGGTCGCAGTCTCTGAAAGTTCATATGCACAGCCATTAAGTTAATTTTGAAAATCTTGTTTTCTTGCTGTCATCTATCCCCTCTTGCTCTTAGAATTTCCCACCTATTCTGAAGGGTTTCCTGAGCCCTGAAAGGAGGAATTTTGTAGAGACATCCCTTTTTGGACTGAGTGTTCCTATGTCTCTCCTTCTAGGCATAGCATCTGTCTGGTTGTCATTTTTATATCATGTTTATTTAGCAGAATAATAGTATTTTCTTCCCTAGAGTCTATGACCTGTAATGGTAGTGAAATATAGGGGTCATCTCTCATGGAGGATACCGTCAATCCACTCAGAAAGCAAAGATTATTCCCAGAGAATTCATGTTGTCATTGCTGTGTCACCCAGTACATCTTATCAGGAAAGTCATTACTGTAGTTCACATTGTTAGTAGATGGAAATCATTGATGACTGTTTTCCCTGATAGTGTGCATTGCATACCCAATACTACAACCTAGTCAGTAGGCATGATGCTTCCAGGTTAGCACTTAATTTATTTTTCTGAATTTTAAGATTCAAATATGTGGTGTCTTTAGCAATAGGTTGTTAATGTCATGTTCTGTAGGGTAATCAAATCTTTAACTAAATCTAT
Source organism: Microtus obscurus (assembly GCA_963919715.1). NCBI lineage: Eukaryota > Metazoa > Chordata > Mammalia > Rodentia > Cricetidae > Microtus > Microtus obscurus. Next base: position 21,855,914 of record CAWTZC010002524.1, read on the forward strand.
CATAAATTTTTAACCTTTAAGAAGAAAATTGAAAAATACCAAAACCCTATGTTATAAGTAATACTCAAAAGTGTAAATTCTGTAAGGAATATTTTCAAATCTTACTTTCTGCGATTTTATCCTGATTTAGTATAAGCAAAAGTCAATACTAAGCAAAAGTCAATTACTGCTTATAATGTCCTTCTAAATAGAGCCCCCGACTTTTACAAGAACTGTGCCCTTACAAGAACTTTCCCTCTGGTTGTAGTAGCTTTATATAGTTGAACTTGCTTGAATTTCTTTTGATCTGTTTATTAGTTTTTTGGAAGCCACAGCCCATTTCACCCCTCCACTATAACAATTGGAGCAGAAGGAGAGAGAGCATGAGCAGGGAGCTCAGGACCGCGAGGGGTGCACCCTCACACTGTGACAGTGGGGATGTTCTGTCGGGAACTCACCAAGGCCAGCTGGCCTGGGTCTGAAAAAACCTGGATTAAAACCGTCTTGGGAAAAAACATAGAGACAATGAGGACTACTGAGATCTCTAGAACAATGGCAATGGGTTTTTGATCCTACTGCACGTATTGGCTTTGTGGGAGCCTAGGCAGTTTGGATGCTCACCTTACTAGACCTGGATGGAGGTGGGTGGTCCATGGACTTCCCACAGGGCAGGGAACCCTGATAGCTCTTTGGGCTGAAGAGGGAGGGGGACTTGACTTGGGGAGGGGGAGGGAAATGGGAGGCTGCGGTGGGGGAAAAGACAGAAATCTTAAATAAATAAATTAAAAAAAATTTCTGCTATTTTCTTTTAATTCAGACATTTTTCTCTCTTAAATAGAAGGCATGAATACATAAATGGGTAAGGTACTATGGGGTCCACCACTATTCCAATGCTATTTTAAAATCTATCTATTTGAGTCAAGCTGATTTTACACAATATTTAGGAAGAGTTATGGTCAGAGTTCACTGTAATTCTTCTTCCCATAATTTTTGAAATGATTGGTTTTCTTTTTTCTTTTTTTTGAAATGATTGGTTTTCCACTTTGTTAAACCTGGCAACCCTTAGAGGAAAAATATAAATGTGTGATGTTAATTGCACAGCATTTTATATCAAACTTCCCATAAATAAAGATAATTAAGCATTTTTTTAAGTTTAAATTCTAGACCTCCATCCCTTTGAGTCAGAGCTGAAATTTACTGTCTGTTTTACTTTTGTGTTAAATAAAATCTTTTAAACTTTAATAGTTAGCCCTTGAATTAGTGTATGAAAAATCTGTATTCTTATAATAAATACCTTTAGCTAAAACACAATATTGTAAAATCAAAGATTAGAACCTTTTCTTTCTTTCCTTTTTAAATATGGAAGACATACTACTGCTGTGGCATTTCCAGAGAGGAATAGGCACAAAAGACGCCATTCTTATGATTTTGCTGTTTGATCTCTACAGAGGGTTTGAAAGGCAAGTGTTAGAAATAAGAACCCATGGAGCGGAAGACCTCATAAAGGACATGGCTGACTGCAGCAACACTGGAAATATAATGTTTCCTGCAGACAAGACAGATTATTACATAGCTATTTTAAATAGCAATGCCCATTTTAATGAACCCTATATTTTTAAGAATAATAAGTAATAGAAGATTTTTTTTGAATCTACTTCATAAAATTAATAATTTAATATTTTTCAGAATGTGGGTAAATGATCAAATGTGCGTATACTGTTTTACTATACATTTTTTATACTGTGAGGTTTGACTTGTGTTCGCCTATGACTCATGCAATGACATTTTTATATGTTTCTACTGATTAATATTTCTTTCATTGGAATACAAAAATAGAACGTTCCTTCCCCTACCTTCCTCCACGTCCTGGGATATGAGCCTTTAAAGGCTGCATGAGCCAAGGGGGTCCAGGTTAGCCACTCATGCCACAGAATGTCTTCTGTAGCTTCTTAGGGTTTTATTACTATGAAATTGTGACCACTATGATCCTTGCCATGAAACAGCTCTTACAAATATTTCAGGATGTGAGTTTTGGACTTTATCTAGTTCTGGAAGATGCAAAATTAATAGGAGAGTTGAAGGGGAGAAAAGAATAAAATATAAACTTAAAATATCACAGATTGATCATATTCTTGCTCCTAACCTATTAAAGTCAACAATAAATAAGGTTATCTGGTAAGTCCTGTATTTTCGTAAGATTACAATTATTAATAGGAATTCTCTTCCCATAAAACCATAGTTAAAGTCTTTGTTAGATAGTGTCTTAAAGACAGTACCTGGAACAATATATATTTCTGATGTGTTGGAATCTCTGAATATTCTTTCTTGGTTTATAGATGTGCTAACAGTCTATTTAGAAAGCAAACAATGGTTGCTATTATCGGATCATACAATTTTAACCTTTCTTAGTTTTTTTTTTCTTCAATTTGTCCCTACTAATGATAATTTTGATTTGGCATTATGCATGTTATATAAAACATATTTTAAAAGGACAGTAAAATAGTCCCAATTTTAATGGAAAGTTGTGTTTAACATAGGAGGACTCAAATATCAAATGTTATTGTCTGGTAAGGAATTCTGTAATGCAAGACGTAGTTTTCCATTTTCTCCATATTAGGAAAATTTTATTTAGTTTTCTAGATGCTTAACCACTGAAGTTCATCTATTGTTTGTAATATGTATGTAGATTTTATAGACATATTCTTGAATGATCAATAAAAATCAAAAAAGGGATAGATCTTTTTGCACAGACCTGTAATCCTAGCTTCTCTGGAATATAACAAACTTAAAGCCTGCCTGGGCTACAGAATGAGTTCAAGGCCCAGACAAAGTAATTAGTGAGACCCTGTGAGGACTGTAGTCTTAACTAAGTGGTAAAGTACTGGACTAACATGAATAAGATTCCTGATGTCTATCACTGTTCCAGCAAAAATTTAAAAGAAATTATAAAATAGAATGGTTGAAATACTATTTCAGAGCATTCTTATCTAGAAGAACATTGATGGATTCAAAACCCTGTATCATTGTAGATAACCACACATCGTAAGGCATGTTCTAAACAGTGAGGTCAAGTTCCTGGTAGCAATCTTTGGACACCTAAAAGGCACCAAAATTCCTGTCTGTTTCCTTCCTACATTTTATAACAATTATCCCTTTGTTTACTATGAAACATATCTCAATGTATGAGACTAAGCAATGGCAAAGGTAAATTGGCCATTTAGATCCATTGGACTCTTAGATTTAGGTGCCTAATGAGCATTCTGAAAGTGAAAAATTAGTTTCAGCTTCAATTTCAAAAATAGTTTGTTTTTTAAAGTAAAGGCGTAAAACCACAGTGTTATAGATTTTATGAGCATGTCAGGTCCTGAGCAAACTAATGATTTTATGCTTAGAAAGTATAAATGAAATCAGACCAGTATTATGAAAATGAAACCATTAAAATCCATCAGAGTTTATTAGCAAATGGATGAAGGTTCTGGCACAGTAATGTACCTCAGGCCTTCCCACCTCTACTTTATTTTAGTTGATACATCAGCACAACACGTGTTTCTTGAAAATGTGTTATTTTTATCTTCTTCCAAGTGCTAGGGAAGAACAATTCTGTTTACTCCCAGGTGGCTTAAATTTGATTTGAACTCACAGCAGAGTTTACGCTGATGAATAGCTTTTCATTGAACATGAATAAATTGAGAAATTCGGATTAGTCAGCCACTTTTTCTTCATAATTTAAATTCCAAAGAAGCACTTAGCAAAAAATAGAACACAAAGGCCTGTGCAGTTGATGAATTGCACCTGATGACTAGCTGAATTAATAAAACCATTACTGCCCTGGACACAAAGCTTCCCAGCAGATCTGTGAAAATGACTATTTCAGGAAAACAAACAAAAAGGTACATTAGTTTCCAGACAAAAAGAGCCTGAGCTTTGTCCTGTTGTGACAAGACGATGTGACATACAGAGAGATGCAGGGTTTCACACACATCCCTTTCTGCAATATGAGCAATTTTTCTTCCTTCCATCTTAGGTAACATAAACATGCAGTATCTAAATGAACAATGTTACACGTTTGGGCATTCCTATAGAGAAAAGGGGGCAAAGACAGGAAGAGATTATTGTGTATATTTAAACATGTATAAGGTAATTATATGCGTGCATTTACTTTCACATTCTTCTGGAACTTGTCCCTTTAAAGGTTCTGATTCTACAAATGTAGGAAATATTACGTCTTTTTTGGCATAATCATTTCAATTTGTTTTACTATATTCTATAGAAAGTGTTTTTTATAAATCTTCATAGGAGTTTGTATGAAATAATTCAAATGTATCTTTGTATACTGAATTTATTGAGGATTCTAATTGCTGTTCCTGTGATAATACTTTTAACAATATTTGCTACTTATTTGGAAGAAGTTAATTCTTCAAGATACTAATCTATGGCTAGCTGGGAAGCAAAGCATTCTACTAGCCATATCCTCACATATGGAGAAATTGTGGCATGCTGAAGGTGAAAACTACTTTTATATAAAGTAGTTCTGAAAGTGGAAAACATATTGCAGTAGACTTTTATTTGAATATCAACATTCAGATAAAATTATACAATTCCTTAATGTGGAGAAAACCTTGATACTTGCGTGATATTTAATTTTTGAAGCCGAAGTACACCATGTGTAGTATTTTCTATTGTATCTTACTCATGTCAGAAAGACAACTTCAAAACTAATATGACAGCATTGCTATTTTCCTAGAACATATTAGACATATGTCATATCACAGCTCCCTGTGAAATGGGATTTCTGGGGCTGCTCCAAACCATCATAGCAGGAAAACACAGAAGGTGATATATTCATGGCAATTTTTGTGTATCAGAATACACAATGGCGAGCTGGAAAATTCATGACTATAAACTGTAAGTCATTTTACCTGAGAAAACCCTATGTAGCTAATTAATTGTACAGTGGTGTTATTTCCATTTCTAATGTGTTTGACTTCATGAGCCTCTGAAAGACACTTAATAAATTGGATAAACATAGATCTCAGTTTTAATGAAATGAATGTTTAAATGTCATTATAAAGTTTCCTTTTTGTACTGTATAATTCCTGAATGATCTTGAATAATAATGCAACTATCCCATGCACTAAGATATACAAATCAGTTAATCATTGTTAGTCAGCTATATTTTCCCTATTGGAAGAATAGTCATACCATTATGTTGTCTTTTGTATCATACCTAGCTATTTTTTTTCAGGTGGGAGGGAACGTTCAAGACACGGTTTTCTTGTGTAGCCATAACTGTCTGGTAACTAGCTCTGCAGACCAGGCTGGCCTCAAAGACACAGAGATGTGCCTACTTCTGACTCCCAAGTGCTGGGATTAAATCTGTGTATTACTATCATTTTTTAAATTCATGTGCACATGCACACATGTATTTGTGTGTGTGAGAGTGTGTGTGTGTGTGTGTGTATGTATGTGTGTGTGTTTACTGGATAGTTTGATATTAGCCAGAATCAGACTAACAATATGTGATTTCACATTATTTTTAAAAGATTATTTTGAAGACATTGTACACTAGGATATTCACCTTTATGAATACTTGTAGGAATTGTTATAAATTTTGTACTGTTAGAAGCACAGTGACTTAATTTTCGGTTTTACATTTTGTTCTATATATTAAGTATAAACTACATCCTTTGAAAGGTGACATAAAATGATAAATCTGTTCTTAGCACACAACACTATCACCAACCTTAATGCAATTGTAGCTGAAGAAAGTATATTTGTTCGATCAGTTCAGAAATTCCAAACACATTCACCTACAAATAAATTTTATTGTAAATGTTTAAAATTGCACCAGTGTTAAAGAATGTCTCTGGTTCACATACATCACAGATGGTGGTAAAATATATTCTACATAATATGCAGTACATTTTAAAAATGGTATTTAATCAAGTTGAAATGTATTGAAGATTCAGTTCTTGGAAAATAACAACTGGGAAACTAGTATGCATGACAAATTCAAATAAGCAGAAAGTGAAAATGATTTTAAATTGCCAAAGTAAGAATTAACAAAAGTAGCATTCAATAGAAATTATTTTATTAACCATGATAAAATGATCACATTTATTATTTACTTACTTTAGTTTCTTTTTCCTTTTGTCTTTCTTCCCACTGAATACAACTACAATACTCCTGGTGATATATTTTTATATTAATTACTCACTTTGGAATCCAACTAATTTGCTGAAATTTGCTAATGTGTGAGCTTATACTTTTATTTTCCATAAGCCATGGTCAATGAAGAAAGGCTATAGGCTATAAACTATATATGTGTATGTGTAATATATAATAATATAAGATGAATATAGTAGTTTTACACAAATACATAGACATGTGCACATACACAAGCAAGTGTGTATTTAGTAGAGATTAATCAAACCATAATGTATTATTATGGGGTATTAAACATTACTAAAGCCCTACATTCTTCTTTGGAATTGAAAAATAAAATCCCACTTTCTAAGTATTTTGTTAAAATTCATTGTTTTACCCATCAATGAAGCTAAAGTCAATGACATAGTCACAAGTATAAGGCTTTCCTCAAAGGGCTGTGGGTGAGCATCAGAGTCAATGTGTCTGGTGACATATAAGCGTGCTCAATACATGTGTGTGTTAGTAAACAGACCTGATTGTCAGGTCTGAGCATGTGGTTTGTAATGCAGGAAACACAATTTTTGAAGCTGAAACAAATATTTTCAATTAAAAGAATAAAAACTATTTAATAAACAGTGGGAACTTATTAAAGAAAGGTAATTAACTATTGGACTACATATTTGATTGGTTTGGTAAATGTTTTTTGTCCCATTTTGCAGTTATTTGGGAACTGCACATTAGTATTTTGTGTAAAGGGAAATAAACTGCTGTAGAACATTGGTGAAATTGGTTCAGTTGGAAAGAAGCTATTTCTGGGAGCTAAAAATAGCTGAGTGAGTATGAATAGGACCTGGAAAGGGCAGCGGCATGGAGTGATAGCTTCTTAACAAGACACAGGGAAAGTTCAGAGGACAGAAAAAGATATGAAGGGAAAGGGCCTAAATGGATTTCTCAACAGACAGAGAAAATGGGATCAAGAGAACTAGCATGCTGGAATCTGAAGTGGCGATGCAAGCTCTGAGATTGCCAGTCTAATATTCCATCAGGAGAATAGTCACTGTAGTCATATAAATCAACACCAAAAATGACAATTTATGAGATTCACATGGAGACATAAGTATTCATAAAATTTTGAGCATCAGGAAGGCAAATGAATAGGTGAAATAGAGAGGTCCCAATGGCTTATCCCTTGATTGGCTAACCAAAAGAAATTAGTTATTTGATTCAGGCTCATTTGCATAATCTGGATAGGTAATAGTGAATGCTCATTATATAATTTATTCAAGACTTTTTTAAATCAAGGTACTTATAAATTTGAATTTTATATTAAGTCTTTATTTGGGTTTTCTTTTGGAATGCTTAAAAGTTTTGATTAGAGAGTTATTCAGCAATATTAAAATCACTTCACTGCTCAAGTTTATAACTCAAATTTTGATATGTTCAATTGGGATTTTAAAAAGTGAATTAATTTCATCATGCAGCATGTATTGCTCTTTGTTGTTGCAATAACAATCTTGTGATTTCAGAAACCATGGACTACACAAAAATACACAATTTTCAGGTTTTATTATTTGTAGGTTGAGGCAATCTATGAGCTCTATTTTCTGTTTACCAAACACATAGGGACTTCGGGGTTCCAGTAAGTACCATAATCACTCAAGGAAAATTCTCCCTAGATACCTGTCTGCACACATAATGGAGCTTTTACTGATACATGCTATCTTGTTCCCAAATGATGTCTTTTTCTTAAGGGTGTTTTGTTTCAAATGTTCTTCAAGTAACACTCATTATAAAATTAAACTTTTATTTAAATTTAACCTTGAACAGAAAGAGCGCTCTCTGAAGAAACTGTTATCTTTAAACATATCTTTTTTTTTCAATGGATTTTTTTTAAATTTCTAGCCCTAATGTATCTTATTTGTGAGTTAAATAGTTCAAAAGTTTTTATATATGATGAAGTTTTTTTAAAAATTCCTTATAAGTAGCTTAAGGAATAAAAAAATAATATACAATCAGATACCCAGAGAAGGTGAACATTTATAAAATGGTTAAAAATCTAGACAAGATGATAAGCAAAACCAAATGCAAGCCAGAAATTAATCAAAATCATTAATAAAAATATCACTAGACAACTTTAAGCAAATATCACTATTTAGTTTAAATGAGAAGTAAAATGAGAAACTCATTCAAGAAGAAACTGTAGTATAAACTACTAAACATATTCCCAAGACCAGTTAACTTATGATGTATTTATCTAAGACTTGTTGAAGAAATCATAGCAATTAACACACACACACACACACACACACACACACACACACACACACACAGAGTTTATTATATATACGTATATATGTAGTAATAAGCATGCTGTTAATAATGTAGTGCTGGTTAAATATTCCATAAAAAATCACTTAATTTATACCAAGAAGCAAAACTATATATATAGTACTAAGAAAATAATTTTTACTAAATCGACTTATCTAGTCATGGTATTACCTATTAACAAATCGGTAAGGAAAATTTCTTACTTAAAATTGTAACTGCTCTTAACACACAGGAAATCAGATAAACATGAAACAGACAATTCAAAAGTGATGGCCTTTTAGAGGAGGGCTGCTTGTTCTTCCTGGCCACCTGGCTAGCTTAGCTCTGAAATAACCACACAGCAATTGTATTCATTAAAACACTGCTTGGCCCATTAGCACTAGTTTCTTATTGGCTAATTCTTACATCTTAACTTAACCCATTTCTATTAATCTGTGTATCGCCATGAACTGTGGCTTACCGGCAAGATTTTAACTGGCATCTGTCTCAGGCAGAAGATTTATGATGTCTGTCACTCTGCCCTTCTTCCCAGCATTCAGTTCTGTTTTCTCCGCCTACCTACATTCTGCCCTATCAGGACCAAAGCAGTTTCTTTATTCATTTAACCAATGAAAGCAACACATGAACAGAAGATCCTGCTACACCAATGGCCTGATTTCCCTTTGATAAAATACTGAAAACTATATACACAGAGTGAAATATGTAATCGGTGAAGTTTAATATGCTGAATGGTACAGGACAGGGTTCAAAATGTAATTGTATTTCTATATATTAGCAACATATACAAGTATAAATGTAAAATGCTATAATTTAGATTAGTCTGAAGGTTACCCAAGGTAAATGCAATTTTTGTTTGAACCTAAGAATATATTTACAAGGTTGAGAAGGAAAAGTTTGATATAACCAAAATATAAAATGAAGTAAATTCATTACAAGAGAAAACATTAAGAATTAGAATCTCTAATCCAGAGATTAAGTTGAAATGGAATTCTAAAGAGATTCTTTCTAAAAACTAACAAGTAAATTTCAGATTTTACATGGATATAAAAATATAATACCCTTAATATTTTCTATATTTATTTATTTTGTGTCTGCATGCATATATTTGTGAGTATAGGCATCACTTATTGATACATGTCAAGGTCATGTACAAATTACAGGAGTCAGTTCCCATCTTCCACCAGATGGCTTCTTGAGACCAACTCCATTCCACAGGTTTAGTATAAGGCACCTCTATCCACTAATTTATCACTCTTATGTACACTCTTTTTCATTTTCATTTTTAAAATTAAAACTTTATTACTTCAGCCTCATTGCACTCTCCCTTGCTTCCGCTAACCCCTCCCAGCCCCTTGACTACCAGCTCCCTTTCAAATTCATAGACTACTTTTCTTGAGCTGTTATTGTTTTAAACTCACACATATGCATATAAATGTTTATATATACATATGTGTATGTATATATTGTTACCTATACATATATGATTTCAGGGCTGACTTTTTGGTATTGAATAAACAAGTCAAAACTATATCACTTATGAGGACTTTTCTGTTCTCAGCAAAGGAGAATTAATTAGTTGTCTGTAGTCCTTTTTTAATAGGGCTGGGGCCCTGTGAGATTTCCGCTTTGCGTGTTAGCATGTCTATTGGTGTTCTACTTGTTTGTGGCTTCTTTTGGCAATTGTTTTGTTGAGAAGTTTCATGAGTGAAGCTTCCCTCTAACTTCTAGTTGATGCATGCAGTATCACAGGAGATTTCCTGACCTCCTGGTTCTTACAATTTTTTAAATATATATATATATATATATATATATATATATATATATATATATATTTAAAGTTTTAAGATTTGTTTTGGGCTGTTTGCTTGTTTTGGTTCTGGAGTTTCAAGAGAAAGTTTCACTGTGTAACCACTTTGAATGTCATGGAACTATCTTTGTAAACCAGGCTTGCCTCAAATTTACAGAAATATGCCTGCCTCTGATCCCAGAGACTAAAGGCAAGCTCCACCACAGCCCAGATCAATTCTTTTAAATGTTTTTAAGGAAGCAAATTTCCATTTGATTTTTCAAAAGAAACAATCATGTCAGATTCAAGACTGTCATGAGTTGTAGGATTTACTATCTTTGGAGGTCCAATACGATTCCATTATATACAGACAGTATATTTATTTAAAAATTCCTCAGTAAATTTAAGAAATAAACAAAAATGGAAATCTCAAGTGTAATGAATTATTTATACTCAAAATATATACACAGACTTACAACTTAAAATTAAAAGCAAATGATTTAATTGAAAATCATCAGCATTTTAATCAGACAATGAAAACATACAAATGACATGTAGGTACTTAAAAAATGTTCTGTGCATGAATTTAAACATATTTCTACCAAAAAGAGACTTTAATAAGAAAGCATTCTACAAAGACAGGAAAAATATTTTACTTATATCTACACACAAACACACACACACACACACACACACACACACATATATATATATATAACTTCAGTGATTCAGGATTAATGGTTGTGTAATGTCTAGCATGTGCATTCTACAAAGACAGGAAAAATATTTTACTTATATCTACACACACACACACACACACACACACACACACACACAATACACATATATATATATATATATATATATATAACTTCAGTGATTCAGGATTAATGGTTGTGTAATGTCTAGCATGTGATTCTCTATATTTCAGAAGCAAATAAAATGTTTAAGATGGTGTCATGATGTTATAAAATAGTCATTAGGCTTTTAATTTGTAACATTCTTTCTAAATATATTATTTTGCTGTCTTCAAGTAGTCATGTTTTAATGAGCATTCTGTACTGATTTTTCTTCCCTTCCTTAGTGTGTTATGAAAATTAGTTCAAATCTGAATCTCTTGATTCAATTAGTGACTACATTTCCTGAACTCTGTGTACAGGCTCACTGTTACTCAGGTATGATTCCATGATGAATTTTAATAATTAGTATAATACACAGGAGCTTATGTTGCAAATTTACAAACATGATCTATATAAAGTGTCTACAGTCACCCATATCATAGTCAGGTGGAATCATAATCAGCTGAATAAATGTCTCATGGGCCTGAGACTAGAATTAAGATTCCAGAGAGCCAGAGAGGGTGAGGCTAAATATCCAAGAAGCCAAGCCAGGTGTGAGAAGAGCAGGGTTGAACTGTTCCTGCCGTGTCTGTGTGTGTGTGTGTGTGTGTGTGTGTGTGTGTGTGTTATACATGGCTTGCATCCTCATATGCTAAAAGTATATAGATACACACATGTGCATGCGCGCGCACGCACACACACACACACACACACACACAGATAATCTCCAGAGCAAATCTAATCCAGGGCCACCAAGTTTGTTTCCTCAAATAGCAAAGTTTCTTACACATTATGTTATTAAAACCTTAGGAAAAATATGCTGAAAATAGACGAAGTTGCAGAATGAGAGTCTAGACTGTGTGTCTTCATTGGAATGGTGCTTGTGTCTTTTCATTTTTATACTTCTGACTATAGCATGCATACAGCTACTGACTTGTCCTTGCTGTGTGGTCATAATAGAAGAATCCTCTGTTTGTTGTGAACAAACCTTGCATTTTCCTTACATTTTATGAATGAAGTGTCTTTGTGAGCCACCTACCGGAAGCACACTGAAAACCACTAATTTATTCTGAAACCACATTTGTGTTCCCATTTATCAGTCTCTTCCTATTCAGTCCTAGTGGCATACAAAGGACCTAAACATATAACCACATTTATGAAGTTTATACACAATGGTGAAAACATCTTTGAACTACGCCTGAGGGAGAAATGTCTCAACTGTGCTGTACTCGGAGGTCCTCATGGAGTTTTAATATCTGCAGAGACAAAGTTCCCATCCCCCAGGTTAGAATTTAAATGGTGTTGTTGTGACCAAGAGTCATGCATGCACAAAGCCCTTCTTGTGATTGTAGCCTTCAACTAGAACTGAGAATCACTGGTATAAGATGTGATTCACAATACAGCATTTGATGTAAAATGCCAGTTTAACGGTAGCATGTATGTATTATAATTATCCTAAGCAGTATTCTACATTATTAATTTCAGAATGTGACTGATAGCTACTTAGAAACCCTTATTTGGAAAACTGATTACAGTGCTAGATAGTTTTATGTCAACTTGACACAAGATAAAAAGGAGGAAGCATCAAATTAAAACACCTCTGTGAGATTAGGCTGTAGACAAGCATGCAGGGTATTTTCTTAATCAGTGATTGATAGAGGGGGGCTCAGTCATTGCAGGCAGTGCCATCTCTGGAATGGTGGTCCTGAATTCTATATGAAGCTATTAGGAGCAAGACAGTAAGCACCACTCCTTCATGACCTTTGCATCAATTTCTGCTTCCAGGTTATTTCCAATTGTTGAGTCCTCCACTCACTGCCTCAACACGTTTTAAGATGAACTGTTATATGGAACTGTGTGTGAAATAAATCCTTTTCTTACCCAGTTTCTGTAGTCACAGTGCCTCATCACAGCAATAGTGACCCTAAATAAGACCCAGCCCCAACAAGTTTGCAGAGGTGACGTGTGACTTGCATTTCCTTCATTTTCTAGACTATAATCTCTTTGAATTGGATACGTGTCTTCTATTCCCTGTAGTTAATATCCTGAGAGACATAAAAAACCGGTAGAGAAATGTCACAGGGTTCATTTGTAGCCTATAGATGTCAAAATGAAACTAGGAAAAGGACAGACATAACTTTGAATATAGTCTTTCCTGAAATTGGGGAAACTGAAGAAAGGTGAAGATATGAGGAGCCTCTCCTGTGTCTTTGACATTTTCAGTGTTATGTTTGACTCTGATATTCTTGTCAATCCTTATCTTTGAAACTGCAAGCAAAGAAAAGCATGGGATACAGAACAGAACAATGCTATTTGAGAAATTATATCTCTTTGCACCCATATATCTGAAAATACCTAACAAACGCAACTTATGTCAAAACATGTGACTGTCCGCTTTAATCACATTAACAAACTCTATTCATATATTTAAAGCAGACATAGGTCTGAAATTTATTTTTCTCATCTTCTTTTTGAACCTTTTATTCTGATTAAAATTAGTTAAATAATAGAACTCTGTATGAATCAATAAGCTAAAGTATTTTCTCATGTGACTCCCTCAGTCTTAGATTTAAGAGCTCAATCCTCAATCTTTCCAGTCTTTTAGTATTCCTCTTTAAATAGACTTCAGACATGATAGGCAATGTGTGTCCCCTGCCTGGGCAGCACACCCTAGCATGTTATACATTTTTGGGGTTGTCTACATATTGGTTCCTGTGGCGACACTAATGATGTAGGCACTTGGCAGTGGTGGTAGCACCAATTATGAGATGTCTTATTTGGTTTTGGTGTTGTTTGTTATTGTTGTAGGGGGAAGAGGTTGCAAGAACAGATTGTATAAGGGAGGGGACTGGGAGATTAGTTAAGATCAGGATGTATGAAGTGAAACTGACAATAAATCAATATTAGAAAAAAGAAAGAGAGCAAGGGAGAGAGGAAAGAAGGGAGGGAGAGAGGAACAGAAGGAAGGAAGGAAGGAAGGAAGGAAGGAAGGAAGGAAGGAAGGAAGGAAGGAAGGAAGGAAGGAAATGACCTTGCAAACTTCCATTGCTCTTATACTTTCCCATGTGTTTTGGCCACTTGTAATATCGTCCTGGTACCCAGAGCAACTGCTCCAAGCAAAGGATTATTGGATACCAAGAACTGTAAAACTTAAAATTTTCAGACTTTCTAAGCCTTTCTTTCTCTTAAGAGTCCACCAAGCCTGGGTAAGGAGGATTTGACACACTTGTGCTCCTCTGCAGAGACACAAGTTAGGATTCACAAGCTGAAGCTCTAGAAACTCCCTCATCAAGAACTCATGTAGCATTTGGAATGATTCCAAGTGACACAAGTCATGCCTATGATTCCAAGTTGTTGGCCAATCCAGCCCTGTTCTTTCCTTGGGTCATAATCTCAACATGTTCAAATATGGCTACTTTCAGAATATATACCTTTATTTCAAGTGATTTTTTACCGTTTTGTTTAATAGTTTTTTTCTCCTCTCCAAAATTTTAATTAAATAAAGATATTGATATTTTTCTATTTTATAGCTGTTTTATTAAGACATGCCACTTTATCATTTATTTAAACAGTATAATAAGTTATTGTTTGCACACACATATATATGCTTATATATGTATGTACGTATGCATGTAGGCATGCATATTTAAGCGTCTGACAACCATACATATACTCAGATGACTGTCTTGGTTGATATGTAGATAGCTTCATTGTCTTTTCAGCTATGGACATTATCTTTTTAGCTATTTAATTTAAAAACATAAATAAAGATGATATATAGAGAGAGGAATGAAATTGAGAATATTTTAAATCCAAAAATTCTCCTATGCAACTTGCTACTCGATAAATCATTAACTAAATTGTAAAAATTGGATATTTGAAATTAAAACATAAAATTCATATAAATCTGCATTATCTTTTATAGGTATCTTTGCACATTTAATAATTTAATTAAAATGTGAATGAAATGTTATATTTGGATACTATTTGAATCATTCTTATTTTATTATTGTTTATATTATGTTTGTAGTCTTTCCAAATATGGTTATATTTCATCTTGTCTAATAGATAAGAACAAAGCACTTTGCAATAACATGCAACCACACATATGCAGGTATGACATTTACTTTCACCTTCAATATTTGAAGTTTTCAGAAATAAATAAAATTGTAACTAAAGGCAGTCCTTTTGAAACTTGAATATTAGTTATTCAGGACATGTTTAAGAGTTTTAAAATGTGATCAATATCCACTCATATTCTTTTCTATCATATGGATTTTGCAGATTCTTTTTTGATGGAAGAATTTCATATACATCAAACAAAAATATAGTTTATTTAAAATACATGATTATTTCACATTTCCTACAAAATGAAGTTTTCATATTGCTGTGTTTTTGTAGGTGTCCTGATTATTCTCATTTTGTAATATCATTTTCATTAGGTTTCTGAACAGAACCGTTTGTAAGAGGCTGATTTTGTGTTTGGTGGTAGTGATTAATGTAAAGAAAATCTAATCAGGATCATCTCAAAATGAATAGATCTCATGTCAAATTTCACTCTGCAGTGGACTTTTTTGCAAGCCTAGTACAATCCTTTAGAAATGGCAAGGTGTAGTGGAAATGCTGACAGGTTACTCTACAGCTGTATGAAGGCTTTCATTGCTGAATCATTAATCTCTGTGGAAGACAGTACTGTGGCTTTTTACAAATCAAATCCATCCTCTACAGTGGAGACAGGTCAAAATAGTGAAGGCTCCCGACTCTCCAACAGAAAGGGAATAGATGATGCTGACATCTCCTCTGGTTTAAGCCGAGTCCGAGAGCAGAGAGCTGTGGATGAAGTGCTTTGTTAAAGTGGACTGAGGGCTATTTTCGGGCCATGTGAGTTGCCTTTTATTCATCATACCTAATAGCAGTGGGAATGCAGCAAGCTCCTCGGCACAGGAATAGAGAGACAGAAATGAATACAGCACAGATCTGATCAGCACCTGAGCCCACCTAAGCTGCAAATAGCTCATCTTACCTTAGAAAACTGCATACATTTTGATTTCCTCTGGTTTTCATTTCCTTTTAATTTTTCTTTCCTTTTTTTTTGGGGGGGGAGGTGGGGAAGGAGTCTTTTGTTTCATTTTTTAAAGCTGTTTGCAGACTATCCTTTTCTTTTTTGTAGCATAACAACAATTTTGTCTGGGACTCCCTTAATGGATTTGTTCTCACCTCTTGAGTTTCAAATGCCTTACAAGGAATGGTTATAAGTTAGATGATCTTACCAATTATGATAGAATTGGTATTTATGGAGATTTCAAACTTGTTAAAAGTACACAGCAATTTCCATATCTGTAATATAGGAAGCAACGATTTAGAATGCACAAGATCAATAACATATGCTAGTTTTTAATTTGCGGATATGTGTCCTATTTTTACCAGATTGGAGATTTTTCATTGCATAAGTAAGAAAGTGAAATTCTAACTAAGACATTAATATACTTAAAGAGATGTACATGAATGAGCCTGACTTAAATCAGTTTATAATTTACAAATATGTATAATACTTTAGGAGAAATTTGAACTCAGTGCTTTTATTTTCTTAACTGGTAAAATGGAAACAATTGTATGTCAATGTTTAAAAGGCATTTATAACAGTAGGCACTGTTTTATTTATCATTTATTTGTTTATTTATTTATTTTCAGTGTTTTTGAGACATGTTTTCTCTGTGTAGCTTTGGGACCTGTCCTAGAACTTGCTCTGTAGATCAGACTGGCCGCAAACTCACAGAAATCCTCCTGCCTTTCCTTTTTAAGTGCTGGGATTAAAGATGTGCATCACCACCATCCTCCCCAGGCTGCCTCAACTATTTTAAAACACCCAAAACATTAACATATTAATTTAAAATGAATTTTATCTGGTCATAATTTGTATAATTTAACTACCCTACAGTATGAATCTCATGGTCACTTTGCTTTTCTTTAACAATATACAAAGAACTATTTGTCAACTGTCTTACAAATAAGCACAACCATTTCTAATGGCTGAATGCTATGATGAACTTCCCTAGTATGACATTTGACACCCTTTTCCTGCTCTGTATTGTCCTGCCTACTGTAGTCAATGTAATCATAAAACTGATGAACAGAACAGTGCGCATGATAAGAAGCAAGCATAGAGCAAAATCATTCTTCTCCATTGATTATTTTTAAATATAGCATATGCTGTTTCAGCACATTTGAAGTTCCAACTGCTCCTCTGCATTTTGGTCTGACACAGCTATGGAAATAGTCTGAAGAAGCTGTAATTACTGGGTGAACAATGGGGTTGCTTGCATTCGGAAACTAGTTTTAGCAAAATAATGAAGCAGTTTTGCCCCCTGCTTGTTCCTACTGTAACTCCTCTATTCCCCACCATTCTTTACTTGACTCTTACATGCAGAAAGATTTCTGTTGGATAATAGATCAAATTTGGTTATGAAGAGTATTGAGATTGAAACTGTATAACTGATGAATTGCATCCTTTTTTATATTTCTTATGTAAGGGCAGGAGGTAATTGGTATGCAAAGATAACCCAAGTATCTGTGGACAAAAAAGCCTACCTAGAGTGTCTAAAGCATAATATATTTAAAGATCAGAAATAATAGTTAATGCTTATTAGACATTTAACAATGCAGGCTTTGTGTTAAATGCCTAAATGTTCCAATTCATGTTCTTTTACCTAGATGTAAGTGCTGCTATTATTTGAATTCTATACAAAATAACATGCGGCATAAATAAGTTTATCTTACTTCACCTCTGCTCCCTGGGGCACACTGAACTTCAAGATAAACCTACCCATCTTTCACTCAAAACAGTAGTTCTAATGCCATCAGATGCTAGCAGCAGAAGATCCAAATTAAAATACAGCCACAGTTTTTCTGAGTGTTTTGTTCTATCCCCGCTCTGTTTTCCTCATAGGAAGCACAGCGATCATTGTTTGACCCTCCTCCCGCCCAACACTGCAGCCTAGTCACAACAGATAGGTTCTGCTTGCCTTTGTTTGTGCTTCTTGACATCATGCTCCCCTCTTGTCCTTTATCTTGCATTAGGTGGTGACTATCAGAGCTTTAAGGGGTTTGTTCTATCCATTCTTTTCTGAATGTCTGTGCTCCTAGATTCTTCTTTTTGAAAAATACTGACCTACTTTGGACAGTGCTTTATAAAGGAAGGTCTGGGAGTCTCTCTTCCCAGGTCTAGTTCCTCTGCCTGCTCTAAAGTCTGGCTTGGCTCTGACACAAGGAGCACAGCAGCTCTTTGTGGCTTAGGATTTCTTTTCCTTTCATCTTTCTCATTTTTCTTTCCATTCTAGGCCAGAAGCATTATTACTTGTACTATTTCTGCCACTCAGGAAATACTTAGTGGTGTAATATTTACTTTTAATCACTAGATTCAGTCCTATATTAAATTTTACAACTGTGGTACATAATGCCGATCTTTGTTGGCAATTGCAGCTGTGCTGTAAGAATAGGTGCTGCATTTTTGTCACACCTTGCATTTGGTAGTGCCAAGTGGGTGTGGGTTTCTGACTTTAAGAAGTTCAGGTAAAACACAATACCCTTGATAACAAACTAGAGAAAAGCTATGATGACCCTTTATATAGGGGAAATAGCATATAGACAAAGAGGGAAATATTGTTAAAGAATTGGCCTTTCTGATAAGGTTAAAGTCACAGCAATTATGTATATGGAAGTATCTGTCCTGCCTGGTCCTGTAGCCATTCAGTCCCAAAGAAACACACAGAGGCTTATGTTAATTATAAACTGTTTTGCCTTTTAGCTTAGGTTTATTATTAACTAGCTTACAATTTATATTAACCCATAATTCTTATCTATGTTTAGCCATGTAACTTGGTACCTTTTCTCAGTGATGCAATCTCATCCCTGCTTCCTCTACATCTGTCTGGTGACTGCATCTCTGTCTTTTCTCTTCCCATAATTCTCCTGGTCTGGTTGTCTTGCTTATACTTCCTGCCTGGCTACTGTACAATCATCATTTCATTAAACCAATACAAGTGACAAATCTCTATAGTGTACAAAAGCATTAAACCATAGATTTATCGTATTAAAGTGTCAAGTATAAGTACATGTGTTTGTTCAGCTTAGAATGAATCCTCTTTACCTACTTCTCTCTGGCTTTGGCTGAAGTTACATCATGAAAGTAGGGGGTAAGAATGCACAAGCTAGCATAGTGTAGAGATAGCGGTGAAATGCTCACTTATGCACATGACCTAACTGATACACACATCAGTTTACAGTAACTGTGGTTACCTAAAATAGACTTGCATAACATCAGTCAATAGTTTAGAACTATTTCAATCGATTGCTGCTGAAGGAAGGACAATCACTGACCCCTGAGGACATAAAAACTGGTGAGTTACCCAAGCATTCAAGTGTGGGTGGTCACACTGTCATGCATATTTGGAAGGTTTGAAATGGGGAGGGTGACAGTGAGGTAGCCTAGAGGGGGTTGGAGGCATTTAATAATAAATGGACATGATCAAAGTACATTGTAAAAATATATAAAATTTCAAAAATTAGTAAAAATATTTGAAAATCAGTCAAATGAATAATCAAGCATAACAAAAGATATAATGAAAATGGTGTGTATATCTACTATATGATAAAACACAAAATGCTAATAACAAAAGTTTAATCTTAAGAGCTGTCAGTGAAATTAGCTTAAAGGTATGTGCTACTCCTCCCTTGAGTACTTAGACTGATGACTCTAAGTTAGAATATTACAGAAGTACTTGTACATTTATGCTTACTGCAGCATTATTCACAGCAACCCTTCTCAGTTTCTCATACTTAGAACTGAACCTATGGTCTTACACATTACTAACCCATTCTACCACTGAGTTACAACTGCAGCCCACCATGACAGACAAGCGTAGAATCAACTTATTTTAGAATTAACATAGATATCTCTATATCAGTTACTCTTTTATTGCAGTGTTGAAACATGATGACTAAGGAAACTTACAGGAGAAAGAAGGTATTGGGATTTTGGTTGCAGAGAGTTAGGGTTAACCATGACAGAGAAGCAACAAGTATAGAGGTTAGATTGACAAGCTGATATCTCACTTCCTGAACTTTAAGCACAAAGCAAAAAGAGTGTATTAGAAGCATATTAAATTCTGCCTACAGTAATAAACGTCTCTTAGCAAGGACAGACCTCTTAAAACTCCCCAACACCACTATGCAGACCAACTGTTCATATGCTTGAGCCTGTGGCGAACATCTCATTAAAACCACCATAGTATCCAAAAAGAGGTGAATGGAGAGAGAAAATGTGGTATATATTTGCTATGGGATGACTCCCACCATAAAGAAGAATGACGTCATGCCATTTTAAAGAAAATGGATGAAACTGGACATAGTATCAATAAGTAAAATATATCACCCTCAGAATGAAATGCATTTTCTCCCATTTTGGAATCTTAAGATTTATCTAGATACATAAAATGCATTATTTGAAAATGACACAAAAGTAGAAGCAGGCTAATCTACAGAAACCAATAAGCTAATGGAAGGAGAGTAGAATATTAAGGAGAGGGATATGTGGGAGAAAGTAAATTCAGAACACATGACACAGTCTCAGAGGAAAAGAATCCTGTGAATACAGTAGATATTCACCAGTGAAGATTTCAAACAAGAAAAAAAAAAGAAACAAACAAGAAGCCACACTAAGTAAGAGTTGCTTTTAATTGCTCCAAAACCTAATGCATTTAAATGATTCAAAGTACAATATTTGAGTTGCAACAGTGATAAATTGGCATTGCATACAGAAAACGATTTCCTTAGCTACAGATAGGACAGTGATTATATTTTACCAGCTTTTGTCACAAGCATGAAACTGCTAGAAATATCAGTGAGGCATAACATTGAAGATAGAGACCCTCAGCGTTTCTTTGGTGCATACTTCCTTGATGAAATGAAAGACAGTGTGGGGTTGGGGGACAAGCCATAGAGAAGTGAAGGATAAGCAAGTCAGAACCATAAGGCAGGGAAATTAGAAAGATTGGGCAACAGTATCAACAAGTTTGATGCCAAGTAGGGATAGCAATAGAAACAGGGCATTAGATTATTAGATTAAGAAGTCATTGAGAGTGTTATGAAGGATATTCTGTAAATTTAATTATTACAGAAAGGGTTACCAAAAGCACTCGAAAATTGTTGTATTCATTAGTATGCACAGACTTCATGAGATCTGTCAAATCCAATTCTCTTGTACTATAAAACAAAAGTAGTCTATAAAGAAGTAAAATGAATATTACCAAAATAGGACACAGCAGAAAATTGTTGTATTTCCTGTGTGCACACTGCTGCCCTCATTTCTCTCTCTCTATCTCTGTCTCTCTCTCTCTCTCTCTTTCTCTCTCTCTATCATGTATATATATATATATATATATATATATATATATATATATATATATATATATATATATATGTCAGTCACATTGAATTGTGTGTCACTTCATTTTAGCTTATTGTGAAGTAACAATATCTTCAGCAGTCATGTTCTACTTGGGTCTCATTTCATAGTAATGAGAATTATACCTTTTCCCTAGTTTGTCTAGTTCACACAAGTTAGGATCTTTTAGAAAGAGGGTCCTTCAGTCAAAAAATGCTCCCACCAGACTTTCCTGTTGGGCATGTCTGGGGCATTTTAGATTAAAATTTGATGGATGGAGACCCAGTCCATTATTGGTACCTCCCTTGCACAGGTGGTGCTAGGTTGTAGAAAAAAGTAGTTTGAACAAGCCCTAGGACCAAGCAGCATTCCTCCATGCCTTCTGCTTCAACCCCTGCCCCCAAGTTCTTTCATGAGTTTTTGGCTTGACTTCCATCTGTGATGTACTCTTATGTAGAACTGTAAGGCAAAATAAATCTTCCTTGTCAAGATGCTTTTGGTCATGGCTTTTATCACAGCAATGGAAACCCCATCAAAGACAAGCTTCAATATATAAATTTGAGTTTTCCTTCTGCAGCAAAATTCATTGGTTTTGTAGGAAACAAAGACTCCTGTATAGAAGTGACAGATGATATCACAGAAAAAATTAGACAGGGCAAAATCTGGCATTTAAAAACATCTGTGACTTGATTTTGATGACAGACTAACACTAGCACCCTTATGGTGCTAAGTCACCAAAGCCTCTCATCAAATGTCATATCAAAGAGAAGCAACTAAGATAAAATCGCATTTCATAGAAACAGGAGTGCAACATTTCTGTCTGTGATTTAGACCTGTTCACATTCCAGTCTCAATTCATCAACTCTGCATGCACAGGATTCAGGATACCCTAAGACAGAATCTCAATATTTTACTCAGCTTAAAATAAAAAATAAACAACAACAACAAAAAACAGGCAGAAGAGGAAAACATAGATGACTGTTATAGCTGCTGAGGAAATAGGAAAATTAAACCAGATTTGGACAGTACAAGTGATAAATGGAATAAGGTTAATGTGATGTGTATAGCTTATGCAGTAGTAGGAAGTTGCACCTGAATTGTTGAGAACAAAGAATGTAATACATTTATCAATACTATTATTAATGAATATTTACAATATACTATGTTTCCTTATCATGTCAACATGCATCCTACTTTCCCATATTTACAAAACTATTTGTGTGTGGTTTGGTTTAATTTAAAACTTGGATTGAATTTTATTTATCAAAAGTAAAAAGCACCTTGAGGGGATACTATCATAACAGGGCATTTGATGATAGCTATCATGGAACTCCTAGCTCTAGAAACTAAAAACCCCAGTTCCCTTCCAAAAAAATTCTTCCTCAGAAAATGCATGTGTGTTTCAAATGAACACTAAACCTATTTCCAAAGTTAGACTAAGCGTTCACCACCTTCTGCTTCTCCATGAGGTTACCCAAGTAATCTGTTCATGCATCTTTTTATTATTGTTATTTTATATTTTTAAAACAATTTCTTTTTATTTTATATACCATTTCGAGTTCCCTCTCCTTCCACTCCTCCTGCTCCCCTCCCCCAATTTTGACCCACCTTATTCCCCATTCACTCCTCAAAGAGGGTAAGGCCTCCCATGGGTAGTCAACAAAGTCAGTCATATTACTTGAGACAATACCAAGGCCTTCCTCCCTGTAATGTATCTTTCCATAGGGAATGAGCTCCAAAAAGCCAGTTCATGCATTAGGAATAAATACTGGCTCCACAGACAGTGACCCTACAAATTGCCCAAGCCACATAATTGTCACCCACATTAAGAAGGCATAGTCTAATCCTTTGCTGGTTCCCCAGCTGTCAGTCTGGAGTCAGTGAGGTCCCACTTGCTCAGGTCAGCTGTTTATGTTTATATCCCCATCATGGTCTTAACCCTTTTGCTCAAATTATAGCTCTTTTTTCTCTACCACTGGACTCTGGGAGCTTGGCCCAATTATTAGCTGTGGATCTCTGCATCTTCCATCAATTACTGGATGAAGGTTCTATGATGACAATTAAGATAGTCATCAATCTAATTACAGGGTAAGGATAGTTAAGGCACCTTTTCCACTATTGCTTAGATTCTTATCTGGAGTCATCCTTGTGGATTTCTGGCTAATTCCACAAAGTTATTTCGTTCCTTGCTTTCCCTATCTGTCCTTTCCCCAACTGTAATGAGTACTTTGACTACATAGACACTTACTATTAATGAACATGTGTTTGTGAGACCAATATCATCTGGTGACATTATCAACTTTTTTAATAATATTTAATATCTCTATAAGTGTATTTTGGGTCTGTTGTAATACCACATATACATTGCAGAAAAAAACATCAAACTGTTATCTAAATAACAATATTTAACAGATAAAATACTGAAGAGAAAATACTCAAAACAAGTTCAACTTCACTAAGAAATCAACTAGAAATATTACAAACGATCATAAAAACAAACACATAAAAAGAACACATTATCAAAGTGTTTTTAAAAACCATAATGATATTTACTTATGCAAAAATACCTTTAAAGAGCAGAAGGGATACATATCTTCATAGGAACTAATTTTAATAAGGGCTATCATATTATCTAGATATCCATAATATCTAAATTATGGATTCCATGTAAAAACTCCAGAAATTTTAGAGAAATATAAATTAAACTCTTGTATATTCATAGCATGAGGCTAAGCTCTTACCATAAATGTAATTGAGAGGTTGGTGGTAAACATGTTGTACATTCTTCTAGATCCTGTTTCATTTATCCACATTGTGTACTTTGTTGTCAAAATAATCCTTAGTAGACAAAGTTGTTACAGTTTCTAAATGCATATGAACTAATTCTTACTAGAGAAATATATATTAAAATACTGTTCTATATATTATATATTGATGTAGGAAGATCTTTTATCTATTTGATACTTTCATTGGTTAATTAATAAAGAAACTGCCTTGGCTTTTTGATCAGACAGCAGCTTAGATAGGCGGAGTAAACTGAACAGAATGCTGGGAGAAAGAAAGCAGAGTCAGACAGATACCATGCTCTTCTCTCCGAGATGGACATAGGTTAGACTCATCCCAGTAAGCCATAATCACTTGTTGATGCACAGATTTAATGTAGAAATGGGTTAATTAAGATGTGAGAGTTAGGCAAGAGGCTAGATATAATGGGCCAGGTAGTGTTTAAATGAATACAGTTTCTGTGTAATTATTTCAGGTAAAGCTAGCTGGGAGCCGGGCGGCGGGAATGCAGCCTGCCACTCCTTTTACTACATAATGTCACCCACCTGGATAACTGCACCCACATAAAGCCTGATAAATCTTGAAAAAGAATAGAGTAAAATATGTTATCTTGGTAGCAGCAATTTCCCGGGTCTGCCCTGGTTACTAGAGACAAGCAAGTGCTCTCATCTAAGAGAGGCTTCCTGACTCAGCTTGAGCTGCAAAACCCTTCAGCTCCTTAAGGGCACCATTCTGTAACAATGATGGTCAGCTTGTTGGGGTTTCTGTCCCCCCCCCAGTACCCCACAGCCGGCAAGCCCCAAAGAAAATCACACAGAGAACTCCATAAGTTATAAAACTGATTGGCCCATTAATTCAGGCTACTTATTAGCTCTTGTAGTTTATATTAACCCATTGTTCTTACCTATGTTAGTCACATGGCTCAGTACCTTTTTCAGCCAGGTAGCTCACATCCTGCTTCTCAGTGGTCTGGGCAGGAATGGGAGGAATGGGCTTCCTACTTTTTAGAATTCTCCTGTTCTCATCGCCCTGGCCCTACTTCCTGTCTGGTTGACCCACCTATACTTCCTGGCTGGCCAATCAGCATTTATTTAAAACATGATTGACAGAATTCAGACAATTTTCTGCACTACTACCCCTTCTTTTTAAAAAGAAAAGAAAATATTCATAGTCCATTTTTGGGGGGAATGTGGGCATAGTTTTTCAGGCTACTTCCTCCTGGTTGAAGGTGCTGATAATCTTATGGGGACCTAAAGAAAATTTAGAGTTATAATCAAGTCCTGACTGGAGTATCCTGTGAGTCTTGATTATCTCAGGCAGCAGTCTTGAATCCATTCTGGATGTAGAACTCAACCATTTGGGCCATCTGTTCCTACCGGAGATATTTCAGGTGCTCTACCTTGATCAAAGATGATTTCTCTTAACTCAGAATGAATCCACAGCCTCTCATTTTCTGTGGACACAAAAGCAAAATCTCTTCTCCAAAGTAACATCCCTTTTGACTTCAATTTTGAAGTCAAGGTATTTTTAAAATACCTATCTTAGATTAATTCAGCAGCATTTATAAGCAAATATCTTTTAGCAGCTGTTGCTCCTCCCTCAGCATTCAAACAATTTAAAGAGAGCATAATAGCATACAGTATCAAGATTCTCTGTGTATTTTCCATCTTTACGTAGCTTTATTTTAACCTCTATTTCTTTTATTTTTACTTTTAATTTTTGGCTTTTTGAGACAGGTTCTCTGTGTGTCTTTGTCCTGGAACTTACTCTGTAGACCAGGCAATCCTTGAACTCACAGAGATCTACTTGTCTCTGCCTCCCCAGCACTGGGATTACAGATGTGTGCTACAATACCTTGAATTCACAGAGATCTGTCTGTCTCTGCTTCCCAGGCATTGGAATTAAAGGTGCATGCTACCACACCTTAAAGTCACAGAGATCAATCTACCTGTACCCCTTGAAGTCACAGAGGTCAATCTACTTCTTTTTCCCAAGTGTTGAGAATAAAGGTGTGTGCCACCACACCCAACTACTCTCTTTCTTTCTTTTTTTTAACTTTAAAAACTTTAACCTTTAGCCTGCATATATTTTAACACACTGTGAACCATTCTCTCTTTAATGTATATCTCTCTTTTTCTGACCAAATGAGTCTTTAATTTACCAAAGAATATGGGTAGTATTAAAGCCATGGCTTTGATGGCTGCATCCAGCCTATTCCTTAGCTTTAAAATCCAGCCTCCTGGCTAAGGTACCAGCTATAGCCATTTTTATTGGCACAACTCTATGCTGCTCCTTTTACTACAATATATTCTGTTATGTTAATAGTTTCATAATAAGAGATGATTTTGCAAATTGTGCTTGAATTCTACATTCTTCTTTTACTATGACTTAGTTAACCTGGAGCCTTTCTACCTTATGATTAAAACATGGATTACAAAGGTGGCTCAATGGCTACTGAAAAGTTTTCTTCAAATGAATTGTAGACTTTGGTAGGTGTCTTTGTTAGTGTTCCATTGCTATGAAAAGACACCATGTTTATGGCAACTCCTACAGAAGAAAGCATTTAACTGGGGACTTGCTTATAGTTTCAGAGGGTCAGTCCATTATCATGATAATAGGGAGAATGGCAGCAGATAGAAATGGTGCCGGAGAGGCAGCAGTCAAGGAGAGAGTGAAACTGGTACTGACATGTACTTTTAAAATATCAAAGCCCAGTCCCAATGACACACTTCCTCCATCAAGGCCACACCTCCTAATGCTCCTAATGATTTCAAACAGCTTTACTCTCTGGTAAATAAACAATCACGTATATGAGCCTATGGGGCCAGTGTTATTAACAAAGCCACCATAGCCAACTACTGGATCAAATATGAATACAGACATATCTTGGATGTATTATAATCTATAGTAGTCAAATAACGCAGGTGATCTCTGTAGGCTCTCCATCCCATAGTTAAAACTCAACTGCTCCCCACTCAAGTTAGTAACTTATTAGTAGAAAAAAGACGAGTTTCTTAACAACGTGAATACAGGTTCAAGTCCAACATTTACCATATATACTACACCCTTGGAACTAAAGATGCAGAACTCTGTACACTGGAAGTTGATTTTCTAGCTAGACTACATGGCAGTTTATACCACATGTAAGTAAAACACAGTATTGAAAGTACTGCAGAGTTTAAGAACTCGAGTATATATTTTTTTTCAAAATAACTGACACATTATTTTTCTTCAGTGTTAATTTATGAAACAGTGTCCTTTTCTTAACCTGTCTGAACATTTATCTCTTAATTTTCAGAGACCATGATTTGATTAAATAACTTTTCAACAGCAGATGTACAGACACTGCATGCAAAGAATAGTATTAGTGATCACATACAGTCATTGAGAAAGGCTTTGGAGACTTCATAAATGAATTGCCTACTTCTAAGACACCCCTTTGCTCTTATTTTCTGGGTCTAAAAGAGGCATGTAAATCCAAATACTATTTTAAGTAATTCAAATTTTTTGTTCACATGATTGTGGGAAAAGTATTAAAGACAAATACGGCCACCAACAATTTAAAATGTTTTGTTACCCTATGAAACACATACCTGCAATTTCTGATGAATCATTAATTTCAAAAGGTATTTTTTTATATTAGGATTTTAAAGTTAAATTTGATTTTAAGCTGGTCACATCCACGGTACAAACGAACAGGGAAGTGACTCCTTGGAGCTTCAGTTCTCGACAAGATTTCCTCAGGATCCTGTAATGGGGGGAATTTTCTCTTCTTAGCAATTATGTCCTTAGGTATTTGCTATTGCTTTCCATTATTCTAAATGACTAGCTTTTATGATGCTTTGCCTAGATAAAAGGACACACTTAAATTTTGTGTCCTTTCTTTTAGTTCTATGGTCTGTAATCCGGAAACTTGAGCTAACTAAATAGACATAAAATTTAAGATTACATTCGTTAGCAGAGAGATGCATAAGGCAACCCTGCCAGCTGACATCTGCCACAGTGTCTGCAGCATATTCTTTTCAGGCTACCTCAGACAAGACAAATTATTTCTACTACCAGATTCTGTCTTAAAGTATCTGTTGTTAGCCAATGGCAGGAAATGCCTAGCTGGTAGATATCCTAGGTAGGTTTATCACTGCTGTGATGAAACACCATATGCAAAGCAAGAGAGAAAATGGTTTACTTTGTTTATGCTGCCAATCACTATTCATCACTGAAGGAATCAGGATAAGAACTCAAGCAAGGCAGGAGCTGGAGCAGAGGACATAGTGGAATGATGATGATGGACTTGCTCCCTCTGGTTTGTTCATGCCCTGCTTTCTTACAGAACCCAGGTCCACCAGCTCAGGGATGGCTCCATTCACAACAGTCTACACCCTTAATTAACCACTAATTAAGAAAATGCCCCACAGACTTGTCTGTAGCTGAATCACAAGGAGGCATTTCTTAATTTAGGTTACCTCCTCTCAGATGATATTAGCTTGTATAATATTGAGGTACAACTACCTAGAAAAGTAGAAAAGTTTGGATACAATTTAAATTTCTTTTGTGTGTATAGCTAGTGAAGTCTAAGGCTCTTTCTCTATAAATACCTATTATGTTTTTATAATACTACGATATTGTAAACTGTATATACAATGTGGATATAAGCTTTTTTGAAAAGTAGGTCCAGAAACTGCAATTCTCATCACAACACAATCAAATGTTTTAGCTGTCTTCTATCACAACCAAGGCTTCCTTGAAACACTGATACTAATTTTTTCTTCAAAAATATATTGTCTTTCTCTTTATCATTTTTATCAGCTAGATTTCAATATAAACCTGTACTTTCCAACATTAATCCTTTGAGAACTGATGATTTCTACATCCATCTGAAAATAAATGATTATACTGGATTTATTATTTTACTCTTCAATGTCTTCAAAATAGTTACAGTCTGTCATATTTTTGAGCTTACTATCTTATAATTGTATAATGACCATACTCTTATTTCCAGATAGTGCCCATAACTTGGTCTTTCAGGTTTAAGCACTAATAGGGGACACTTGATAAACACCACACCATGTCATGACTTTAGAAATTCATTGAGAACCATTGTAGGCCAGAAAAAAATCTATGACATATGCAGATCCTAATATTTTATGACTTAAAATTGATGTAACTATGTGTATTTGCAATAAAAAGAATAGAGAATTATGAATGCAGATTTGCGTCCAGTCTGCAGGATCATTTGCAGAGAAGTCCTGGTGCTGTTTCATCAGCTTCCTTCAGATTTTCACACATTCCTTGGTGATTTCAGTCACCTGTGCCTCTCTGGTTCTGAATTCCAAGACTCCCTGAGCCCTCAAAGTCAGTTATGAGGTAACAATTCTAAATTTTTAAGTGTTCAAAATGGCTGAGTACACTTGCCCCAAGATCCTCAAAGCTACCCTTTAACTTTCATAAGACAAAGAATTTTCCAGAACAAATACAGTGCATATATAATAAACACTGAAAAATGGAGAATATCCTGCCAAGGTAGGTAGGGGAGGCAAAAGTAGGAATAGTTATTGTTATGTGTAAATAACTTTCACTTTTCCCTCTATTTTATGCTGGAACAAAATTATATCTATTTTTGGATGTATTTCTTGTAACAGCAATGGAAAACAAAAACTAATAAAATTCTTTATATTACTGTACCTACTTCACTATTTCATCTTTAGTTAAAGAAGCAAAATCTCTGCTTTTAGATGCACAGACTACTAGAATAGCAGACTAGAAATCTTACCCGGGTGCCTATATCCTATAGTGTTTCAGAAAGCTATAGCCTACACTTCAAATTCAGAATAGAAAAAATTCTAGGATTTGAGAAGAGGATGCCACTACTCTTTCTCTGTGCTCTTTATGATAAAGAACTAAAAATTACTGTTGTACTTTGTTGAAAGGAGCTGCAGACTGAGGTCCTGCACCCAGCTCCCGGCTGCCTGGCTAGCTTATGCCCCTAAATAATTACATGGAAATTGTATTCTTTTAAACACTGCTTGGCCCATTAGTTCTAGCCTCTTAATGGCTAATTCTCACATCTTGCCTAACCCATATTTAGTAATCTGTGTAGCACCAGTCTTACTGGGAAAGATTCAGCATGTCTGACCTGGCGGCTTGCTTCATCACGTATGCCCTGGGGAGGAGAGGCATGGCATCTGCCTCACTTCCTCTTCCTCCCACCATTCTGTTCTGCATACTCCACCCACCTATGTTCTAATCTATAAGGCCAAGCAATTTCTTTATTAACCAATGAAAGCAACAGATTGATATATTACACTCCCACATCAGTACTTCTCTCTGCAAATAGTAGACATAGGGTCAGTGTTGACACTGAATACCACCAGTAAGTACTCAGTACTTAATTGTATGTTTATTTCCTTATTAAGGATGTGGGACTTGGAGTATATTTTCAAATATTGTGTACTTAGGCTATCTCTTTTTGCATTCTTGATCATTAGTGTCCAATAGAATGCCCAAACATCACAAGCTGTTGCCATTGCTCTTGATTGCACTCAAAAACATGATGGTAAGACATCAAATATATGAGGACATATATTTGAGTCGTATAATGTGATGTAATCAAGCTAGTACCAACCTGGAATCTTCATCTTTACTGATTAATTTTCATAGCACTGAAAGGTACTGGTTGTACTATTGGAAAAGAATCTACTACCTTTCCCAGCCACAAACCAAGCGAGCTGCAATAATGGCTGGCTTAGAAAAATATGTCCATTGATACATTAGGGGCACTAAGGTTATGGGAGTAAGAAATCACTTCACAAGACAAAACACATTTCTAACAGTGGTAAAGGAACTCAAAACCCACAACTGACTAGATTTTAGGCCCCTGGCAAGGGTCTGTAAATAGTAATCTGCTACATCAGTGTTTCTCAACTTGTGGGTTGTGAACTCTTCAAAGGCTGAATGACTCCTTCATGGGGGTTGCCGAAGACCATAGGAAGACATGGATATTTACATTATGGTTCTCGACAGTAGCAAAGTTATGATCATGAAATAGCAATGAAAATAATTTTATACTTGGGCTCACCACAATAAGGAACTATATTAAATGATATATCAATGTTAGG
This sequence comes from Microtus obscurus, assembly GCA_963919715.1. NCBI lineage: Eukaryota > Metazoa > Chordata > Mammalia > Rodentia > Cricetidae > Microtus > Microtus obscurus. The sequence goes on from CAWTZC010002524.1 coordinate 21,887,333, forward strand.
AAGTTGAGGGCCTCTGTGCTAAATTAACACAGAATAAAGCAAATCGAAGTTTTTATCCTCATACCCATAAATTAGTACATCTCTCAGTTCTCAGCAGAGAAGATTTCTTTTGAAGTAGATGACAATTAATATGGAAATACACACCTGGTCAGCTTGCAGAGAATAAAAAACTATGGAGTGTTCAACTCTAAATGCGTCATCTATATCACACATTCTCACAATGCTTATAGATCCACATAGAGTGAGGTGGAAAGATTGTAAGAGCCACAGATAGTAGACATTTTCAGTGTGGAATTATTTGCTGGATGTGACAACAGCACTGCAAACATAAAGTCACAGGGGCTAGAACAGCTTATGGAAGACATGCACCAGCTAAGGCAAGGAAAAATCTCAGCTTGGACCATGGAAGGGCTCATGAAGCTCGATCCCTATTTGAGGGGCTGTTGGCAGCTAATGGATACTAGAGAAGTATTTAAGAATCAGTTTTCTTCAGAGACATGGTGGTCCTTAAAATGCTACATGTGTTGCAGTAGATTGACCTACATTCTCCTAAAGGCAACATGAATTGAGCCTTGAGTTTAGTAAAAGCAAAGCATATGAATTTAGGAGAAAAATGAGGAGGGAGAAAAGGAGGAATTTGAGAGGAGGCAATGGAAGGTAGTTTGATCAAATATATTATATTTGATCAAATATATCAAATAAATTTTCAATATTTTAATACAATCAACATAGCAAAGGTGAAACAATACAAAGAAGTGTTTTGTGGGTGGGTTTAAATATCAACAACAAAGAGAAAATGAGGATGATTTGGCCCCACTAAATGCTGCCAAACATTAGACATTTATGCATATGCTATACATTTCCTCTTTCTTTCTTTTTGCCATTGGCATCATTTAGTTATTCCAAATAGAGAATGCAACTCAGTCTGGTGTCTTCTCTGCAACCTCAACACTTTGAGCTACATCATCTCGTTATTAAATATGGTTTCTCCATTTTTACTTTAGGATAAGAAAATGTAATTAGGAACTGAGTATTTCTCCTATGTATAATGCAGCATAAATTGAACTCTAAATAATTTTGGAGTCTCTCAGCATTTAGGATTATTTATACCACTACTGCTTTCCAATTACACAGCTAGACAGAGTTGATTTACAATTCAGTCTCTATAAATTTGATATACTTAATCACTAAGACATGAGATGAGTTAAATTATATACCATATAATCAATTAATTAATACAATTGATATTATATAATAAAAATTAAAGAAGAATATTAAAAATACTAAGGGGTCTTTTTATTGTTTTATTAAGCTGTACATTTTTGTCCACTACCCCCTTCTTCCCCTCTCTCCTTTTACCTTCTCCATTGGCCACCATGCTCTATAACAAAACTTTTTCCTTGTAATTGCTTAGATATTTTTTTTTTATTACTTAACACCACAAAATTCTACAGTCCTACCTAGCCAATAAAATACTGAAAATGGTTTATCAAATACTTATACCCATCTATTTTGGGTAATGAATTTTCACTGCCTCTACTGTCTTCATCTCTACTTTATATTTTCATTATTCCCATTCAATCTGTGATAATTAGAGGCACTCTTTGGAAGAGCAAAAGAAAAAACCTGGGGATGGCAGTTGCTTTACAAGTACTATATAAGATAGATGAATCATAATACACCTCCTCTGTGCCTTCATCCATAAGCCTTTCAATGGATTTTCTTAACTGGAAATTTTATATTTGATTATAGGACAATATTAAATTATTGCTTTGAACAAATATATAAAGTAATTGTATACTGTTTAACACTATAGACATTTTGAAGATCTATCTTGTTTTATTTTTTCTGTATAAGACTATCATATAGAAATTATTTTCTATTACGAGTTTGGTTAGAAATATATTGACATTATGATCAGGAACAGCTTAGTGTGACTTAGTTTGATGGTCTAATCATACTGTCAAAGACTTTGTATTCAGAGAAATTTAATGACTTGGGTGAACTTGGAAAATTAATTGAACAGTAAGTCTCAATTTGTTCACCAACTAAGTGGAACTTAAAGAAGGCTTAGTATCATCAGTGTTTAAGACTAACAAGTATTGCTAAGTCCAACTATATGAGATCTGAATGCCGCTGTAAGCAAACAGAGAAACGATGCATCTTTTACAGATGCTTTGGTCTTGTGTTATTCTGACTAGTAAGAAAGATCACATCTGCAGAGAAGGCCTTTATATTTACACATGAATATTATCAGTAATTATTGTTATGAAGCAGAAAATATATAGTGTCAAAGGTGAAAGATCTCTAGTAGTATCAGGTTTCTTTGGTTTCACTGAAATAGGTAAATATCTGTAGGAGTCTGGCTGGTTTTAAGAGAGTTTGCAATCGTTGTTCACTGAAACAGACCTTGGCTCCTATCACTCTGCTGCTACTTTAAAGGTACGTGCACTTTTCACGCATATGGTATATGTCTGAAAGAAACAGTGGGATTTATTGTTCATTTACTTATTCATTTGTTTTGTGACACTGGAGAATGAGGCCAGAATTGTACTAGGTAAGCACAATGCCACGGAGCCTGATGAGGGATATTGAAATGGGTCAAAATTCATATCCTTAAAGAATATCCAGGTGTTTTGTAAGATTCCTCACTTTCATTCTCTTTGCTGTGTCAAAGAAATATCAGCACTTTTTTATTGTCTTTTGGCTATTTTCAGACATGAAACATTAGAGATAATTAATCGGCATACAAAAGGATCATTTTCCATAGACATGAAAATAGAAATTTAGAATTAACGAGATACATTGATTTTGTTTCTTCCTTCTAGAATTCATGTTTAGGTCTGTCAATTCATTTCATTATTTTTGTGTTTGTGGTGGGCACATATGTGCTGGGGAGTTATATTTTCCTGCCCCCAGAACAAATTAATGAGACAAATAGAACCTTTTATATGTAACCATCTATATCCATGAGAATTATGATTACACACTCTTCTAAAATTTATCCCTTTATATGCAGTGCATTAGCTGCCCTTCCTAGCAGAATTCCTGCAAGCATTTTTCATGTATCCCATTTAAAAGTCAGATATCCATGCTCTGGATACATCATAGCCTTTTAAAAGATTCCTAACTGTTGTGCTCAGCTCAGTGTGTCATGGAAGGCCAAGTCTGTGAATGTGGTTAAAATAATAAGTTTAGCGTTTCTACTGGTGTGGCCATGAACAAATGGCTTATATTTCCTCTTCCAGGAAATGGAGATAATAACCTCTGCCTCAGAGGATTACCCAGGGGATTGATTGCGAGAGTGGAAGAAAGCTGCTCGTTCTGTGCCAAGCTCTCTGATGATCAGCAGCTCTCGTCGTTACAAAGCTCACTGTCTGACAAAGTAGCTCATTTCGCTGCTCAGCAGTGCTGACACTGGAAGGCATTGCTTCTGTGCGGTGCTGATCGTGCTCCTTGTATCTTCCTTGTCCTGCTCTGATTGTCTGTTTTACTCGGTTAGCTTTTATTTTATGGTTATCCACGTGATCATCATTCAGCTTGAAAAAAATTACAGCAGATGCTTTTATCCTTACTGTTTTCTTGAGGCTAAATATGCTCTCTGCCTTCATCCTTTTCCATAACATGTATTTACAGCTTCCTTGCTTTCCTATTTGTCCTGTAGCCTGTGAAGGTCACCCTCAAAGTACTGAGGCTGAAACTCAATGCTGAATTGTAGCTGTGGTATGGACTGAAATGGAGTGTTAATCTTTCTCTTAACATGGGACAGGTTGCAGGAATTACCCCAGATTATACATAATTCATTAATTCTGTTATTACCTTATGGATAATCTGCTTTCAAGTAAACCAACTATGAGTTTCAAGCCCTTTTCTTTTTACTTTTCTCTTTTGTTGTTGCTATTGTATTCACGTTCTCAATTGTAAAGAGATTTGCATGCCCAATTTTGAAGTAGTGATAGCCAGTGCAAGGTAGAATGCTGAATACCTACTAGAAGGTGGGACTAGGTGAATTGTTTTGGACTTGCCATTCTTCACTTATATCACTCCTCTAAAGCAGAAGCTTGTATTGACTTAGATGATCATGTAAAGTCCTTACTACTTCCTTTGACAATGCAGGAAGTATTACACTGTAGATGTTTACTGACTAAATGTAATAAGAGTCTTTCAGCATTGGTTTGTGAAATTTCATTCAGTCCTTCCTAAGACAACCTTTGGAAAGCCCACAGTTAGGTGATTTTCCTTGTATCTTTCTACAACTGGAATATTGCCCCAGAAAAAGAAAGTGACATCCATTCATTAAAAATGTATTTTTTATTTTATTTCTAGTTGCCAGAAATCATGGTGTGTACACTCATTCACGACAATGTATTTTATTCCAAAGTCAGTGAAATTTTGCTATATTGATAGACAGGAACATAGCATAATCATCTCAGAGAGGCCTCATCTGGAAAAAAATGAAAACAGATGCAGAGATCACAGCCAAACACTAGGCTATGTTTGGTGAATCCTTCTGAAGAGGGAGAAGGACTGTGGGAGCCATTGGGGTCAAGGAAGCCACAAGAACACTGTCTACAGAATCAAATAACTTGGGATTGCAGGGGCTCACAGAGACTAAACCACCATCAGTGAGACTGTATGTGTCTTACTTAGGTCCTCTGCATGTATGTTTTGGTTGTGTATCTTGTTTTCTCTTGTGGAACTCCTAACAGTGGGTGCAGGGACTATTTCTGACTCTTTTGCCTGCTTTGTGGGCCCTATTCTTTCTACTGGGTTGCTTTATCCAGTCTTAATATGAGGAGAGTTGTGTAGTCTTATTGAAACTTGATACGCTATGCTTGGTTGATATCCCTGGAAGGCCTGCCCTTTTCTGAAGGGAAACAGAAGAGGAGTAAATGGGTGGGGAGCTGGGAGAAGAGGAAAGAGGGAAGAATAAATTTAAAAATCATAACAAAACAAACAATAACAGAAACCCAAAACACCCACAGTCAACCAGAAAAAGACAAACAGAAGACTTCCAGAAGCAATGAGGCATTGAAAGGCATGGGGAAGACATAAATCCTCCCACTCTGAGGAAACGCCATGAGCCAGATTTTTTATAGAGGAACCATGGTCATTTCTCATCTATAGTAAACGATGTCACTACAAACCCTTTGTCCAGGTTCCAACCTTCTGTGTTTGAATAGAATGTAATTGTAAGATATGATACTTTCAGATATGACAGAAGAATCTCAGAATGAGATTTTGGATTTGATGTAGGCCTGAGATCACTGACTGCTCTCCATGTAATCTAAAGGATATGGAGAAGTTTTTGAAGGAAGAAGGCCAAGGCCAGACTAGATCCATAAGAATGATTAATGCTGCTAGACACCAGTAATGCCAGGATTGTCCCCGAACATGAAGAAGATGGGACCTTCTAATATTTTAGAGGCAGTATAGAACTGTCAGAAATTTGGTTAAAGACTAAGAGAAAAAAAATGTGGTTTGTTTTAAGTCAGAAAGTTAGATTAATTTCTGGCAGCACTGAGACTCTATTCTTCCATAGATCATTTGAGCGTCCTGACACACCACCCTGTCTGGCTCCAATTTTCTCTATGTAGCACTTCTTCAAAGGGCTAATTTAGTACTAGAGGGGCAATATACTCAGCTTCATATCACGCTAAAAGTTTCATTGTTATATCTTTTATTTTGTTACACAAAATTTGTTGAGCACCGAAAACATGTTATGATTCTCAACAAGTCTTTGTTACACAGGAATTTATGTACTAGAGAGGAGTAGATGAGAACACTTATCTAGTTCTGTAGTGTGTATATCATAATACAAATTCAGAATTGTATGAAAATATTGTTTGTGTATGAAATGAAACAGAACACAAACATTTTCAGGAAATTATTCTTGGCTGGAGAAAGGTGAATGAACTGGTATGAAGGCTGGCTGTGCTAATAATAATAGAGAATGAGATGGTGAGATCCAAGGTATTGTGGTTTGCTACAGAAGACCAAACTAATCAGCATAGCAGTATGGGTGTGGGAGAGATTCATAAAGCCCATCACTAACTGAGGAACTATTGGCAATTGACTGCTGCTATGGAAAATAGAGCCATTTTTTAATTATTTATTTTACATCTTGACCACAGTTTCCCCTCTCTCCTCTCCTCCTACTACCTTTTCCCAACTTCTGTTATCCTCCCCAATCATCTCCTCCATTTCTATTTAGAAAAGGGCAAGCTTCCCATGGATATAATAAAACATGGCATATCAAGTTGCAGTAAGACTAAGAACTCCTCCTTGTATTAAGTTTGGGCAAGGCAACCCAATATGAGGAACAGGATCTCAAAAGGCAGCAAGAGTCAAAGACAGCCCCTGCTCCAACTGTTTAGAGTCCCACTAGAAGACCAAGCTATACAACTGTCTCATATGTGTAGAGGGCCTAGGTCAGTTCCAGGCAGGTTCCCTGATTGTTGGTTCAGTCTGTATGAAGGTGTATGAGCCCAAGATTGTTGATACTGTGAGTTTTCTTGTGATGTCCTTTACCCCTCTGTCTCTTACAATCAGTAGGTTTCCTTGAACTTGGCCTAATATGTGGTTGTAGGTCTCTGTATATGTTTCCATTAGCTGCTGGATCAAGGCTCTCTGATGACAAATTGGCCAGGCAATAATCTATGAGTACAGCAGAATATTACGTAGAATTATATAATAATTTAGGCTCTATCCTAGGTATCTGTGCCATCTACTATCCAGGTCCTTAAAATGTGTGGCCCCTGTTAGATTGCATGTGCTTAAATAGCTGTCTTCTTACCCATGGGCATATGGACACCAAAAATTAGTCTTACTAGATTATAGAAGAATAAGAGGGCATTGGGAACTGGAGATATATCTTAGCAGTTTAGAACACTTGCTACACTTCCAAAGGTCAAGAGTTCAGTTCTCAACATCCACTAATAATAAACACTAATTATCTATATATTTCATGATTTAACTCTTAGTGACTTCTACTAGTTAGAATATAGGACTTCTTTTCATGGTGATGTGGTTATTTTACTTAATATTAAGGATTTTTATTTTTTGGTTTTTTGTTTTGTTTTGTTTTTTTTGTTGTTGTTGTTGTTTTTAGTTTTTGGATTTTCAAGACAGGGTTTTTCTGTGTTGCTTTGTTGCCTGCCCAGGAACTAGCTCTTGTATACAAGGCTGGCCTGGAACTCACAAAGATCCTCTTGCCTCTGCCTCCCAAGTACTGGGATTAAAGTCTTGTGCCACCACCACCGGGCAAGGTCTTGTGTTTTTAAGTTCAAATGTTGGAAAGAAGAAACACAATTACATTTTAACTATAAGTTTATCATATAATGGAATAATGAATACATTTTTTTTATTCATTTTACATACCAACCACTGTTCCCCCTTCCTCCCTTCCTCTACCTCTCCTGCACCTTCCCCCAACCTACTCCCTTCCAGTCCCATCCGAATCAACAAAGTCTGGCACATTTAATTAAGGCAGAATCATGGCTAGACAAGACAATCCACAATGTGGAATATGCTTCAAAAAGTCAGGTCATCCACTAGAGATAGATCCTGGACCCACTGTCAGAGGTCCCACAAACAAACGGGCTACAGTAATATTGTTGCCCACATGCAGAGGGCCTGCTTAGATAGAATGCAGTATCCTCAGCTGTTGCTCTAGACTCGTGAACTCCTGCAAGTTCAGGTCAGCTATTTCTCTGGGGTTTCCCGTCATGACCCTGACTTGTTCTAGCTCATATAATCCCTCCCCCTTCTCTTTGACTGGATTCCCATAGCTCAGCCTGGTGATTTTGATTCTCTGCATTTACTTCCATCAGTGACTGGAAGAAGGTTCTACGATGACAGTTTGGGTAGTCAGCAATCTGATTACAGGCAAAGGCCAGTTTAGGCAACCTCTCCATTCTTACTAGGGATCTTAACTGAGTAAACCCTTGTGGATTCCTGGGAATTTCCCTAGCATCAGGTGTCTGTCTAGTCCCATAATGGCTCCCCCTACTGTGAAATCTCTTTCCTTGCTCTCCCACCCCATTTCTCCCTTAACTTTACCAACAAGTTCCCTCATGTTCTCTTCCCCCATCCCCTCCCCTTTACTGCTGCTCCATACCAATTTACCCAGGAGATCTCATCTGTTTCCGCTTCCCAGGGAGATCTGTGTGTCCTTCTTAGGGTCATCCTTGCAACTCTGTTCATAAAATAGCAGCATTATTTGTAGTAGCCAGAACCTGGAAACAACCTAGATTTTGGTAACTGACAAAAGGATAAAGAAAACGTAGTACATTTACACAATGGAGTATTACTCAGTCATAAAGAACAATAATATTGTGAAATTTGGAGGCAAATAAATGGAACTAGAAAAAAATAATGATTCTGAGTAAGGTAACCCAGACACAGGAAGATAAGCACAATATGTACTCTCTAGTAAGTGGATACTAAGAGGTAAAGCAAAGGATAACCAGGCCATAATCCTCAACTCTGAAGAAGCTAGGTAACAATATATTTCATGTGGACATTTCTTCCTCATTAACCTCTTTTTCCATGGCACTTCCATCAGTAGTCCTAGTTATGAAGAAGCAGCAGCTATGACAATTTTATTAGGAATAATCAATCAATTCGTATTGTGTAACCAATTAGGTATCACTGGAGAAGACTAATTCTTTCTCTCTCAACAGTCATTAGTTGATTATAGTTATTTTTCTAGAGTGTGGTTATTTTTGAGATATTCCCTTTCTTTGTTGTCATGCTCATTGATACTATTGTTCAGGTCTTTCTTGTTTAAGCAACCATATTATTAGGATATCAGGTATATAGCTTCCTGGTCAATATTAGGAAACATAATCTCAAGGCAGGGTTCTGAGCATATAACTCTTAAAATATTTCCACTCTTTACTCTGTAATGTTTCCTGAGCTCTATATTAATGTCGCCACTTAATAGCCATTGTTCAGATTCTAGTTGTGTATATGTGTGTTTTATATAATACATATGTCATGTATATATGCTATATGCATATATGTGTATATAATACATATGTATCTATATATGATCATCCCATTTTACACAGGAACATGTTTGTCTTTGATAAACACATTCTGTCCTAACTTATTTTATTATCCAAATTCTGATATATACTCAGTCTCCTATATTTAAAAGTCATACAAAAACGTCCTTCAATTTAAGCATTTTCAGTAATACTATTTGCAGTATACCATTTTAATTAGAACCCAACTTGAAGCAATCCATTTTTCAAAGGAACCACATTCACACAAATTTACACTGAATTTGTTTCCTTAAAAAGAAGTGCTTTAAAAACCCTTAAAATTTTAATAAGAGAAATTTAGCTTTGTGTGTCTTACAACATAGGTCTAAAGCACCTTACATTTAATCTGTGTGTAACTCAGTACTTTAAAAATGAGGAGTGTTTGCAGTCTATTTTAAATGAGTTTGTATTTAGTGAACTGGTAAAAAGTTTATTTATGAAGTGTTTTAACATGACTAATAATATCCAGATGATTTAGGTTGGAAATTAATTATAGGCAACAGGATTTTTATACATTGTGTCCAAATAGTTCACTCTCATAATGTACAGCACAATATAACATAAATTTCATAAAACCAGAAATAGATAAATTCCTGCCATCTACAAGGATGTTCACAAGATGGCTTTGCCTTAAGTGTGTGACATCAACACATGGAAATAGAAGCACTCACTTGTGACTTTTTCTTATTCTCTTTCTGTGCGCCTAATCCACATTTCAAATTTCTAGATAGAGGAAAGGAAGTATCATATGAGGCTTTTCCTTGAATCTATAGATTTTTATTTCTGCCTCTGTAATAGGCGCTGACCTAAGTCTTGTCCTTGCCACAGGTTCTGAAAGATGGAACTTTGAAGGTTTCCTTTTTTTTTTTCAGTCCAATAAGGCATGGTGTGAGGAAGAGACTGATCCCTCTCCCTTAAAATGTAACAAACTCCCAAAATGAGAAAAGCGTAGAGGTAATAGTCACTACTGTAATGCTTAGAAAAGTCTGTAATAGAATTCTGAATCTTTCCATATTCTCCTTGATATTCTAAATAGAAGCTGAGATAAAAACGCCAGGACAACATATGAATCAGCTTAGCATTTAAGAACATGCATTATTAAAAGGTATTAAAATGTCATATCATAAAAGCTACATTACCATTGTTTTAAAGGTTAGATGCATTACACATGTTCTTAGATTACTAAGAAATCTATAAAAGCTATCTACATATACATATATGTTTATTTTTACAACTGTAAACACATATATTCTGTATCTGCAACCATGCATGTACACCCTGATTCATGTATATATAAATAATGTGCGTATGTGAGTGTATGTTCATATATATATATATTCATAATTGATGGGATGGAAATAAATATATTGATTAATTCATATATCTTAAATTTATATAGGAAGAGAGAGAAGATAGGCAGAGAAAAGAAGAACAAGACCTAAAGCGCAGGAGAGAGATTCTGTCATTGATAATAGGCAATCATCAGTCCTATCCAGCCTGTAAGGGAGAAGAATAAATGTAGTGATTTCATAAATTGCCTTCATAGTCCAAGAATAAGGAAAATATAGGAATGCTTTTATGATCCTTTGGCCGAAAGTGGTTGTTTGCTAGATCCTATCCAATTTCCTTTGACCCCTTCAGTAATGGCTGAGTGGCACTTCACTTTCAGGTCTTATTTCGTTTTATCCTAACACTCCATAAAGACACATGTTGTTCTCTGTAGGTTGTGGATGGTAAAACCAGGGATTTGAATGACTTTCTTAATGACATGCTGCTGCCCTTTCCACCCTTAGAGAGCTTGATTCCGACAGCATTTTCAGGGGCTGTCAGTGGAAATTTGGGTTGAGGACTGTCTCTATCAGAATGAAATCATTTGAAATTACTTACTTTAAAAGTAGATTGCTGAGGCAGGAGAGATGGCTCAGTGGTTTGTAATACTGCCTTCTCTTCCATAGGACTTAGGTTCAATTCTCGGCATCCACAAGTTAACCACTGTCTGTAACTTGAGTTTGAAGACCTCTAAAGCCCTAACTTGGGTGCCTGGGCACAAGGTATACAAGTGGTACACAGATACACATGAAGTGTAAAACACCATACACACAAAATAAATAATTTTTAAAATAGACGTTTTAAGTTTTTTAAACATTTTAAAATTTTATTTTAAAAATAAAATTATTCTATTGATAGCTACAACTGTTCTGACAATTAAGCATCTCTAAGGCTCTTAAATCTAGATTTCTTTTATTTTTAACTTATTTTAGATTTATTTATTTCAATACACACACACACATACACACACACCATTTGCACTGTTAGTTTCTGCAGAGCTCTGAAAAGTATGTTATATCACCTAAAACTGAAGTGGCAGATGTTTGTGAGCTACCATGCAAGAGTCGAAAAGGGAACCTCGGTCTTTTGCACAAGTAGCAATTGCTCTTAATTCCCGAGTCAACTCTTCAGCTTGAAACTGCTTTTCTTATAGACATCAGGAGTAGTTATTTTGTTTATCAAAATTCCAAGATTATGATTGAAGCCCAGATTGTAAACAGCAGGGTCGTCACCGAAAACCCTGAGTTGTGGTTCTGGGTAACAGCAGCACCCTCCTAAACTGGGTGTTCTGAGATGTAAACTCCCCAGTGTTTGGATACACTAACAGAAATCTAGAGGATTCTAGAGAAAATAGCACCAAATCTCCTTCTTCAGTATTATTTCCATATTGACCACTCTATTGACATCATATTTTATTCACATAACTTCAGTATACAGGCTCCTATGGTGAAGATTAAAAAACAGAAGTTATTTCAGAAGACTTGTCTAAATTGCGGATTTCCAGAGAAAAAAGGAAATGTGAGTAACTGAATTGGATGTATCATTGCATTTACACATAGAATATCACTGAATTCTCAGGCCCCCACTTTATGAATGAAGAAATTGGGAGATTATAAGTGAAATGTCCATCATCACACAAGTAGGAAATAGCAAAAGGAAGGATGTATTTGCTGTTCTTGATTGAAAAACTTTCATCTTTTTGTTCATGATCCTTTCTATTATGATAAATTATAATGAAAACTCAAAACCCCACAAAACTCACTCTTCAATTTTCAAAATTGCAACTGTGGAAGCAGTGTCAGTAGAATATTAAAAGTCCAAAAGTCAGAGCAGTAAGCAATTAGTTATAGTAATAGATTTAGCTTTGTTGATAAAGGAACTGAACTGGACTGGCACAGATGATAGTCACCACTTTTGCTGGCATAAAATTGTTCACAAAATGGTGAGGCATTTATATGACCATCACAGAAACTGCAGATTGTGTTCAACAGAACATTGTGTTCCTACCTGCTATGCTTTGAATATAAAATGTAACTTATGGGCCATGAGTTGAATTTGTGGCATCCAATTGGATCTAGTTTAATATACAAAAGACATCTTAGAAAACGACACCTTTATTTTTTTAAATTTTGTTGACTCTTTTGAAATTTTAAATAATGTACCCCAATACTGCTCACCTCCCATATTCTCCCCACATCTCTGCCATGCCTCCCTACAAAAGGAAACAAATTAAAGTAAGCAAGAAAGTGAACAACAACAACAACAACAACAAAAAAAAAAACCAAACCTAGATCAATAAGACACACCTTACAGTGTATCCATGAAGACATATCTAAGATGTATAAACTTAAAGTGGTTTAACTAAGTGGCTAATTTTGAATGTGAATGTATTCAGTACCCAACCTTAGAGTAAGAGCCAAGAGGGCATAGAAAGGGAGAAAGAAAAATACCAGCAAGTATGAACATTCTGTTTCCTAGCTCCCATGAGTGAAGAGAACCATGTCTTCCTTACATAATAAACCATTGAAAATATGATCTGAAATAAATTTATTCCTCTCTTATAGTCTCTATGAGTTGGTTTGTCAACATTACAAAGTAAGTAATACAGAATATTGGTACCCAGAAAAGTAGATTTCTAGATGTATCTAATCCTAACCATAGAGTCTTTAAGTCTCTGGAACTCAAATATGGGAAAAATTGGGATTTTTTTGAAGATGTGGTTTAGGAAAAGTCTACAATGGCATAAGCAGAGTTTAGTTAGTGATTATGATGTGATTTAGATAATACTGATAACAATAACTGTTAATATGTAGTTTCAGATGGAATAAATACTTTACTGGGAAATGGATGATTAATGTTAATTGTAAGCATAACATAATCTAAAGAAAAAGATCCATGCATGTATGAGATTGTCTTGACCATGTTAAGTGATGCGGGAAGACTCATCTCAATTGGAAAGAAGACCTAGGGTGTATAGATGGGGAAGGTGAGCATTTGCTCACTTCTCTTTGTTCACGATTGGGTTAACAATGTGTCCAGATGCTTCAAACTCCTAATTTCTTGACTATGGCATCATACCAACTGCCTTTTAGAACTTTGAATGAGAGAAAATACTTTATCTCTTCCATTACTTTCATCAGGGTATTCAATCACAGCAAAGGGAAGAGAAGCTGAAGCAAGGATATCCGACTGATATGCTGTCAAAAAAAAAAAAAAAAAAAAAGAAAAAAAGACTCAACCTAACAAGCTTGCTACATTACATACCCAAGAGTGTAAAAGAGTGTAAAGCTTAAGGAAACTGAGACTGGAGGATGAAATAGGATGAATTATTTGTTGAAGGAAATGTAAGACAGTCCACCACCAGGACAGTAGCATGACTATTTTCAGCTATGATTACAGTGAGAATCTGGATCATAAAGCAGAGAACAAAGACTTAAAACATGTTTAGAAAGGAAAGCCTGTCAAAAGTTGGAACTACAGAAAGCATAGCTTCTGAAGACATTAGTAGTTTGTCTTAGGAAAAGAATAAAGTTACCTTATATAGTCTCTGTAAGACTGCTGTCTGCATGCTGAAGGACACACCCAATTAATAGATATTAGAACTTATATGGCACTCAGCCTTGGTTCAAGAAGTCTCCATTACCCCTGATGCTGATTGGACATGTTAATAATTCCTATGCTATTAGATGTTAAGGCATGTACAATGCAACAACCACAGGTCCTTGGATGCTTCCATTCCTAAGGAAAGCCTCAGAAGCCAGGGCAAAGAAAGGTAATAGAAACAGAGTCATTAAAATGGTAATATGTAAAGCTGTAATGGTGAAACCTGATCTACAGTGAGACTCTGGGAGGCAGAAGACTCCAGAAGTGTAAAACAACCCGTCAAAGAAAGCCAGCCCAGAAGGCCATGTTGGAGAGTAACAGCGTCACCCAAGCATGTTATAGTTTACATCAAAACACCACATGTGCCTCATGGCAGAGATGGATCTGCTCAGTTTTGTGTTTTCCCTGACAGATTTCGGTCACCCTTGGCTGATCTTTCTTTGCTATTCTTTTCCTTTCCTTTGGGATGAAAACAGTGTCTCTTGGAAGGACACAACTTTCTTTTTATTTTTCAATCTTACAAAGACTCACAATCTTAGAAGAGATTGTAGACTTGAGCTTTTAAACAATGTGAGGATTGTTGAAGCTCTGTGGATGCTCGAGGATCTTACATAATGAAAGGGACATGAACCTTTGGTGGCCAATATCTGCAAGTTATGCCTTAAATACGAAAGGTCCCAAGTCTCATGGGTTGACTATTTTGTTCCCAGATACTAGAAATAATTTTGGAAAAAGTAGGAACTTTAAGATATAGAGCCCTGGTACAGCAAGTAGACCAGTGGGGGACTGGTTTGGAAGTTTCATCAATCTCTTAGCCACATACCTTCTGGCATGAGGTTCAGCTCTATTCCTTCACCAGGATTTATGGAGCCAAGAGTTATGAACAAATCATCTTTGAGCTTGAGACCCCTTACAAAAAAAACCCTTTCTCAATAACATTTGACTTTATGTCAAGTATTTTGTGACAAAGATGGAAAGTTAAATAACAAAACAACTTATACTGAAATAAAAAAGGCAGTTTCTGAATGGATAGTAAGTAATGCATTAAATGGGTACAATTAAAACATTCCATTGAATACATGATTAAGGTTAGCTGGCTTAGAATCAGCTGCATACAATATTTCTAAGTCAAAATATCTATGGAATCACTTATATTAGCACCTGTCTTTAGCCACTGGTTGTTATGGAATATTATTTAACTATGTAAAAATGTGGTAATGTGTTTGACCTTGCCTTCCTAAGATAGCTGATTGCTCTAATAAAGAATTGAATGACAAATAGCTAGGTAGAGAAAATTCATGTGGGGTTGGTAGGCAAAAAGAATAAGTAGGCAAAGATATCTAGGCTGGAGAGAGAGAAAAGAGGAAAGAGAGAATGAGGAAGAGAGAGACACTTCCGAAGCCAGAAGCGAGGCAGCTGGAAGAAGCAGGAAAGTAAGAATACAAAAAGAAAGTAAAGTAAAAAACCCAGAGGCAAAAGGTAGATAAAGAGAAGCAGGTTAATTTAAGTTAAAAGAGCTAGCCAGAAATGAGCTTAAGCTAGACCGAAAATACATAAATAATAATAAGTCCTCATTTCATGATTCCGGAGCTGTTTGGTGGCACAAAAGAAAAAGCCTGGTGCATGGGGTATGTGGAAATTTACGTTATGATAATGACAGATTCCATATCTCCCTGTAGTAATATCTTTGTCAGAAAGAAGGGAAAAAAAAAAACAGCCAGCAATCTAGCAAGCCTTTCTATGTTTTCTCACAATTTGTTTCTTGATCAATTAGTTTCTTTCAAAATGTTTCGATATCAAGTAACATCCCCTCTTCAACCTTTTACTGAATGGTCTAATGCTCAAACAGTAAGCTTTCTTTTAGCAAGATATAGCCACTCATTCACTTGTATTAATTTTACAAATTAAGATACGATTGCTAATCTTTCTAGAAAAAAACATAATAGGTAAACAGACTTTTCTACATCTTCTCTTTCTCTTGTATAATTTCTTTTCTCTTATATACTTTTCACCATTATTTTTTTCTCTTTCTCCCAACTGCAATTGGATTAGGATGAAGGAAAGGAGACACTTGGGTCCAAGGGGTTCAAATGAAAAGCCCGTGCACTTCTCAGTTAGGTAGAATAAGATCTAATAACACAGTGACACTACTTCAAAGTCATGACTGTTACCATGGGACCAAACCTCTCAGAAATACAATCTTCTCATCCTGAAGAGTGGCAGTGACAGTGACTGGAGAGGCAGGAAAAAGAATTCAGGTTCTATGCAACTGAAGTCCAGAGCCTGGAATCTACACATTTCTTATTAATTTGGCCAAACACTGCAGATAGTACAAAGAAATATTGCCTGTGCTTACTTATGTGTCAGTATAGATTTAGCAAACTGTTGTCTCAAAGTGTTCTGGTCTATGAAGAACTATCAGACCTTGCAATTAGAAATAAGCAGACAAAAATTAGAACATCTGTGTTACTCTTTGCAGAGTATGTTGCAAATATGTTGTCATCTGCCCCTCCTTACATGCCCATCTCCACACCTCCTACTTTCCTCTTTGGCAAAAGGCATTGACATATATCAGAAAGCAGCTGCAAAGATTCTGGCAATTTGACAGTTTGGAGCTGCTTGTCCTTGTCTCTTTATTCCTGTCACAGTCATTTTTGAAAATAATCTCCTTTCAACAATGAAAAAAAATAGGCAGGTGGTTCCTTTTTAAGCTCCCATTTTTTTTTCCCATGAGTTCTAAGAAATTGGACCCTAGAGGCCTGACTGTATCAACCATGAGTAACACTGCCATGGAGATCCTATCTGACACCATGACAGCCAGTTCTTTGTCAGGTAGCAATAATAGCAGTCCATGCATCCACATAAATATGATATGGGTCAAAGTAAATGACGACATTAATAGTAAGTTAGACAGCACCACAAAGAGTCTGAAATATAGGGATTTAAGTGAAGGTAGATTTCATTCATGCCTTAGTTAATGTTTTCAAGGTTGGTCAAGAATCAGTTCAGAACAAACCTATGTACAATACATGAATATTTCATAGGATGACATTTATTGAATGTAGTTGCATTTAAATTATATGGAATATGATTTTATTTTACATTTCATATTAAATATCTTGAATTTTTATTAGTAAAAATTTCAGTTCTACCACAATGTGTCTATGATTCATCCCTTACTTAATCTAATTTCATCTTGGTGTTTTTGTTTGTTCATTTCTTTTTTTGTTTTGCCAGAAGTCTTCCCTGTAACTCACTGAAATCATAAAAGTCTTTTCTCAGACATTTTACTTTTCAGATGCTAGCAAAAAAAGTATAATAAGAATATGGTTGTTTGAAGAAAATCCCTTTTTAGCCTTCTGTTTAATTCTTAAGGGATCAGCTTTGCTGATTCCTTACAGAATATGGCAATCTGTTTGCTTTCTACCTTTATTCATTTTTACACCAGTTTCTGCACAGCCATCTATTGTAGCATCTTTGTTCAACTTTAAAGTGTAAAAATGCAAATGATATGCTAATCCGTCAGACTGAAGGTGCTGAGGTGTTATACCCAGTGAATCTGTGAAGCAGTCTCAGCAGCAGGTTGAATAAATTAGTGGGAACTAAATAAGTCATAATGAAGCAACAGAAAATATTCTTCCGGGCTTGTCCTAATTTGCTTAACATATCATCTTCCAAGTTCATCGATGCTATCATGCAAGGTAAGATTTCTTACCTTGTTAATGCTGAGAAGTATGTCACCGTGCATATGTATAGCATGCATTCTTTATCCATTCATCTGGTAATGGAGACTTCTGTTTCAACATTTCTGTTATTGTGTATAATGTGCAGAAAACAGGACACAGGAATCTCTTCAAGGAACTATTTTCTTACCTTTTGGGAGGGTACCCACATAGGATGGCCTGGTTGTAGAACAGTTCCCTCCCTCACCCCACCACCTTTTTAAAAATTTCTTTGTATTTTGAGGATCTCGTGTATATATAAAATTTCAAAAGGATCAAAGACAAGTACATAGATTTTTTTTAAAGGTTGTTGCAAGGGCTTGGACAAAGGAGAGTTGGGTGATAGTCAAAGTACGTTAAGTTTCAGTTAGACAAGAGGATTCCAATCAACCAGAACTACTGTACACTGTGGTGACTACATTTCTTAATAGAACACTTATCCTTGTGAAGTTTTAAGAAAAGACTGCCACCACAGAACAATGCATGTGTAATAAATGATGCTCTTGTATAGTTATGTGGCAAGACTTACACCAGTGTACAGTGTGGTGTGGCTCTCTCAGGAAAAGAATCCAAAGGTAGTCAAGCTGAGTTGACATTTGGAACTTGCTAGGAGATTGTATAAGCTATGTAAGTGGAGAAGATGTGTCCATAGGCCCGCAGTGTACACCGTCTGTGAGAACCGGCCTATATGACACAGCTGCTGAGAAACAAAGGAGCAGGGGAATGCAGCAAACTAAAAATATTTGAGCACGCTCTGGCTCTTAAGTACTTTGAGTGATTCCTCTAAAAACTACATTTGACCTAGCAATTGCAATGACTTTGACATTGACTACAAAATAATTATTCTTATAGACATGTTAATCCAACTCTGAAGTATTCGTGTTTATACAATACTTTTTAAATTGCATGCATGTCTACAGTCAAATATATTACTACAAGCTGCATTATAATGTGATAAGATTATGTTTACGGGAGCTCTGACCGAAAGGTCACATTGTAGATATTTTGATAATTTCAGTATAATGACATGCATAAAGGATATTACACACCTTATTAATTTGGCTCAACACATGAACTGTGTAGCACTGCCGATGACATAATACACAATACACTGATGATGCATGATCTATATGAATGCATGCGTGCAGAAGGAGGAAGTGAAATTTAAATTTAGAATATTTACATGTTTATTATAATTTCTGTTTGGTTTGTTGTTGTTTTTTAAGACAAGGTTTCTTTGTAGCTTTGGTACCTGTCCTGGAAATAGCTTTTGTAGACCAGGCTTGCCTCGAACTCACAGATATCTACCTGCCTCTGCCTCCTGAGTGCTGGGAGTAAAGCCGTGTGCCTCCACTGCCTGGCATAATTTCTGATATAAATCATTTTGAGTGATTTTTAGTAAATAGCTTCTAAACCTATTTTTAAGCATTCCTGAAATGAGCACATCACATTTGTTTTACCATACTAAAAGTTATTAACAGAATATTAATAATAATGTCAACTACAGGAATTCTTCAGTTCGGAATTTTTATCATATTTTATAATATATAATTTGTTAATTTCAGTACATATAATAATCAAAAAAAGCAGTACATTTGTGACTTATTTTGTTCAACCTGATTTTAAGAGGCAAAATCACATAGGTATTGATTTAGGGATTTTCTTATTAATAAGTTTAGTGTTCTCTTTATATTGACATCCTCTTAGCAATAAGCTGAAGCTTTCTGTGTCCGGTTTTTGTTTACACTTGTTTTGTTTTCCACTCACGGGGAATGTTTCATCAAATTCAGTACTGCAGGCATCAAAAGATATTGGAGGATCTATGGTGAACTTTAGATGAAAAAGCTTGATCCAGAGTGAGTTTCAGAAAATAATGAGTATTATAAAATTACAGCGAGAGAATGCCAGTGAGGATTACAGAAAGCATATAAAGCAAGCTTGTCGTGTAATTAGGGTAGGAAAAAGACACAACTTAAACACAGCTCTAAGGTATATTGTTATACAAACTTGAATTTATTAAATCAGAATGAGTCAACTGTTCAATATAGCTGTGATTAATTAGCATTAGAATAAAATATAATGGTGTTTTCATTTTTGAATATCAAGAACAGCATGTGACTACTGAAAAAAAAAAAAAAAAAAAAAAAAGACCGAACTTCCTTGTGGACTTCTGTAATCTTCCAGTGTGGCTTCTCAGAGGACCAGAATCCAGGTCATCAGCACTGTGCTAAAGTGGGTTTGTGATTATTTATTGATGCCACCCGTGTTTTCTCTCTGCAATGGCTGCTTGTAGGCTTTATGATTTTATACAGTTATTACTGAGAACACTTAAGGAATTCTTGCCGTTACTTGGTGTTTGTCAATGTTCATTTTATTTTTAACTTTAACAATTAAATCATGCTGCATGGACAAAGTCTCTAGAAGGAGGCCAACTAAGTGACCTGAACGTGCAAAGGACACTTGTGGGTTCGACCCTAACTCTGTTCCTGTATGTACTCATCCCTTCCCATCCACTGTCCAGTTGATGCATATTCAAAAGCGTATTCATAACAGTGAATGATGCTGGGAAAGTGGCCTTGCTGTCCTTTCACCCAAGAGAGTCTGGCAGTGCATTCTGGGGGATGTCTCAGCTACAGGGAAAGGACGATCCATCATGGGTGCACTTGTGGACTTTCTCTGCATTTTGTTTTGTTGTTGTTGTTGTTTTTCCATGTAAGTCTTCTCTCATGCCTGTTCCTCACTTTCTACAATCAAATATTCTTCAGCTTGCTTTAAAGTTAAGATGTATTTTCCTTCTGGGGCTTCCTCATACCCATGAGTCAAGCAGTTTTCACTGTGCCCTATTTTTTTTTTATTTTTTATTTATTAAAGATTTCTGTCTCTTCCCCACTGCCGCCTCCCCTTCCCTCCCCCTCCCCCAGTCAAGTCCCCCTCCCTCTTCAGCCCAAAGAGCAATCAGGGTTTCCTCTCCTGTGGGAAGTCCAAGGACCACCCACCTCTATCCAGGTCTAGCAAGGTGAGCATCCAAACTGCCTAGGCTCCCACAAAGCCAATAGGTGCAGTAGGATCAAAAACCCATTGCCATTGTTCCTGAGGTCTCAGTAGACCTCATTGTCCGCCATGTTCGGAGAGACCGGTTTTAACCCAGGCTTTTTCAGACCCAGGCCAGCTGGCCTTGGTGAGTTCCCGATAGAACATCCCCATTGTCTCAGTGTGTGGGTGCACCCCTTGCGGTCCTGAGTTCCTTGCTCGTGCTCTCTCTCCTTCTGCTCCTGATTTTTACTAGGCAATTGTATCAGAAAAACTTCACAACAGGTCTCATTAGAGTTGAACAGGCATCTTTACATTTCTAATTCATACTATGGGTAGTTTTAATAATAATCACGGGGTTTAATTTACATTGTTGCAAAATATGAATAATCTCTAGCTTCCAGGATCATTGTGTAGATGCGATGCTCTTAGCATCACTAAGAATTGAACAAATCTGGGGAGTTAGATGATATATGCAAATGTATATCCATTCTTAGCCCCTTATTTATTGTCAAAGACATATGTTTACTTTTCATTTTTTTAAATGTATTTTCCACTACTATAAAACTACAAATAAAAACAAAGTAATTTCAGAGCTCAGCAATTCTCTACACACCTGCACCTTGGTCACGATTTTGCTTGGGCATTTATCAGAATGATCTGCTCATCATCCTACTGCCAGAAGCCTCCTGCTGCTCTACTGCTCTATCATTGGCCCTTGGCCCCTAATGTATGAACAGAGTGAGAATGGCATACTAGAATCACACACACACACACACACACACACACACACACACACACACACACACAAAAACGGAAAGGAGTGGGATGACCCTGTAAATGTCGACATCTGAGTGTGAGAGAGCAATTGTGCTAATTTATGTTCATAACATTTGGTTTTAATGTGTTCTGTGTAAGAGATTTGTGTACAGGTAGTCTGGGTTTCAAAAAATGTCAAAATTTCTATCTGAAATACAGAGGATAATTATGAATAATGAAGAGCAATGATACTGTATTCTTGTGTGTTGGGCCTAGATGCCTTTGCTAATGTTGCATTGCAAGCATCAAAGTATCACATAGATACTATTTTTTGTATATTTTGAAGAAAAACACAGGCATTTGTGGACTTGCAGATTCTAGGGAATGTGTTAAAACTGTGTTTCACTCAAGTGTGTGAAATTAGACTCATTTTCATAACTTCCCATAGACTTTTGCAGATTTAATATTAAAAAGAACAAGGAAAACAAACACGTTAAGTTCAACACAGCAAAGAAATCACCCCTTTTTGAGGTCACAATGTGTCCTCCATATGCAATCTTAGTTAGAAAAAGCAAAATGACATTAATTCTTCATGTGGGCCTATTTCTTCCTTACTTCATGCAATGTTTTATATGTTCGTCAATTAAAAAAGCAGATGCCACAATGCTCGTGGTGTTTTGATTAGTTTATTATTATTCCAAAGAACTTTAAAACAGAGTAGGACACTCAAAGTGTGAGGAGCATTCATGTGATAATGGAAAACAAATCAGGGATGCTGATCTTCGTGCATCTGAGGAAATCCTGATTACAAATTCCTGCAAACCTGGCACTTGGTGTAAGAGTGAAACAAAGATGAAAGCGCTTCACTGTTAGCTGTCAAAACATTTTTTGAAATTCTCAGGCCTGGAAAATTAGCTAACTGCCATCACAGCAGTCTTTGCCATGCAAGCCATTATTTTAATCTCTTCCTGCCATTCCTATCAAGGAGTTAAATTCTGACGCTTTTTGTTTTATAGAAACGAAGCATGTTAACATTTACAGTGTGCCTTTACGGGACAGCTGTGCCCATCCTCAGAAATGGAAAATGAGGTGTGCATCTCTGGATAGCTATGCTGACACTACTAGAAAAAAAGCAGCGCCATTGATTTGTTTTCATAATTCTACTCTGGCTGTGCTTTCCTGGGTGGACTAGTGAGAGCATGCACAATTCTTCAGGAAAAAAATGAGTATGGGATTCATTTTCAGTGTCTTAACCTGAAATCATTCTAGAAACATAGAAAATCTTGTCAAGTTTAGATCAAGGCTCTCCTTTAACTGAATATCTAGTGACTACACTTTGGCTATAATTTAATGTCAAAACATAAGTTTTGCCGGGCAGTGGTGGCGCACGCCTTTAATCCCAGCACTCGGGAGGCAGAGGCAGGCGGATCTCTGTGAGTTCGAGACCAGCCTGGTCTACAAGAGCTAGTTCCAGGACAGGCTCCAAAACCACAGAGAAACCCTGTCTCGAAAAACAAAAACAAAAAAAAAAAACCATAAGTTTTTCAAATATTAGAATTTCCTATGAACACTGATAAAATAAGGTAAGAGAGAAATTTTAAAAATTGATAGGAAAAATGAGATAGTGATTATGATAAAATGTTAAAACAACACTAGCCAATTTTAAACTTCTGGAAGCTTTAGAAAACTATTTTACCTAAAATTTAAGCATTTTGTCTTTCCAGGACATCTTTTGACAAATACTAGTGCTTGTAGGAATCCTATAACTTGAAGCGAGCACAGTAATTTCCTTACAGATAATGAGTTTGAGATAGGTGTGGCTATGCTTGTATAATCTCTTGCCACGTGCATTATTCCTTCTTTGAATGGAAACAAAGCACACACAGTGAGTGTTTCAGATTCACTTGAGAACGTAGGTACGAACCATTTTTATCACACTGTCTTTTTATGCTGACAAGCACCTAGATTTATTACTGAACAAATTACTAGACTTTTTCTGAGGTTAATGTTTTCACGAGAGCAGGTGGATGGTAGAGATGGCCATTCCCTTAGCCTCCAACATACTGCCTGTGCTTCTCTGAATGAGATTCTGAAAACTACAATGGGTATTATTTTCCTTTCTTTGGCATTTCATTGTTCTTTGCCTCTTTGCACGGTGTAGTCTAAAGGGCATGATACCACCATTGACCCAGGCTTTTTGGCCCAAGCATGGCTGATACTGTAATCCAACCCTAAAGCAATGTCCTAAAGTTTAAGGAAGTGATCACTTTCGGGAAGGACAAAGAACATCTCTGCTAAAACCTTCTTCAGAGCATGTTTCTTAGTGATGACTTGCCTTTAACAAGTTGAGTGACTTCCACTGATCTCAGGAAATGAGATAAAATCTGCCATTTAGGAAGAAGATGTGAAATAATAATCTTAATCTGTGGAAATTATGATAATAAATGACAATGCTTTCTAATGACCACTAGAAAATTTTCCAGTTATTATCTCTTAAAATAATCGTTTGGGTAGATATTCTCTTTAACTCATATATTGCTAACAAGTACAAATTACTGTTGCCTCCACTGAACTTTCTGCATAAATCTACCAAAATATTCACAATGAGCACACAGTGAGCTTCTAGCACTGAGTATTTCAGTTCCAAATGGGTCAGTAGGTGGATAAATTTTAAGAACCTTAATTTTCATTTGTTTGCACAGTAATCTTTGGGCATCTGGTGAATAATTTTGTACTGCCCCCAACTATTTAACTACCAAATGGAAACAATTGACTGAAAATTAATAATAAAAATTAAGGACTTGGGGCTGGAGGGATTCATCAGACGTTAAGAAGACACTAGCCACTCTTCTAGAGGTCCTGAGTTCAATTTCCAAAAACCACATGGTGGCTCACAACCATTTATAGCAGGATCTGATGCTGTATACTGCCAAAAAGTCACACATGCAGATTGAGCACTCATATTATAAAATAAATAAGTAAAGATTTAAAAAAAAATAAATTAGGGCTTTTATGAGAAGCACGGTACATAGATGAATTTTCTTCAGAGATTGTTCTTTATACATTACCCTGGACTGTACTATTGAGATATCTTTGCCAGTAAGGGTGTTTTTGTCAACCTTTATGACCTGAGTTCAACCCCAGAGCCCACGTGGTGGAAGGTATGAACTACTTACGAAAGGTTTCTCTGACCTCTGGATGTGTGGCTTGTAGAATACATGGGACTTCCTCATAAACAAACAAAAGTAAAAAATAAAAATACAATGGTTCGTTATATATTATCTGCTCTGGAAACTGTATCTAATTATAACTCCTCACTGTTGTTGATTATATTTTGTTTAATGATAAAAATGCTTGGTAATAAGTTATTTAGTTTAATTCCAAATCTCAGCTTCTTGATAATCGAGTAAATAAAAACCAAATTATTTAATAAAGTACACCCTAAACTAAAAAAATAAATAAACAAATACAGAGTAAATTCAGAGATACCAAAATTGGAAGTTCTGCCATACACAGAAGAGAAAGATACAGGCAGATTTAATGAGATAGGGTTTTCTTGAACTGCCCTTGTGGTCACACTGTCAATGATTACATAGTTTCTTTCAAGACTTTTAGGCATTGCCCTTCACTTTTGAAGGAAATGGACAAACTACACATACACAGAAGGAGAAAAGGGGGACTGTTTACTTATCACTTTTAATTTTTAATGTTTTTCAAGAACATTTCAGGAGATTTTGTTTTTGAAATAGGTCAGTAGCTCAGAAAGCTGAAAGTATAATGGCTCTTCCCTTGAAGTGGCAAATTTCACTGAGTTTCCCAAAAGCCTTGCCAAGTGCGAGACTGAAAAGGAAGTTCTTTTATTTTTCTTCAAAGTTGGAAAGAGATTAAAGATATTCGGCCGCCTTTCTCTAATGTTCAGGAACAACAATACACCTAGTGGCACAGATAGAATACCTTTCATGAATTATTTCTCCTGTTAGACTTTGGCCCCAATTAATGTTCTTTTAATAACAAGGAAGCCTTGTATCTCTCAAAGGATTATACATGTGGCTCTGGTCTAGGAAGGATACTCTGCTTATAGCTAGTGTCTGTCACATAAAAATATGCTTTAAATTTTTCAATGTTTTAATTCATTCTTTGGTAATTTCATACATTTTGATCATAGTGTTTAACCCCCTCTAGCTCCGCCCAAATACTCCATCACCTCCTTATCCACCCAATTCATGTTCTTTCTCTCAAAAAGACAAGACAAAACAAAGCAAAGAAATGATAGACAAAAAGTGGAGTACATTGTGATGGCCAGTTACTCCTGGGTGTGGGACTTGTCCTAGAATGTGGTTGATTCAGGTAGTGTCACAACAAGAAAGAAAACTGTTTTCCCCTCTCTGAGCAGCTATAAATTGCGAATAGCATCTTGGCTAGGGACGGGAGTTTGTGCTTAGCCCCTCTCCTCCATGCTGGGCTTTGGGTGGCTTGACTATGTAGGTGTTGCCAGTACTGTCACAATCTGAATTCATACAGGCATTTGTTGTGGTGTATATAGATAGTAAGTCCTGTGTCCTCAAAGTCATCAACCACATAGGCCTTTTAAAATCTTTCTACCTGCTCCTCCAAAAAACAAACAAATAAACAAACAAACAAACAAAAAGCAGGACAACATGCAGACAGTGAGAAATTCAGAGTATGCAGCCGTAATGGGATACCATACTACACCCTCCCATCCAGTTTCAGTACAGGGAACTAACATGCTTGTGAGTACAGTACAAGTTGAGCAGTGTATAGCACTGACACTATTGCTACCAGTGCATTGGAAAGAAAGCCAATTGTCATCCAACACGAATTGAGACTGTGGTTGTCTCATCCCTGAAGACACAGAAAAGATCAAGAATTTCATGATCACATTTTAAGAAGTTCGTAAGTTTTGTGTTTTGAATGAGCAATAGAAAAAAATAAGTCCTATTCGACCTCTGTACCTAACCAAAGGTGATTTAGTGCCTATACAGAAAGAACTTAGTTGCTGGCCTCGGGGAAATGTCATCTCCAAATAATTAGAAAGATTCAGCTGCCTGTTTCCCAGTGCCTGCTTTGCTGCTAGTGTTTCAAGAAGAGAGGCTCTCGTAACTAATCCTCTTTGATGAGTCTCCAGAATGCCAATTTTTACGCATATATGAATATACTTGATTAATTAAATCATAAATTCACAGCCTAAAAAGTGTTAATTGAGTTTTCATCTTTCATGACTCATTTCTTTTTCTTCTTTCTTTATGCTAAACTCACCCACCCTCATCATACAGTACAAAGAAAGAATTCAGACCCTGTACTATTAGTATATAAAACATCTTTACATACACACATATGTTATATGCTAAATTTTGCTTGTGTCCCTGA
Organism: Microtus obscurus; assembly: GCA_963919715.1. Taxonomy (NCBI): domain Eukaryota; kingdom Metazoa; phylum Chordata; class Mammalia; order Rodentia; family Cricetidae; genus Microtus; species Microtus obscurus. The sequence continues at coordinate 21,914,214 of CAWTZC010002524.1, forward strand.
GATAAGATTTTGCTCTGTACCTCAGATGGGCAGAGACATCATTGTGTAGTGCAGAATGTTCTCAATTTATGGCAATTCTGTTTCTCAGTCTTTTCGATTAGAACTCTAAGTCACGATGCTAGTTAAGAAACAAATTAATTTTTAAAGAACATTAAAAGAGGTAAAATGAGACAATTGTACATATAGTATCTTTTGAATTTACTAATATGCAATATAACCCATACAATCACACACACCCATTTTCAATCAGAGAGAAAATTAACTATAAAATTTACATAAAATTAAATTAATCATTATAAAATGCTCAGTTCAATAAAATGTGTAGTTCATTGGGTTTGACTCTAGTTTCAAAACTGTATGACCTTTACCACTATAATAAGATTTATCATCCACAAAAGACACAGTACATTTATTCAAAGCTAAACATCAGTGTACATGTTCTGTGCCTGGCAATTGTACTAATTGCATTTTGCTGTGCTCTGTTTTATAAAACTGATGAGAATCATAGACATGCAACATTTTCCTATCAATTTTACAAATGAGGAAACCAAAGAGATAATATATATATATATATATATATATATATATATATATATATATACTCAGATACAATCTTGTCATTCCATATAATATTGTAAGTATATGTGTTTTCAAAACTGACCATTTAGTATCAGCTAAGTAACTGGTATGATTTTACCTGAAAAAGAATTATCTCTTCCTTTTTCATCATTCCTTAGTTGCCTGTAGTTATTTGTGTATGGTCAAACTTTGGCGGTCTTTCCCCTGTCTACGTTGTCATGCCTATAGTTGTCCTTGTTCAGCTTATGTTTAAACAGTTATATTGGTGAGATTTTATGGATGTAGCTAGGACATTCCTAGGAGATACAATCTCATTACAAACTTTCTATTCTTCTAGATCTTTTAATTTTTCCTTCCTCTTTTCTGTAACAATTCCCAGGCCCTAAGTTCAGGGATTGCATTATATATTTGTCCACTAGTACTGGTCTTCACAACTTTGCATTTTGATTGATTGTGGTTTTCTGTAATGATCTATTGTAAAAAGAAGTTTCCTGGTTGTGTAGTTAGGAGTACACTTATCTGTACACATAAGAGCAAATACTTACAATGTAGTTATGAATTATGGTAGTTTAGCAAAATAGTATTTGTAGGTTCTCCTTAAAGATCCATGACTTCACTAGCTCTGGGTAACTGACTGAGTTTCCAGTAACAGGCAGCCAGCAAACAGCATGATGTTGTGTTAAACTCTGTAAGTGGATTTAGTTGGCCACATGGGCACCATTTTGTAGAAGGAAACTGATTGTTCGGTTCCCGGCTGCCCAGCTCCAATGTAACAACACAGAAATTGTATTATTTAAAAGACTTCTTGGCCCATTAGTTCTAGCTTCTTAATGGCTAACACTTACATCTTAATTTAACCCATCTCCATTAATGTGTGTGTCACCATGAGGGCGTGTCCTACCAGCAAAGTTTCAACATGCCTCTGGAAGTGGATTCATGGCATTTCTTTGCCTCTGCCTTCTCCTTCCCAACATTCAGTTCCATCTTCCCTACCTACCTAAGTTCTGCCCTATAAACAGACCAAGGCAGTTTCTTTATTTATTAATGGTAATCACAGCACACAGAGGGTATTCACACATCATACCCTTAGGGTTATTATGGCATGTTGGTCATTGGCATAGTTCATAGTCACAATTGATGGGTAGGACTGTTTGATTTTTTTTCTTTTTTTTTTTTTTTGTTTTTCCCTCATTTGGAAGCTTTCATGGTACCTTATGGCCGAAAAATCTGCATCTCAGAGAGTAAACTGTCAGACCAGTTCCCTCTCAGGGCTCTGGATTGTGTGTTTGAAATCCATGATGTTTTTAGCAATAGGAACTTACTTTCAACTGCTGAAGAGCAAACACAAGCGACAGCAACACCTTCCAGTATATTACAAGTCTCTTGGACCACACTAAGCAACAACAACTCAAAAAGAGGAATTCTCATGCCTCTTGTTGGAGTTTTGGTTAGTTGGTCTTTGGTTCTTGAAAGGGAACATTGTCAGTCCAGATGAGATTTACTCTATATATGTATATTAATATACTAACTTACCTGTAGTACATATTTTTACTAAAATCAAGATGCTTTTTTGTTTTTTTATTAATTTTTTTTGAGCTCTATATTTTTTTCTGCTCTCCTCCCTGTCTCTCCCCTCACCCTTCAACCCTCCCCCAAGGTGCACATGCTCACAATTTACGCAAGACAACTTGTCTTTTTCTACTTCTCATGTAGATTAGATCTATGTAAATCTCTCTTAGTATCCTCATTGTTGTCTAAATTCTCTGGGATTGTAGTTTATAGGCTGGTTTTCTTTGCTTTATGTTTAAAAATCACCTATGCGTGAGTACACGTGATAATTGTCTTTCTGGGTCTGTGTTACCTCTCTCAAAATAATGTTTTCTAGCTCCATCCATTTTTCCTGCAAAATTCAATAAGTTATTTTTTTCTTCTGTGTAGTACTCCATTGTGTAAATGTAACACATTTTCCTTATCCATTTTTTAGGTCAAAGGGCATTTAGGTTGTTCTTCAGGTTCTGGATTTTAAAGTAGATACTTAATATTATGATCCTCTATGATCTTTAAACACAACCTTGCTGTTCCTTTTGCCCACCACTGTCCTTATTCTGAATTTATCACCCTCTTTCTATAACTAGCACCCACACTCTGTTTTAGCATTTCCCCATCAGAAACCTTCTATTCCCTTCTGCATTGATCACCTTTGCTCTGCCCCCATTTAGTATCCTGACAATGGTTTCTTTTTACTTTTCTAATTTCTGCAGTTATTCTAGGATGCGTACTCACATCTGATCCACAGAAACATCACATGCAAGAGAATATGGAACATTTTTCTTTCTGGGTCTGGGTTGCCTTACCAATATGATCTTTTGTAAGTTTCCACTTTTAACCTATGAATCTTATTTTTCTTTGTAGCTGACTAGTATTCCATAATATATATGTATCAATTTTTTATTAACCATTATCAATTTCCAGTTGAGGGTATTTACACTCTTTGCATTCCCTAGCATTGTGGAAACAGAAGCAATTAACAAGGCTGGTTAAGAATCTCTGGAGTAGGTTATGAATTCCTTGAGCATATGTCAGGGAATGCTTTAGCTAGGTCATATGATAGAGTTACTTTTAGCTTTCTGAAAGCTCTCCATGCTGATTTCCAGAGAGGCTGTATCAGTTTCTATGGACAGTGAGAAAGTGTTCTCTGTTACCTTCATCACTTCCAACTTCCAGCATTTTGTGTTGGTTGTTTTGTTGATCATTGACATTCTGACTGGTGTAAGATTAAATCTTAAAAGTTGTTTTGATTTTAATTTCCCTAATTTTCTGGAATAATGAACATGTTTTGAAATAACTCTGTGCGATTTTTTTTGGAAGTCTATATTCAAAATCCAAGACCCATTTTAAATGGATCATTTGTTTTGTTTTTTGTTTTACATTTTTATATTTTCTGGATATTGAACTTCATCAGATATAAAGCTGGCCTATATGCTCTCTCATTCTGTGCAGAATTTTGTTAGTTTTCTGAAGTCCTAATTGTCAATTGTTGACTTTAATTCTTTGTCAAATGTTTTTCTATTCTGAAGTCTTTTCCTCCAAGTATATCACACACGGTGATACCTATATTTTCTTCTAATAATTTTAGTCTTTCAAGTTTCACATATAGGTTTTTGGTCCATTGGAAGTTAGCTGTTGTACAAGGTGATAGATATGGGTTGTCTTAGTTACTTTTACTATTACTGTGTCAAAGGGCATTGGCAAGACAATTTATAGAAGAAAGTACCTAATTTTGGATCTCACTGTTTCAGAGAGCTGGAGTCCATGACCATAGTAGCAGGAGGCATGACTTCCATGTTGAGACAAGAAAAAAAGTGAGGTAGTAAAAAAAGCATGGTGACACACTCCTCCAACAAGGCCACAACTCCTAATCTGTTCCCAGAAGTTCCACCATCTTCGGACCAAACATAGATGAGCCTACGGGAGCAATTTTTATTTAAACCACCATGTCTTACTTCCTGGCTTCTATGATTGTGACCATCATGAAGCAGAATGTATTTCCTCCAGTTTTAAAGTACCCAATCATCTTTCAGTCTTAACACAGTTTCAAAACCCAAAGTTTCTCCTGAGCCTCAAGGCCATTGCTTAATAGCAACCTCCTATAAAGCCAAGAACTAAATTATATACCTCCAACCAATAATGACACAAATATCTATTATCATTGCCAAACAATAGAAATGAAGAATTTGTAAGGAAATACTGGAACAAAGCAAGACAAAAACCCACCAGGGCAAACATCAAATCCTCTGGTTCTGTGCCTGATGTCAATGGAATTAGGTGCTCTTCCTTTCCAGCTTAGCTACCTGAAAACAGTTCACTCTCTTGTACAGGTTCTATCCTCTATATGAAGTTCTCCTTGGCAGATGCTTCAAGGCACTGGCATGTCCAGGACCTTGAGGTTTCCAGGGAAATCCATGTTTGACTTTTACAGCTTCATGAAATGATTTAACAAGGTCTTCATGAAAGAACTCTATCATGTGCCTCGTCCTGAGGTGCCTTTTAAGATTTGGCATGCCAGAGTTTGTGTCTATATTTTAAGGATAATAATCTCTTCCTGGGTTTACTGTTTCCTTGATTAGGATGGAGTGTCCCTTTTTTTTTTTTTTTGACATCTTCTGATTAGTTTAAGGTTGGTTTCTGCTTTGTCAGATATCAGGATAGCAATGAGTGCTGGCATTCTGAACTTATGTAATCAAGGTTTTTTTTTTATTCTTCACTCTAAAGTTATAGCTATATTTAAAGGTAAAATGTATATTGGATACAAAAGGTAGGTTTTGTTTCTTGATAGATTCAGTTAGTTATGACTTTTGGTTACAGAATTGAAACCATTAATATTTAAAAATATTATTAAAATGTATTTCAATTGTATTTACCAAGTTGATGACTTTTATTGTTCTTGTTCTTAGTGTTACTTAGTATTCTAGCAATCATGATTTTATATTTCTTTTCATGGTATATTGGATATGTTAATTCTTCTCTTAAGCTTAAAATATTGCTTACTGTATATTCTTTAGGTTTGGTTTGTTGGACATATATTTTAATTTTTATTTATTTAAATAACATTTTTTAATTTATTTTACGTACCAACCAATTTCCCCTCCCTAGTATCCTTTCATTCCCTCCCCTTTCTCATTTACTTCCCTCCTCCTCCTGTTATTCTCATGTAGCTTAGTCTCTTAAATTTTTTTCAAACTGTTTATATCATGGAAAGATTTTTTTTTCTTCTTCAAGTATGGTTGATACTTTTGCTGGATATATTGATCTAGGTTGGCCATTAATTTCTTTTAGGACATGGAATACATAGTCCTAGGATCTTCAGTTTTTCAAAGTTTCTATTGAGAAATCAACCATTATTCTGATCAGTTTTCTTTTACATATGACTTGTGTTTTCTCTCTTGTAGTTTTCAGTACACTGATGTGTGATGTCCTTCTGTATATGTATTGCTTTCATTGGTTAATGAATAAAACTGCTTGGCCTATGGCAGGGCACAATATAGTCAGGCTTCCCTTGTAGATTAGATCTATGTATGTCTCTCTTAGAGTCTTCATTGTCTAGCTTCTCTGGGATTGTGATTTGTGGGTACCATCAGGTACTTTAGGCAGGGAAGGTGAAGCAAATTCAACACATAATTAAATACATATCCTTACATAGTTAAATAAATATAGCATAAATAAAACATATTAACTCATTCAATTCTACAATGAAACCCATTTTAGAGACATATATAGTTATTCAAAAAACATTACATTATAAAGAAAAAACAGAAATGAGAAAACTATTTCTTAAAATAAAACAGTATTATCAAAAGAAATGTTGCAACAACTAGGTATTATTCACCTTCATTATACTGGCCTTATACAAGATGCTGCCGAGTGTACAGACAGAAGATCTAAGAAGAGATGCATGGTCTTTTAGGACCCTAAGAGAGATATACATAGTGTAACAAGAAGAAAAGGTACTTGTTGTCCCAGCCGCCTACCTATCTTACACTCGAAATAATCACACAGAAACTGAATTCATTTAAACACTGCCTGAACCATTAGCTCTAACTTCTTATTGGCTAATTCTTACATCTTAATTTAATCCATTTCCAGTAATCTGTGTATCTCCACGTGACTGTGGCTTACTAGCAAGATTCTAACCAGTGTCCATCTCAGGCAGGAGATCCATGGTGTCTCTCATTCTGTCCCTCTTCCAAACATTCAGTCTTGTCTTCCCTGCCTACCTAAGTTCTGCCCTATCAGGCCAAGCAGTTTCTTTATTGATTAACCAATGAAAGCGGCACATAAACAGAAGGCCTCCTACGCCATTAAGTCTAATCTTCATGGGTAGTAGAAAAAGACAAGATCTCCTGAGTAAATTGGAAGCATGGGGACCTTAGAGAGGGTTGAAGGGAAGGGAAAGGATAAGCAGGGGAGCAGAGAAAAATGTAGAGTTCAGTGAAAATCAATAAAAAATAAAAGAAATCAATTATTAGATAACAGCTAGGTTAATAAACTCAACTGAAAACTCTCACAAACCATCAAGGTACTCTTTACTTGCCTAAAATGAGAGTCACAACATTTAAAAGTACTTTGCAACCTTGAGACAACTGGAAAAGGATGGAGGTATCAAGTCAAGCACACATAAGTAATCTGGAATGAATTTGTTTTAGTTTATATCACTGAGACAGGCAAAAGTTTAAACTACCATTTAAATGCTTGAGACCTAGAATAAGGGAAGTTCCATTAGTGTCAATCAGGGATACTGAAAAAGGGAAGTTGGCTAGATTGTTAACAAAGTAAAAGATACTGAGGGCATTAAACCTCCAGGTAGTGTTCCCTGAACCGACTCTGCACCAGTCATAAGCCATCTTTCAACAAAAGATGAGATGTTACTAAAATTGCAAGAAGGCTATGCCATCCATTTTTTAATGGTACATTTGCATATTCTTATTAATAGATCTTTCCCTTTATGTGCTTATATCACCATTTTTATTTCTTTTAAGTATCTGAAGCATTTAAATAATTTTCCTAGTCTTTTTTCCCTTTTACTGAAAATAGATTTTTTTCTTACATAATATATCTTGATTACTATTTCCCTACCTTCGTTTATCAGAGTTTATCTACACCTTCCCTCCCATCTGAATCCATTCTTTTTCAGTCTCTCATAAAAATACAAACAGGCTTTAGAGGAATAATAAAATAATATGATAAACAAAAATAAGATTAAAAAAGTAAACTAACACATCAAGTTGGACAAAACAAAGAAACAGAAGTAAAAGAATCCAAGAGAAGAAGAGAAGGGACAAGAAAAAGAGACCCACTAAATCACTCACACACGCGCGCGCACACACACATACACACACACACACACACACACAATCCACAAAGCTGGAAGTCATCATATATACTTAGAGGACCTGGTGCAGGCCCTGTGCATGCTGCCTCAGTCTTATGCATTTACAGTCAAATAAGCTTAAGTATTCTCTGTCTTAGTAACTGAATTTACTACACTCTGTTGAATTGGTCATATGAACATAAAATTAGATATATTTGTAGCTTAGTATGCTATTAGAATCTTGTAACATTCTAAAATCATTCACCTGATCTCTTCTTAGGTTTCTTAAAACACAGACTTTAACAGCATAGAGTTCAACAATGCACAAAACTTACATGAAACATGTTTGTAAAATGGAAACCCAGTAAAGAAACTGCTACAATGAAATATCCTTGCTAGAAAATATGGTGGCAGTTTTACAGATTCACTGATTGTTTCCCAGCTGGGGTTTGCATGAAGGAAAGACAGGGCACAGCGTACCTGTGAGTGTGTATATGGTACATGAGCATGAAGTAAAAGTGACAAACAGTTACCATTATTAGTCCTGTCTAATTTTTCTGCTGCCTGTATCTTCACTTTTTAGCAACAATTTTTCTCTAGTTTTCCTTGCATCTGAAGGAGTGCTTTACTGCTTTTTCTCACGAAATTGAAAATGACCACAATCTCAACCACTACCACACACCACAAACAAATAAATAAACAGAAATAATGGATTCTCTATGAAGTGGTTGATTCTTCATTGACAGGCTGAAGTACAGAGTGCTACTCCTATTTTAGAGTGATTAAACAGAATCCTCTGATTTAAAAGGGACAATACCTTTCACATGAAGAACATCTCATCACTCAACACTGTTTTAATCATATTTACAATGGGCATGTTACTCATAGTAATCAGAAACTTGAATTAACTATTTGTCTTAGCTCCATTACAACCAGTGCTTCATTTTTTGCCACATCAATTACAAAAATTAAATGCATATTTTCAAAATGGACACATTGTTATTGTCAAATTACAGATATTGTAATTGTGTGTAATTCTGCAAATCTTGTACTAATGTGTCTATACAATATCTCATATACATATTTTTCAAAAGTAATTGAAGAATAAATCAAATATCACACATTAGAAATCTCATATTAGATTTCCACTTCTTCAATTTATTTCACAAATGACTTGCTTCAAGTCTATGTACTTGATGACATTTTCCTCTAGGTCATTATTAAGAAAACTGTAACTTTTATTAAGATTGAATATGGGCAATGTTTCCAGGAGTTATTGTTTATAGTCTGAATACAATAGGTTAAACTAAATAAGAGCAGCAGCTATAGTCCATGCACCAATAGTAGTCTAAGGGAGAAGTCTGTAAGCAAAGTTTACTGTTCATGGCCATATCCACACTTTACAGACAATGGGCTACTTTCATACCATAGGGTATAGAATTCAGTTGAGCAGTTGTGATGAGACTGTGTGCTTTTCAAAAATAATTTATTATCTACACCTTTACAGAAAGTGTTCATAACTCCTTGAACAAGCATTGTTTCCACATTTAATACTTAAAATAATTCATATCATTTCTCAGATTACCAAAGAACATAGTTATTAGGAAAAATGATTAAGTAGATTATGATTCTGCATGACAACTGAATAAGTGACCAACAAAACAGTTGGACTGGGAATGAATAGATGACTCCTGGGTTTGGAGAATTCATGTCTCTTCCACAGGACAGTTCAATTTGCAGCATCACATAGGAGAGTTCACAGTTTTTAGTAATTCCTGTTTCAGTGGTGTCATGAGCCACCATGTTGGGCTGCCATATGTTGTGAGTCACCTTTTTGGGGTGACTTCTACTGTGATCCTAGCCATGGTAGATTCCTATGTTTCACAGTAGGGGCATGAGGATTGGAAGAGCTAGGTAGGAGTAACAGAGATAAGAAAGAGGCACAGAAACATAGAAAGTATTAGGAAGGCAACTCAGTCAATACTGAATGCTTGAATTTTTCATTCTGAATTCTGAGTTCATCCAAGTTTATTTTTCATACACTTTTATACTCAAATACAAAAGGGGAAAGAAGGCAAAAGGCTGCTTTAACATGTTGCTTGCCCCAATACTTGAGACATCAAGCCATTAATTCTTGAGAAAAGTATTTGATGCTTGGGACAGTGAGAACACCCAAGACCAAGTATCCTACAGGCAGCCACTCCCAAGTCAAATTTCCTAATCCAAAAGAAGGAGCAGAAGTATGCTTGAATTCTCTGACCTTTGGTCAGGGTGGCACATATCTACCTCTATGGGCCATCCCAATGTCTAAAACAGCAAGCAACCACACCCTAGGAAAGGGTCTGTAGCCATACTTGTTGACAACAACCTAGAGAGAGCAAAACAAAATCAAACTCTAACCTTCAGACAAGGTGGAATAGGCTCACATTTTTGGGCAACCACACAGGGGATCTGAGACCCCACTTCTTCCTTTGAAAGGTATTGCGCTAGAAAACAAAGATCCACATGACAAAAGACATGCATAATTTTTTAAAGCTTATGATAAATTTGAACTTTTCCAATATTTCTGTTTGTAATGCATTTTCTTCCATGTTTTCTACTGTCTCATAAATAAAAAAAGAAATGTAATATTGTTGCCTTATTCTTTAAAAATTTACCAACAAAGATTTCGACCAAGTAGTTGACGTTATCTTAAGCTTATTTAATCATAGTGGAAAAGAATGTTTTTATCTTTGTGCATATTTTCAGATCTTCAAAAGCACCAATTATGCATGCAAAACTTTTAGGGCTTTTTTGTTTGGTTTCGCTTCATTCCTGTTTGCTTATTTATATTTCTGTAGAGTTTTGAATCAAAATGTATGCCCTATTCCAAGAAACTTTTAAACCATTTTTAGACAAAATTCAATCTAATATCAAGAAACAAACTGTTATCCTCAGTTGTCATATAGAGAATGAACTGGACAGGAAGGTTTTTTTTGGAACCAGAAAAGGACAATTTCTGTTGGCTAATAATTTCAAGGAATATTTCCAGCTCTGCAGAAGAAGCTATTCTAATAAAAAAAAGTATAATCATGTAAAAAAGTTCTGTTGTTTTAACTTCAGCACATTGGCTACACCTTAATCTATTGCTATTTTAGCCTGCAATTACCTCTCCTCAGAAACTGGCCTGCTTTGTAGACTGGCCTGGCTGCTTAGGCCACAGTCTGCTGGGAATTAAGGTAGCTTTAATTAAATATCTATTGTTCTATTTATAAGTAAGATGCAAGATTCAAAGGCTAGGGTGAAAACCTGTGAGCTCAGCGAGGCAGAGTAGCAACTAGCTTATCCTCTCTCATCGCTGGTGTCCCTGAAAGAAAACATCCTTCCACTCTGCCAAAGCATAAAACTTCCAGCTATTCCAAATCCATCCCGGCTACTTCTTATATGTCCACCTCTTCCAGGTGCTCTCTGCTGCTCTCTGATTACTTTCTGTCAGCTAGGTTCTAATTCACCCTCCTGACACAAAATTGATTTTATTTAATTTACACAAATGTAAACTCAGGGTTCACAGTGTGATTGAATATCCTCCAACAAAATTCTATTTGCAATATGAACAATTTCAGATTTTCTCATGTTCCTTTTGATGTTAAAGAAGTTTTCAGATAATTTCATGAAGAAAGGTCAATAGGAAAATGAAAAAAAAAAATATTATTTAGAAAAAGATACAGGTGCCATGATACAAGTCCCATGGATTTGGAACAAATGTAGTTAAAAAAATTGGTCAAAAGTCAATAAAATGTAGATTGCCCAATTTTTAAAAAATATTCCAATAATCAGAAATCAAGCGGTATCTTCTCTTTATTATACATTTTTTAAGTAACCTTTACTTTCTAAGTAAAACTTGATTTTGGAAGCAGTTTTAAAATATAATATTTTATAAGGTCATCATGTAACAAAATTAAACTTTTCTTTCTATCTTTTTTTCTCTTTCTTTATTTATTAAAAATTTCCACATCCTTCCCTCCTCCCATTTCCTTCCCCTTCCCCCCACTTCACCTCCCTCTCCCTCTCCAGTTCTAAGAGCAGTCAGGATTCCCTGCCCTGTGGGAAGTCCAAGGTCTTTCCTCCTTTATCCAGATCTAGGAAGGTGAGCATCCAAACAGACTAGGCTCCCACAAAGCCAGTACATGCAGTAGAATCAAAACCCAGTGCCATTGTCATTGGCTTCTCACTCAGCCCTCATTGTCAGCCACATTCAGAATTAAAATTTTAATAAGAAAATAATATTTAAAGTATTTATAAGTGCTTTGTCATTCAGGAACCTACATTTATACTGAGATATCTTTGAATTTGCATGACAGCTGATGTATCTTTAATTCAAAATGATAAATAATAAAGAAATTGAGTTAAAGAAGAAGAGAAGAACCAAATTTTGCAGAATCTGGGAAGTTCAATAGGAATTTGAGTTCCGTAGGTGGAAGATACCAGGACAGATGACAGCACATAGTGAGGGGTGCAGGGAACAGGAAATGATTTATGGGATGCTCTGACACAGTAGTTGTCTTCTTTAAACATGAAAGTAATAAGAACATTATGTATTATTTTAAGTATCATTGGTTCATAGAAAATGTATATTTTAATAATGAGAATTTTAATGAAAATAAAGGTTTCCTGAAAACTTAAAAAAAAACCTGAAATATTACCAAAACAGTATAGATGATACAGGATGCAGAGAAAATCAGAAAGTAGATAAATAAATAAAATTAGATGTGGAATCTACTTATATAGGTTGAAATTTTTTTCTTAATGGGGGTGCATATATAAATACTGTTTTTTAATCTTAAAATTTGGTAGTATTAACTTCTGTATAATGTCTTTGATAATAATTTGTCTTGTGACCAGATATCATTTTAACATTTTCAGTTCATTTTTGCTCATGCATAAAGAAATGAATTTTTGTGACAGTTTTCTGCTTACCTATTATTTTCTTTGTCCTTGTTTTCTCTCCATTGTGCCCATGTCTCCAACCCTACCTGTAGTCCTGTTTCTCTGGAAGAGCAGCTCCTCCTTCTGCTTTCATGTCACCTATAACCCGACACCTTCTTTTGTTATCCCATCTCCTTCTCCTTAGATCTATTTTTCACCTTTTACACATATATGTGCACACGTGCACACATACACACACACACACACACACACACACACACACACTTGATCATGGTTTTCCCTTTCCCAACTTCTCCCAGATCCTCCCTTCCTCCCTACTTACCCATATTCATTCTCTCTTTCTCTCTCTCTCTCTCTCTCTCTCTCTCTCTCTCTCTCTCTCTCTCTTTCTCTCTCTTCTCTTTCTCTGGAGAAAATAAACAGGCAAACCAAAAACCCAAAAAAACCAGAATTTTGAAAAATAAAACAAACCCACAGGAAACACACACACACACACACACACATTCATTTACCATAAAAACACAAAATCAGAAGCCAAGTGGAAAATGGTAGGATAAAAAAAATATGAAAGTGGAAAAATGGTAGAATAAAAAAGGCCCAATATGAGATATAAAAGCCTATAAAAGTATCATTGACTTTATTATGTTTTGGCCAACTACTCTTTGGGATGGCACTACCCTTATGTTTAATATACATAGTGACATTCCATTAGAGATAACCAACTTTTCCTTTGCAACAAGAGGTCAGTTGCAGATAGTTTCTTGGTTAAATGTGGGAGCTCACATCCCCGCTCCACTCAGTGTATGAGGTTTTTAAGTGTGATATTTGATACCTATTTTGTCCAAGCCTTCTCCCACTTGACTCATGTACTCATTTTGTATGATTTGACTTTTCTACCCAAAATTTTAAATGATAAATTTAGGACGGGTAAAATGATGTTCAATGTTTAAATCTAAGAATCTTTGCTTTTTGTCATTACTACTTTAGTTGAGAAATTGTCATTATCTGGGTTTTTTTCTTGAAAGATCACTAATGTGTGACATTTTGTCAGTTGTTACCTAACAGGTTTTAGGTACACTGCTAGACTAACTGTAACGCTTTTGTTCCTTTAGATGGTTTTTGTTACTAGCATGAATCAGGTGCCAGATAAAGCAAAAGGCATACAGAGCATGGCCTCTCAGTCCAGGATGAATCACAGTAGGCTCTGATTTGCAGTGCTAGCCTTGCCCTTGGTGAACATGGTGTGGTAGAGCTATTTGGGGACCATGCCATAAGCTCAGTACCTCATTTAAGAGATCAACACTTTTATGACTTTACTCCCAAAGGATCCACATCCAAATATTATCACTTTAGAGGCAGAAATCTAAATGAAGGCTAAAAGGGCACAAGAATTAAGAAAATAGTTTTCAACTTTAAGTCAAGTCATAACCCCTTTTGGGGGATAGAATGGCTCTTTTATGGGGGTTGCATATCAAATATTCTGCATATCAGATATTTAGATCAAAAATCATAGCAATAGTAAAACTTAGTTATGAAGTATCAGTGGAATAACTTTAAGGTTTGGTGAGAAACTGTCCTAAATGGTTACAGCATTAGGAGTGTTGAGAACCACTGAACTGAGGCTATTCTAACTCTCATTTCCTTTTTTTGTCCTTCATTTAAATAATTAGAATAGTGTTATCAAAAGTTAACAAACAAAACCTCCAGAAAAGAGCTAAAGGTAAAGGTGGTTGCCCTGTGTTTAACCCTTGTAGGCAACATGATAGGAGAGAATTCAGTTCATAAAGATGTCCTATGACCACCACATGTGTGATTTTGTATACATGTACATACACTTATAAGTAAAGCATAGACACCAAATAGGATTTTATTGCATTAGTAAGATGGAAGTTGACAAATTGTCAGACAAGTGTTCTTTTTTCTTTGATATTGATTTTTTATTGAGCTCTATAATTTTCCCTGCTCCCCTCCCTGCTTCTCCCCTTCTCTTCAACCATCTCCCAAATTCCTCATGCTCCCAGCTTACTTAGGAGATCTTATCTTTTTCTACTTTCCATGTAGATTAGATCTATGTATGGCCTCTTAGGATCCTCATTGTTGTCTAGGTTCTCTGGAATTGTGATTTGTGGGCTGGTTTTCTTTGCTTTATGTTTAAAAACCACTTATGAGTGAGTTCATGTGATAATTGTTTTTCTGTGTATGGGTTACCTCACTCAAAATGATGTTTTCTAACTCCATCCTATTTGCCTGCAAAATTCAAGATGTCACTTTTTTCTGTTGTGTAGTACTCCATTGTGTAAATGTACCACATTTTCCTTATCCATTATTCGGTCTAGGGGCATTTAGTTTGTTTCCAGGTTCGGGCTATGACAAACAATGCTGCTATGGACATAGTTGAGCACATGTCCTTGACGCATGATTGAGTATCCTTTGGATATATACCCAAATGTGGTATTACTGGGTCCTGAGGAAGGTTGTTTCCTAATTTTCTGAGAAATCACCACACTGGCATCCAAATGGGCTGTACCAGCTTGCATTCCCACCAGCAATGCAGGAATGGTCCCTTCACCCCACATATCTCTCCGGCATTAGTTGTCATCAGTGTTTTTGATCTTTGCCCTTCTTGCAGTTGTGAGATGGAATTTCAGAGTTGTTTTGATTTGCATTTCTCTGATACTAAGGATAAATGGCTGAAAGACATTTAAAAGGAAATGTCCAACAGACAGGTGTTCTTACGATTTAATATCTGATTCTTGTCTTCCTATTAAGGATTAATAATTCTTATAAAAACCGTAGCTATTTTAGGGTCAGGGAGAGACTTGACTCTAGAGGTGTTCCCAGGAGTCCATGGAGATGTCCCCAGCTAGATCCTTGGGCAGCTGAGGAGAGGGAGCCAGAAATGGCCCTATCTTATAGCCATACTGATGAATAACTTGCATAGCATCATAGAAATTTCATCTGGCAATGGATGAAGCTAGAGACAGAGACCCAAATTGGAACACTGGACCGAGCTCCTAAGGTCCAAATGAGGAGCAGAAGGAGAGAGAACATGAGCAAGGAAGTTAGGACCACAAGGGGTGCGCCCACCAACTGAGACATTGGGATTGATATAATGGGAGCTCACCAAGACCAGCTGGATGATGGAGCATGTGATCAAACCTGACTCCCTGAATGTGGCTGACAAGGAGGGCTGACTGAGAAGCTAAGGACAATGGCACTGGGTTTTGATCCTACTGAATGTAATGACTTTGTGGAAGCCTAGTCTGTTTGGACGCTCATCTTCCTAGTCCCAGATGGGGGGAGGGGCTTGGACTTCCCACGGGGCAGGAAATCCGGACTGCTCTTTGGACTGGAGAGGGAGGGGAAGGGAGATGGGGGGAGCGGTAGGGAAATGGGATGAGGTGGGAATTTTTAATTAAATAATAAAAATAAAAAACATAGCTATGTTTATTAGATTTAAAATGTGTATAATGTTTGTTGCATAATAGACGTTCTCTGACATTTTATACTGTGGCAGGGCAAAACCTCTCATACTCGTCAGTGTGTGATTTGAGTATATGACATGTACTCTCCACAGTTTCCAATGTGAGTTCTCAGCAATGGGAGAATCACCGATTAAAGAAGTTTGCGCATGTCACTCTTCACACTCCCTACTGCCCATTTCTTCTAATGCACTCTTAAATTCTCTACTTCCGTCTTTGTGCCATGATTGAATTAAAGTGAGGCTATGACAAGTGATTTGAATGCCAGTTGCTCCTATTATAATGTATCCTCTGCATGTGATTGTTAACACACAGCTTTAGTCTAATAACGGAGCTACAGCATTTTGTCCTGCGGTAAAACTGTCATTATTTCTATTTTGGCTTCTGCTGCTCCTGTCTGATTTCCCATCACTGGGAACTGCTTTGCTCCTCTGTGTCACCGGCTATAATGGTGAGGATTTGTAACTAGCTTCCTTCAGAGGATGTGCTGGCAGGCTGCTGCAGCGAGCTTCCACATCTTTGCATTTATGTTTTCCTCAGACCATTAGCGGAGTCTTCTCCCTCTCTATCTGTGTTTTCTTGCCCCTAAGTAGTGCCCTTCCTGTCACATGACTACTTGTTTATTCTGCTCACACATTTGGCAGTGTCATAATTTAGAAAGATGGCTGTGCACACCAAGCTTGAAAAATAAAAATAAAAAAATAAAAAAATAGAGTATTGAATTACCTTCCAACCTCTGATTTATTCATGAATTCATCGCCAACTACTTATATAAAACACCTCAGGGTATGCACTTATGCACTCAATGTCCTTCCGGAGGGATTAATACAACAGACCAACTAATTTGCAGTTGGATTCAGCAGGACACCTTTGCTGAAGTCACCTCCCAGAGGAGCTGAAGAAGAGCATAGAGACTCAGAGTTGTCAGAGATCTCTGACTTTAACAACTGAGGAATAGGAAGGCAAGGTAACCTCCCCGGAATTGCATTCAATGTTAGATCACAGCACTGTCATTAATGACAGAAAAGTTCGACTACCACTCCTGATGTTTGTGTTTAAACCCATAGCATTGTAGTGGTTAGGTGGAGAAAAGTGTTGTGAAAAACTCAGGATGTGAAATGAGACCAGAATTTTGATTCTGAAGCATTTGTGGCCTGGATGTTCAGGGAAAGAAAACAAGAAGCCTAGAAGCAAGACAGTACTCTCACTGGTGCAGAGTTGGATATAAAAAGAATATTAGCATTTCTTTTAGTGCAGACATTACACACATGGCCAAGGGTAAATTTTCTGCCCAACAGAGTAATGCCACCAGAATAGCTATAACAGCATTTGTACCTAGATTACATCATTTATCATCAGGCAGTAAAACCCAGCCTTAATTAGGAAATCACAAAGTTAGGCACTTGCCTATCCCACTTTTTCTCTCTCCAACTGGCATTGAGAATCCCTGTTAGGGTTTAGAACAAAGGTGAAAATAGGTCAAAGAAAAACAAACTCAGAGATTGTATGCAAATAATGTTATCAATTCAAACAATGTTTCTGTTCATTTTGGGGAATGGAAGTAGATTTAACATAGTTATTTTTAAACTAGAATAGAATTAGAAAAAGACAACCAGATGGTGAGGAATCGAAAAATCATGTCTTATGTTTAATGTTGTCAGAAGGAAACGTGTAGGGGGAACATACTAAAAACATCTCTCAAATATTGAAAGAATTATCACCTGGAAGAGGAAGCAGATAGTTTAGAGAAGAAAGAACAAGGAAGAGCAACAGAAATTCCTAAGCAAAAGAGAATTCTAAAGAGATAGCTTATGCAAGTATTTTATGAGGTAGGTAAATACAGATTTTAATTTATTATTGTAAAATAGAAACGGGGTTAGAACAAGGATTAGTTTCTTGACTTAAATGGTGTCAACACTAAATAGAGCAAATAGGGATAAAAAATAGCTCTTTTTAACTCTAAAATCCTTTGATTCTACCAGATAGTTATATTTATAAATTTCCTTTGTATTTAGACTCTTTCATGCTTTTCTGTCACTCACTAAGGAAATTTCTAATTTTTGTCAATATTATTTGAGCTATTTTATGTTCAAGTATGTATCCATAGAGAAGTTATTCAAATAAAAATTGGGAATCTGCAAATTGACAGTTGCTGATAGTAAAGTTTAGAAGAAATACAAAATAGAATGTCCACATGTCAGTGTGGAGGTAGAGTTTGTTATGGAAGCTAGGTTACACTATCAGATAGGGCTAAGCCAGTGATTTACAACTGTTAGACTCTAACACTGCTCTGGTTTTAGAATCTAAATGTAAAGTTGAAGGACAGAATATTCCTAAATCTTAAACATAATTATTTAGAGAACCATGAATGAAGAAGGTACAAAACATATTTGCCTGTATTACATAGAATATATAAAAGGTGTGAGTGAATGGAATAGTAAAATATTTAGATATGGATAGCATGGAGAGGAGAAAATGGTAGAAGACGAAAAGAAATTTCAAAAAGGAGCACAAAAATAATATATATCCACAGAAGTGTGGCCTAGCATTCTGCCAAGCACTGTGTAAGGTGTAGATAATATAAAAAATGAATGCAATGTTTATTCTCTTCATAAATTTCTTATGTATATGATAATTTTTATGGCTATAAAGTGTTTTACTTAGCATTTTGGCTATTGAAATTGGTGTATTAGGTTAAAGAGAAATAATGGTGAAGTCAACTGGACATTTTCCAGGTTACATGGCTAAGCAATGCGAAATCCATTGATGATGTGGCAAGCATCCTGTATGTGCAACCTTGGTCTTATTTTAAATTCACAGGTAATTGCTTACTGCAGTGTATATAAAACTGATTTAGCTACAACAGAATATAAGATGGAATAAGTAAACTTGACAACATTATTCCATTAAATAGGTATTTTATAAACAATTTTAAATTGGGCCATACAGAAGTATGTTCAGCTATGAGGGTTGGGGCCACACAGGTGGATACAGATAATCCCAATGTACATGAAAACTAAGAAGCAGATTGTGTGACTATACAGGACAGGGCAGCAGGAACAATGAAGGGAAGCGTCATTCCCTGTCTACACAGAGAAAACTGTGATTGTGAGGATTTGAAAGAAGTTTGTAGATAGAAATAAACCATGCATAGTTTACAGTTGTGGAAGTAGTTGTCTTAAATAGATAAGAATCATTTTATCTGAATGGAAAGATACCCTGCCCTGGTTTATGATTTACTGTTAAATTAATGTGGATAAAGTTTAATATAAGCCTAGAGGACTAATTTTATCAAATTATTCTAATTAATTAGCTTAATATAATTTTATCTTTTTACCTGCAACAAACGCCTTCCCACATTCCAAACAAATTAGAGAAAATAAAATAAATGACTTAGTTATCAACCAGGTATTTACTGAAACCTTATGCAGCAAGACATTTGTGGACATCCCCAAAGTAATTTATAAGTAAATAAAGCTATCAAAAATCCCTAGGATCACAGTGAGGGGTTAAATAGTTTTGCAATGTAAAATGCAAAGTGCCATGGGAAGTAAATTATCTTACATAATAAAATTTAAAACCTTGCAAGTTGCTTTTGTCATGGGCTCAAATTTGTTTTAAAACTCTCTAAAACTTTAAAGTTCTCATAGAGACTGAAGAAAATGAAATGTGAGAAAACTTTTCAAATAACTGGTTTACTTATTTTTTTGTTTCTTATTAATTATTGCTTATGTTCAGGGCCCTATTCTCAAAAAATGCATCTTCAAATATAAGTTGCTACAAGTATTTTAAGGAAAAAAAATGTTATCAGATTTCACAGTGTTTCTTCCTAAACTAGGAATCAGTGGACAATGTAAAATTAATGGAAATTCATACCATCTCTAGATCAACACTTTCACTGATGGGATGTTTCCTCAATAAGTCTACTGTGCAGTGAAAGTATGAATATATAGGTTTAAAGTTTAAGTAGTTTATTACATTCCCCATGTAATTCCCTCATTTGTGGGAACAATGTAAGTGAAAGTTAAACCATTATCTCTGTAAAAAAACAGAATGAAACAATAACTTTCAAAAAATAAAGACCAATATGAAGTCTATTAGAGAAGCAAAGTCCCCATCAATATTGGAGGCCGT
This sequence comes from Microtus obscurus, assembly GCA_963919715.1. Classification (NCBI taxonomy): domain Eukaryota; kingdom Metazoa; phylum Chordata; class Mammalia; order Rodentia; family Cricetidae; genus Microtus; species Microtus obscurus. The sequence continues at coordinate 21,934,203 of CAWTZC010002524.1, forward strand.
AAGCAGTGCATGTCTCCCAGTATTTTAGAGGACTTCATGCTGTTACTTTGATGGGCAGACCCCTCACACTAACTGCAGCGGATCAGAAACAGTTGCTGAATACATACATGTAGAGGAAAGTAACCCCCACTTTTCCCTAAACAACACTGTACAGAAAGATTTCTTCAACATTCATGATTTTTACATGATAGGGTCTATGTCCTTCAGACTGACTTCAAGTTCTCTAACCTATGCTCACCTCCCACGAGCTGGGACAGCAGATGTGCAGCTATGATGGAGGTCCAAAGACCCCAAAATTTAGTGGCTTAACTTAATATCTACAGGCCTTGTTATCAGAGGAGAATGCCAAGGCATTAAAGGAGAACACAGTATGCCCGTACAGTCTTTCCTCATGAAAAGCATCATCTGTTCATTCATCAGACTCCCCAAGGCCCACAACCTTAGAAAGCTTAACATACTACTTCTCTGTTCATTCAGAAGTTCCAGGTGCCCAGACAGAGCCAGTTAACACTATGAGTATATGGAGAGTCTAAACACACATGGAGGATCTAAAATGTCCTGGAACCTGCCTGTCTTCCTTTCTTCCTCTCTCCCTCCCTTCCTTCCTCCTTTCTGTCTTACCTTCTTTCTTTTTCTTTTGTAAACATCCAGTGATTTTTGGATTTGGTCTGAATAACTGAAAGATAATTGCATTACTGTGGACATTGTAACTATCTAAATATTCTCAACTAGATACAAACCAGCTGAATGAGAAAGAAGACTATTGGCCAATATTACCGAGTTGGATATAAACAGGCTAGTGAAAGGGACCTGATATGTTCTGACACCACAGTTCAGTCCATTAAACATTTAGTGGAGATTAAAGTAGGTCACCTAAGTGCTTGTTATTGCATTGAATTGCTGAAGCCTTGAAATTGTGCTCTGATGTAAATTCTTCATATTCTATGAAGAATATAAACAAGGTCAAGTTTGTTTCCAGACGATACGTATTTGATATGTCTAAGAATGGATTCAGATACCACAGTATATATGTACACTTCATACCTATGAGTGGTCGCTGAATTTTATTTTCCCATTTTTAGCAATGTTGTTCTAAAAACACATTATCCCATGAAAGTCACAAAGTATTAATATATACTTTAGAAAATTAATTCACTTGAAAAATCTTTTTAAAATCATTTGCCCCCAATATAGTGTTTTATTTCCCTTGACTGTGACAAAGGAAATAGAGGGTGTATTTAATAAAGTCTAACAGAATGATCTCTGTTAAAACACGCTTTAGTACCACAGATATGTGCAGATGTGATCTCTGGAAATCTGACACTGTCAGCTCCGGGATGATGTTCTTTGCTTGTGGAACTCAGCATTACATACCCGGCTGCGCAGAGACCAGTGTTTTGTGTTTTACTTTTCATTGACTTTAGTGCATGCTTATTTTGACATATTTAAACATTTCTTAATGCCCTTCTTAATTTTCTTCTTTAAAATTCCATGCAAGATAATACAATTAACTCTCCATAGATCCTCTCTTAGCTAAGACAGTTCCTTAGATCTCTGTTGGGATCATCTTAATAATTATAGAACTGCTAATTAATCTATTACATAAAATATCCCTCATTTAGCACATATCTGATGATTTTATTATTTTTAGAATGGGTTATGCATTTTTGGAGGTTCACAAGAGTATAATTTGTATGAGTTTTCTCTAGAGTGCATACTACCAACATTAATGGGTGATATTATTATTTACTAGCTGGTCATGGGAGCTTTTTCAGGTGATTCCAATATGAAGTTATTCCCAAGCTTTACTATTGATGAGGGAATTGTTTTGTGCAACTCATGTGTAAGTGGTATGATTTATCTCCATTATGGTAAAAGAATTTATGTAAATTATTTGAGAAATTATCATGAGAATTTTTTTCTCTCTAGCTATATTATTTATTTAGTCAGGTTGGATATTGGAATTGTTTCTTGTAAATAAGTTGCTGTTGATTCTATTCCCACTCTGCAGACAGAGGCTATAGATAAGTAGCACAATTTGGAGATTCTTCCAGCCATTTTGTCTGTGTACTCACCTTAATCTTCAGTAAGACAATGAATTGATACTGACAATTCTACTCTAATATGCCATCATGTAGATAGTTGTCATCTAATAATAATCCTCTTCCCCAGAGGTGATATATCTGATTGCCACACTTCTTGAAAGTTAGTTAAATACCTTCTTCCTTATACAAATATTTTGATGCTGGTGTTCTTGCTACTTTAGTTCCTTTCAAACATTTTTGAAGCATTTTTATGTAAGTTTCTGTAATAATACAAAATCAATAAGTAAATTATATTGTAAGACTATATGTATCATTGTGTATAATATTTTGAAATTCTACTAGAAATATATATTTAGCTTTTTTGTTATTCCTGCTAATAATTTTTGTTTTCAGATATTTAGGTTTAAGCTGTTCTGGTTTCTATGATGTGATGACTCAGAATTGCTTTAATTTACATTGTTACAAAGAAAAATGTTAAGTATATCCCCATATTCTAGTTTGTTATCCCCTTATCTTTTCTGATCATTTCTCTTCAGAGATTTAGCTGTTTATTGAATGCTTCTTTTGTTATTAAAGAACTTTAAAGTTCTCCATATATTTTAACTAAAAATTTTTGTGTAAAATGTTGCCACAAGTATTTTCTCCCTTTTTGTTTCTGTTTCCATTTTCCTGAGTGTCTTTCATTGATGAGAATGGATTAATTTAGATCATGTCAGTTCATTTTTCCCCTACAATTTTATGCTGTACATAAAACATTTTTCTTTTATACTTACCTTTCTTCTTCCAAGGGTTTTGCTTTTGTTTTAAATATAACTAGAGCATATCTGTTTTAGTCCATTACTGAACTCGGCTTTGTTCTGTTGATACATATCTATTCTCTCACTAATATCCCACTAACACAAATGTCACAACTTTGTATTCTCTTCATGTAAGAATGGTTAAATCATCCAAATATCTTCTTAGTCACTATTATTTAGCTATAACGTGTTCTCTCCTATGTACTCACATGTTTGTGTGTGGGGGGGTGCGCATTTCTTTTACTAAGCCTGTGTGTGAGACCACATGTAGAGGTCAGGGGACAACTAGAGCTGTGGAGTTTATTTTTTGAGACCAGGTCTTTCACCATGACCTGGGACTCTTGGATTACACATTTTTTATTAGATTAACTTCGATATGATTGAACAGATTAGATTATATGTTTATGGGATCCACTTGCCTCAGACTTTGAAGTCCTGTATGGCAGTACATACCATTTCCTGCCTTTTCATGTGGGTACTGAGAATGAAACTCAAGTTCTAGCACTTTGTATTAAAGCCAAGGTTGGAACTCATGCATGGACAATGACATAAGCCCTGGCTTTTGGTGTGGCTGTTACACTTAGGTCTTAACTTTTTCTATGGATGCTGCACAAGACTCAGATCCTGGTTATTATTGTACTTATTGCTTGTGTGACTCAGGTCTGCAAAGCAAGTACTACCTCACTGAAATCTCTACCCAGAACCACTCTGTCTTTCTGAGGCCATTTTGGAGCAGTATGTCAAAAATTAAAAAAGAATTTGCTAAAATTTGTAATAATATCAATTACATTTGTAGATTATATTTAAAAGACTTATATCCTACCAATTTTAAATTACCGAGTATTTGTACTTGGAATATATACCTATTTAAACAGTTTCTTTGATGCAAGACTTTTTCTTATACAAATTTTGAACTTAATCTTTGAGAATATGTATTTCATATTTCTGTGACAATATATTCTTTTTTCTCTGCTTTTTAAGTATCACTTATTAATTCCTCCTTAGCAGTAATACAGTTTTTTTTATTTATTTATTAAAGATTTCGGTCTCTTCCCCACCACCGCCTCCCATTTCCCTCCCCCTTCCCCAATAAAGTCCCCCTCCCTCATCAGCCCAAAGAACAACAGTTTTAACATCTTGGCAATATGTCTTTTGTCTATCTGTAGTCACATAGATCCTGTGGATTTCAGGGATGCAGGACTTATTTTTAATCTAAATAAGAACAATAAATATAGCTTTAAGACTGTAATACATATGGCTGTGACTGGCACAGGATCTCACACCAAGTGAAAATTTACTAACGGCAATTAAGATTTTACTGAAAAGTCATTCATGTAAATACTGACAAAGTTTTACTGAAGAAACATTGATGTAAACACTGAATTATTATTCATTTGGAAATTCCTAAGTAAAACACTTTTTAATAAGTCTTGCTTTTAATACCCTTTATCTGTCTTGTACTATTGGGATTTCTTGAAGAGATGTATTTTTGTACATTATGTATTTTTTACTTTTGGTTTTACTTTTACTTACTACATAAAGAAGGAGAATCCCTCACCTGAAAGCACACATCATGCCCGATTTTATCTATAATATTACAGAGATGCTGATCTCAACTTAAAGTACAATCTATAATAAATTTTCTGAAGTAAGGGGTATATAAAATTACTGGAAAATATTCAGCATCCTGTTTCCTTGACCTTTTCATTTCCTTGAATTATTCTTTATGTACATAGAGGTAAAAGAATAAAAGCATTTGGAAAGCTACAAGTAAAACTGGTGCAATTGGCAAAACTGTTTGAAAGAAGTAAACAAGTAGTACAAACAATGCTGCAGGTGAGCTACAGGGACCCATACAAATTATTTTCCTCTTGATTGGCACCTGCACATATACTGCACCTAGGTCTATAATTTAATTGTTTATTAAACAAAACTATCGACTTTTGTTGTTATTTTGCATTTTTTTTATTTTTATTTTATTGGAAAAAAAAAAGCAATTTCTGCCTCCTCCCCGCCTCCCATTTCCCTCCCACTCCTCCCTCTCCTCCTCCCCTCCCCCCACTCCTCCCCCTCCCTCTCCAGCCTGAAGAGCAGTCAGGGTTCCCTGCCCTGTGGAAAGTCCAAAGACCTCCCCCCTCAATCCTGGTCTAGGAAGGTGAACATCCAAACTGGGTAGGCTCCCACAAAGCCAGAGCATGAAGTAGGATCAAAACCCGGTGCCATGGTCCTCGGCTTCTCAGCAGCCCTCATTGTCCGCCAAATTCAGAGAGACCGGTTTTATCCCATGCTATTTCAGTCAGAGTCCAGCTGGCCTTGGTGAGCTCCCAAAGAATCAGCCCCACTGTCTCCACGGGTGGGCGCACCCCTTGTGGTCCTGACTTCTTTGCTCATATTCTCCCTCCTTCTGCTCCTCATTGGGACTTTGGGAGCTCAGTCCAGTGCTCCAGTGTGGGTCTCTGTCTCTATCTCCATCCATCGCCAGATGAAGTTTCTATGGTGATATGCAAGATATTCATCAGTATGGCTATGAGATAGAGTCATTTCAGGTTCCCTATCCACAGCTGCCCCAGGAACTAACTGGGGACATCGCCCTGGGCTCCTGGGAGCCCCTCTAGATCCAAGTCTCTTGCCAACCCTAAGATGGCTCCCTTAATTAAGATGTGTGCTTCTCTGCTCCCCTAACCAACCTTCCTTTATCCCAATCATCCCGTTTCCCCAAGTTCCCCCCCCACCCTCCCCTTCTCACATTTCTCTCCCCTTCTCCCCTTACCCCCCCTCCCACCACACCCCCAAGATCCCAAATTTTTGCCCGGCAATCTGGTCTACTTCCCATAACCAGGAGGATAGCTATATGCTTTTCTTTGGGTTCACGTTCTTATTTAGTTTCTTTAGGATATCAAATTATAGACTCAGTGACCTTTATTTATCTCTAGAAACCAATTATGAGTGAGTACATCCCATGTTCATCCTTTTGGGTCTGGGTTACCTCGCTCAGGATAGTGTTTTCTATTTCCATCCATTTGCATGCAAACTTCGTGAAGTCATTGTTTTTTACCGCTGAGTAGTATTCTAATGTATATATATTCCATACTTTCTTCATCCGTTCTTCCAATGAAGGGCATCTAGGTTGTTTCCAGGTTCTGGCTATTACAAACAATGCTGCTATGAACATAGTTGAACAAATGTCCTTGTCATATGATCGGGCATCTCGTGGGTATATTCCCAAGAGTGGCATTGCTGGGTCCATGGGTATGTTGATCCCAATTTTCCTGAGAAACCGCCACACTGCTCTCCAAAGTGGGTGCACAAGTCTGCACTCCCACCAGCAATGGATGAGGGTACCCCTTTCTCCACAGCCTCTCCAGCAAAGGTTATCATTGGTGTTTTGGATTTTAGCCATTCTGACAGGTGTAAGGTGATATCTCAATGTTGTTTTGATTTGCATTTCCCTGATCGCTAAGGAGGCTGAGCATGACCTTAAGTGCCTTTTGGCCATTTGAACTTCTTCTGTTGAGAATTCTCTCTTCAGATCAGTGCCCCATTTTTTAATTGGGTTAATTAGCATTTTAAAGTCTAGTTTCTTGAGTTCTTTATATATTTTGGAGATCAGACCTTTGTCTGTTGCGGGGTTGGTGAAGATCTTCTCCCAGTCAGTGGGTTGCCTTTTTGTCTTAGTGACAGTGTCTTTTGCTTTACAGAAGCTTCTCAGTTTCAGTAGGTCCCATTTATTCAATGTTGCCCTTAATGACTGTGCTGCTGGGGTTATACCTAGGAAGCGATCGCCTGTGCCCATCTGTTGTAGGGTACTTCCCACTTCCTCTTCTATCAGGTTCAGTGTGTTCAGATTGATATTGAGGTCTTTGATCCATTTGGACTTGAGTTTTGTGCATGGTGATAGATATGGGTCTATTTTCATTCTTCTACATTGGAAAGGAAGAAGTTAAACTTTCGTTATTTGCAGATGATATGATAGTGTACATAAGCGACCCCCAAAACTCCACCAAAGAACTCCTACAGCTGATAAACACCTTTAGTAATGTGGCTGGATACAAGATCAACTCCAAAAAATCAGTCGCCCTCCTATACACAAAGGATATGGAAGCAGAGAGGGAATTCAGAGAAGCATCACCTTTCACGATAGCCACAAACAGCATAAAATATCTCGGGGTAACGCTAACCAAAGAAGTGAAGGATCTATTTGACAAGAACTTTAAGGCATTGAAGAAAGAAATTGAAGAGGATACCAGAAAATGGAAGGATCTCCCTTGCTCGTGGATTGGGAGGATCAACATAGTAAAAATGGCAATCCTACCAAAGGCAATTTATAGATTCAATGCAATCCCCATCAAGATCCCATTAAAATTCTTCACTGATCTTGAAAGGACAATAATCAACTTTATATGGAATAACAAAAAACCCAGGAGAGCCAAAATAATCTTATACAATAAAGGAACTTCTGGAGGCATTACCATCCCTGACTTTAAACTCTATTACAGAGCTACAGTAATGAAAACAGGGTGGTATTGGCATAAAAATAGAGAAGTCGACGAATGGAATCGTATAAGAAGACCCGGATTTTAACCCACAAACCTATGAACACCTCATTTTCGATAAAGGTGCTAAAAGTATACAATGGAAGAAAGAAAGCATCTTCAACAAATGGTGCTGGCACAACTGGATGTCAACCTGTAGAAGAATGAAAATAGACCCATATCTATCACCATGCACAAAACTCAAGTTATTTTGCATTTTTAAGCTTCATATCGAAAGGTTTGTCTCAATAGGTCTTGATTGCACCTTGGAAATACATACTTGAACAAATGCCAGAAAGACAGTGAAGATACATCTTCCGCTGTTTTACTAAAGTATCATTCTTACCACGAGCCTATTGCATGCTGGGTATTTTATATAAATATACCTAATGCCAATCATGCACGATTTCATTTGCACAATAAAAATTATCAGATTGGTTATTTTAATGTGTAAAAAATGAAACCAGCAAAAGATAAACGTGTCAACTTATTTATTTCCTCAAGAAATTCCACAGTTGTCAAGGAGTATGATTTTCACGTACTTATTATTACTGTTTTCATTTGTGTGTTCCTGAGACGGCATCACTGTCTCCTGCAAACATAACATTAATTTTTTTTTTCTAATTGAAATCTACCTTTACAGAGTTGAATGCAAAGTCATAGTGCATGGGTAGATACAGTGCTATGCCTGCCAGAATTGCATATTATAATTCTGAATAACTGTATCTGCTTTTGTGAAAAAAGAGAAAATATGATTCTCTCAAAAGAAATTCTGGGAGCGTCTCCACTAGAGCTATTCACAACTGACAAATTGTCAAGGAGTTGGAAAGGTATGCGTAGGGGACAATCCAACTCCAATCGAGAGCCTGGCAATGCAGCGGAACCCAAACCAGGAAGGGGCTAATGTTCATGGCGTGAATCCTGCATGTACTAACATTCTGGAATTGTAATTGTGTGTCACAAAGCAGGTGGCTCTTTGCTGGCACTGTGTTTACTGTGAGGTTCTTATGACCTTGTCTTCTTCTAGTGTAGTTTATTTTCTAGTAGGTTACCAGCTCTAGCCTGTAAGCACTTGGAAGTCAAGGCAGATGTACTAACTCCCTGCTATCTCATATTAATGGAGGCTGAAGAATGCCACAGGCTGCACAAAGACACTGAAAGCCATGTCACAAAGGCACTGTGGGCATGGAGCAAAACCAAATTGCCAAATGGAAAGGACTAAATGAAAACTGGCAGCCTGAACAGGACAAAGAAACTCATTTTGTTCGTTGTAAACGATTATAATTGTAAACAAACTGGTTAATGGGAATAAAATGAAGCTGAAATAAGATTAAAGATGGACCAGAGATTTGCAAAATAACTTTAATTATTGTTACCATTCTTCCTTATGGGTATGCTGCATGTATCAAGTGGATCGAATGCATGCTGCACACAGAGTAAAATGGGAACTCATCTCTGATTACATTCTTTTTACGTTCCATGCTGCTTCCACTGTTGTTGGTCTTTCAACATGCGCTAGCTTGGTAACAAAAACGTTATTCAACCATAGCAGACATAGCAGGCACAAAGGTAGAGTTTTCATTACCTGATTTGTTCGTCCAGTCAGTTGCAAAATATTGACCTACAGAATAGAAAAAGAGCAAAGAAACATGACTTTGCATGTCAAAGACCTTTTATTCTGGTGTTGGAACTGTAGATCCACCTCACCTCTGGTATACCCTCACATTATCAAATGAAATTCAAATGTTGGTATGGAAAAGCATGGATTTGTGTTATAGCAATTCAAAGCAGAAGGAGAAGAATCCTATGCCAGTTTTACATTTTATCTTTATCATATAATTTATAAAACAATTCAGAATGACTTATCTTTGGTGTTATTCACCTTGACGGCAACCAGAATGGGCTTAGATTTTATTCTTTAATGATAAAGTGAAAGTCAAGAAAGGCAGTCATTTCCTATTATCTTCCCTACACTTTGTTAGAGAGTAAATGGCAATTAAGGTCATGTTCTTTATCTGGTGTCTTCTTCTCCCACATTGGACTGGGTTTCCCATAAAGCAAAAAGATCTCTGTAAATTGAACGTGTTTCTGGAAGTTGCTGCTTATCTTTGGACTAATTAAATCTTTTTTTTTTTTTGTTTCCAAATTGAGAATACCTAAAACAAAGGGACCCAGGGCTGTACATGAGGGGCTGGAGTGTAGCTGACTAAGAGTGCTTGCTTATCATGCATGAGGACAGGAGTTCCAAGCTCATGTGCCTGTGTAAAAACCCACCCATTGTTGCACATGTCTTAATTTAGTGCTGTGAGGGTTGTGGCCAGAGGAATTCCAGCATTTGGTGATTATCAGCCTAACACCAGGTACAATGGAGAACCCTCTTTTAAGGTAATAAGGTAGAAAGTGAAAACACAGGACATCATAAACCTACTTCTGGCTTCCATATGCACACACACATGCTATATGCATATCATACACATAAGCTGCATGTACCTATTTACATATACTCACACAACAAAATATTAAATCAAGAATAGGTCTGAAATACAGAAGAGAAGTTTGGATTGGGGTCTAGAATTACATTAATAATCAAATTCCAACATGCATCAATTTGTAACTTCAAAATCAGTGGTATCTCATTGGTGATTTGAAATGGTTATGACATGATTATTTACAGCAGAGAAAGTAGAATACTATACACAGATATTTTTAAAACCTCTCTTAGATCATCACTTTGTCTATGAAATTAATGGTCAAGATTAGAGGTAGAAAGTGAAAAAGACTCATTTTGAAATCTGACCAGGTCTATGTTCATTAGCTCTGCTTTGAGTTTATGTTCCTGAATATAGTCAACTAATCTTACTTTTGTCTCAATATTTTAGTATCACAGGTTTAAGTACTGATGTAAACTGTGAACTAGATATTCATGGTAAGGTTATAAGGGGAGCCTCGCCTACTTTTAGCACCTTTGTTTCTAATTTTTTACATGAGTGAAGTTTTTGGAAGATGAATTGCATTAGAAATTAATTCACAAGCCAGATTTAAAAAAAAATGTAAGGGCCTTTAGAAACAGGTACCATTGTAATTCTAGCCATTTCCTGTTACTACATAATACAACCCTGTAGAAAACCCAGCTAAGAGAGTGCTACTTTTGCCAAATTGAAGTAACAGGAGGTAAATGGCAATGCTCCCCTCCAAAGAATCCATAGATTTATAAATTGTTGGAAGCACAGGCTTTTGCTTTTTTTTCTGTTTCCTATGTCTTGCAGTGCCAAGCTCTGCAGTCCTAATTTTATCCTGGGGCATCCATTCAATACTTGCTTGGAGAGAATAGTGCCACCAACTGCGTCCTCATAAGCACTGCCAAGCATCAAAACTTCTTTTGCCTGTTTGGAAAAGAATATGTTGCAAAGAACAGCTATGACACCACAGTAACGTTTCCTTTAAGAAAAATACCCATCTTCACACAGAGATGGAAGTTTAGGATTGAAATTTTCATAGGAGATGTTTTATTACAACATTTAGAAACAAAATGATATAATAAATACTAGAAAATCTCCAGTAATATACAAGGCCATAAATAATTCTTATATTAAAACCAGCAATAGCTTTGTGAAAAAAAAACATACACCAAAACAAAAAAATGATGAAAACTTGTATTTAAATAGTAAAAATGTGAATAGGTTTGTATAATTCTGTGTTGGTTGCTCAGATACCTTTAATTAAAGGATGTAGAGGAAAGTCAATTTTGTCCATGTTTGAAAGAACCATTTATCCATGGGAAGTACTCCATGAATGATTATTTCATGTTGAAAATTATAGCTTTGTGTTATCTCAGATTCACTGGACACAATGAGCTGCTGAATACTAAACATGCAAAACTAAGATGTACCTGTGACAAGTACACATTTTTGAAGCATGGTAATAAAATATGACTAATGCGTCTCTCAATAAATATGATTAATGGGTTTCTCTTCAAGGAAGAAGCCATGGTTGTGCATCCAGAAACCACTGAAATAAGTGTTCAGTTCAACCATGCATCTTTTGCATGTAGAAGGAAGTATTCTTAATGGACAATGGCTTTGAGTCTGCAGTTGTACTAGCAAAAAAAAAAAAAAAAAAACAAAAAAAAAACATTTTTAAGGAATCTTAATAATATTACCAGTTGCTTCCAAAACTGTAACTGTCAAAATTAAAAGAAGTGCCAAGAGTTCATGTAATAGACTGCTCACTTAAGTGAGAACAGCATTTTGCTCTAAACTTCAAGAGGAATGACATTTTTTCTTGGAGATATTACCAACAAAACCTTAAATATTTTGGCTCAGGATGCCTTCCTCTGCGTAGTATCCAATGTAATAGGTTGCAGAACTTCTTCATTAGTATTGCTTTTTGTTAAGTACAAATGAATAGTGACAAATGGTACTTTTAATGGAGAAGAGTTTTTTTTATTTTTTATTTTTATTAATTTATTTATTTATTAAAGATTTCTGTCTCTTCCCCACCGCCGCCTCCCATTTCCCCCCCTCCCCCAATCAAGTCCCCCTCCCTCGTCAACCTAAAGAGCAATCAGGGTTGCCTGCCCTGTGGGAAGTCCAAGGACCACCCACCTCCATCCAGGTCTAGTAAGGTGAGCATCCAAACTGCCTAGGCTCCCACAAAGCCAATACGTACAGTAGGATCAAAAGCCCATTTTGCGGACAAGGAGGACTATTGAGAACTCAAGAACAATGGAGAAGAGTTTTTTAGTTCCTCCCTTGGAATTTCCTCGACATCTTGATCACTTACAAATCCTTTTTTCTTTTCCAGCTCTTCTAGTAAACCATTTCAAAAGATTTCCAAACATCCCCACCTTGTTTGGTATCTGAGTTCGTTTTGCAATCATTGCTATTCTTTTAGTTTTAGGTGTTAGCAGCTAACCTTTACAATAGAAATCTGCAAATTCTCTAAAAGCATATTGTACCTAGACCAAAAGGGCCACAAATATATCAGACAAAATATGTGATTTTAGGATGGAGATGTGGCTTATCCGTGGAGCATTGTCATAGCAGAGAAGAGATCCTGTGTTCCTCCCCAAGCAATAGAAAGATGTAGGGGAGGTTGTTTGCGGTGAAAATAGTAAAGAATTCTGAAAAAAAGTCAAATGGTGTGGTAGAGCAAACAAATAAAGCAGACAGTGCTGGAAAAGCTAATAGATTTTTTTGCTTCAAAGCAGGAAAAGTGAAACCATCTGCCCATGACAAAGCTGCATGTTATTTTGTGAATTTTATTTTCTGTCTTTCTTTTTTTTTTTTTTGGTCAAAAATTCTGTGTTCTATATGACTGGTGGACAATGACAGAAGGCAAACATGGATCCAACTGACTTTGTGCAGCTCTGTACCAGCTACCATGGATAAGTGTGTGCAAACTGGAAAATTATAAGTCTCTGGATCTCGGCAAAGCATTTTAAATTTATAAACCCACATCACAGCAGAGTGGGGGACAGAATAATTCATTTGAAAGCTTTCAAGAGAGCACAGCATTACAGAAAAGGCTCATTTCTGTGTGCATGGAGGAGCAGTTTATTTCATACTCAATTGGAGTTTTCTGATTCTTAATTAAATGTTATAATTCAGATCAGCTCCTGGGTACATAAACTGTTAAGTGGAAGACAATCTGGGGTGGAGTTTTGATACCAGGTTAACATTTGCTTTAATATATACAACGGTGACTGAAACTATGAAATAGCATCTCTGGCTTTGGATTTGATTTCTTATGATCTAGCGGGTTAATTTCTCTGAAATTTATCTTCCTTTCAGGAAAAGGAACAATGCTTTGGAAACAATGAGAACAAACCTACAATTTAGAGAGAGTTAAGATTAATGTGTCCTGTGAACATATATATATATATATATATATATATATATATATGTGTGTGTGTGTGTGTGTGTGTGTATTGTGTATATATGTGATATAAATAAACATTTATAACATATTTATATTGCAATATAATGATAATATATTACATATATACATATATTTACACTATATATATATATATTTCATATATCAGAGAACATAGTTTCTCCTCCTCAGAGACATGAAGGCATACAACTGTTGGCAAAAGTTTCCAAGTCCTGAGCACTCTCAAATAATCATTCAGAGGCTTAATATTGATTGCAAATGCTCAGTTAATAGCTCAGGCTTGCTACTACCTAATTCTTACATTTCAGTTGACTAATATTACCCATCTATACTTTGCCACATGGTTTGTTATCTCATTTTCTACATATCCTGCTTTCTCAGTGGCTGGCTGACATCTCTCTGCCTCCATCCTCTATCCTCCTAGTCACCTCAGTATCATTGCCCCATCCATACTTCTTCCTGGATCTTGGCCAATCAGCATTTTATCAAACCAATTGCAGTGACAAATCCTTACTGTCTACAGAGGGAGTTATCATAGCATAAAACATTTACACATATTTGAATTCACACTTTGTCACTGTTTTAGCAATTATTTGGGGGGTCATCTGGATTTTAGAGTATCAATTATTAAAGTTTAGCAAACATTTGTTATACAACTAATTAGTTAAATCCTCAGCTGTGCACCAGTATAAAAATATAATAACCCTTCCCCACAAAGACTTCCAATAGAAAAGAATTAATAAATAGTTTAGCAATTCTCTGTTGTACTGGACCTAATTAAATAAAAGTCAGCATGAGTTTTCAAAAGTTGGAAGAGAGCTGAGTCTAGTGACACAAGCCAGTAATGTCAGCTACTCAGGAAGCTGAGATAGGAGCTCGTCAAGTGCAAGGTCGGGTTGAGCAATTTAATGAGAACCAGTCACAAGACCAAAATGAGGGCTGAGAACACAACTTAGTGGTAGAGGTTGGTTTGTTATAAGTGAAGCTCTAAGCTCAATCCCTAGCAACCTTAAATAAAAATAATAAGAAAATATTGAGGGAAATAATAAGTATCAGATAGAAAAAACAGAGGAACATTTATATTATGTGTTAGAATATAAATGAAGATAATAAAGGATTTGAATCAGCTCAAAAGTCATTTTTATTGTGATGTTTCATGGGGCCTCCTTGACTACATCAATCTGCTATGATCATAGACCAAACGCATCATTAGAGAAGTTTGCTCTTGCAATAGATGAGAACTAATACGGAATCCCACAAATGGACAATATGCAGAGCATAAGAGATTATGGAGAACTAAATAGAACGTCTCTGTAAAATACATCTCCTCAGGGTTCAAGAAACTATCCTAAGAGGAAGCTGAACATGGTAATAGTAATAGCCAGAGGGGATGGATGACACACGGAAACAATATCTTACAGACAAAACAGAACTAAACACAACAATGATCTCACAGAGATTGTGACAACAAGCATAGGTCCTGCACAGGCACAAGTCACACAATCCCAGGACATAGAGGCAGAAGTGAACACAAATTCCCATCACTAACCAATAAGCTATCTCTAACTGAAAACTGCTTGCAAAATAGAAATTAGTTTTCTTCAATGGAATCTTACTGGATATGCAAACCACACTTAATGACAGACCCCATGGAAAGCAATAGATGGACAAAACAATATGAACTCAATTGTAATTTTGGAGGTCTCATATTGCTTTCTATAGGGAATTTTATAATCTGTTTTTTTCACTTGTAAATTATGTTTATGTGCATTATATTATATATACATATATATATAAAACAGCAAATTTGGTGTTTTTTAACCTTTGTGTGTGTGATTCTTGTGGGTTTTTTTTGTTTGTTTGTTTCTTCTGTTGTGGTGGTTTTAGCCTGTTTGTTTTATAAAGAGAGAAAGAACAGAGGTATAGAAGTTTGTTGAGTATGTGAGAGGATCTGGAAAGAGATGAGGAAGGGGAAACCATGATCAGAATATATTATATAAAAATGATTTCCATTAAAATAAATGGATAAAAGACATGCATAAATGAAGAGTAAAAAATGAACATTCATTTCAAACTACAAAAAACTCCCAATCAAGCATATCCAGAAAGTTTGTGACCAACGTTGGGGGAAGCATTCATTTATAATATTGTAAATTGAAGATTACCCAATGAAAGCTAAAGATTCAAAGGTTTTCCTGATACAACTGAGAGTTTATTGGCACTCATATTTTCTCTTGATTGGATGCTATCTCTACATCATAATGATAAGGTGTTAATTTTCAACCAAATTCAACTATCAATATCTGGCAACATTGATATAAGAAAGCTACAGGCTTTATCGATAATGATTTATCAAGTTATAGGCATGCATAATTAAGTTCATAGAATAAAATCCTGTTGTCTGATTAAGTATGCAGTATTTTGACATCTTATAGAGAAAGAGTGGTTCAAGGATATAAAGTATAATATGCGCTTTGAAGACAGCTAGAAAAATGATTGTTTTTGTTCCTAAGCTATCAGTGTTGAGGTCTGTAATTTTAGCTGTGCAGTAAAAGGAATTCAGGCAGTCCTTCTGAATGCTGGAGGAAAGCATTTCCTATGTTTTAAATTTTGTTGAGCTGAGAGCATGAGGTGTGCTACTGCCTTCTGTTATTTATTTTTATGCTTTATTATGCATGGGGTATGCACTTTTAAAAAGCAGAATTTATACTTCATGTTTAAGACATTTTATTTCCAAAACAATATCCATTATATATTATATAGTTGTAATTAAGAGATAACTGAAATATCTTATGAAAATAATAAATTTATTACATGAGACCCTTTTCAAAAAAGGAGAATATGAACAAGAAGAATGAGAGGAAAATTATTTTTAAAGTTTGCCACACTAGATACTAGAATCTGACACAACCCTAATTAGTATTTAGGTTTTCAATTCTTACTGCAATATTCCTTAATTTCCTGTTGTTCAGTGGAACCTTAATATCATCAAACAAAGTTTGACATTGACAACTAATATTAAATGAGAGAAACCTTAGGACATACGATGGAAAATATGTTTTCGTTTCCGTTGGGCAGGCTAATACTTTACAACTTCAGTACTTACCCCAGGATCGTTTGATTGAGATTCTAACAGAAGTGGAACAGTTGAATTTTTGTTGAATGTGCACTTTGTTTCTGTTGAACTCAACCCTTTTACACACACAGCATATCAGGACACTTGCTTTATTTGGTAGCACAGACTAACTTTATATGGCATATTCTAATGTATGTTTGCAGAATTTTGCTTCCCTGAAGACCATCTAAGGATGCCATCAATTAATTTGCTTTACTGAAGCATTCAGATAAAGAGATTCTTCTTCCACTGTCTTTTCTTGAACTATTCATTCTCAGGGCAAGAACATACTTGCAGGGTAATGACAAAAAACTTTATTGTTGTGTCTTTCCTTTCCATGTTATCTCAGAATTAAAAGATGAATGGGAGTAAGCTAGAAATAGGCCTGAGGTGATGCTTCAGACTAAGAATATAGATAGGACAAGACTCAGAAGTCCCAAGATGAAAACTGTTAAACCTCTGGGGAGCATAAGTTCAATAGATTGTCAGGAGAAACACTGTGAAATATTTGGAAATGACTGCTTTACAGCTCTCTTACAGAAAACAGGCTGTAGAAAGCCGGTAATGTTACAAATGATCCATAGAAAAGCGATTAAGTGGTGTCTGGTAGAATGTAAGTGATCATTGCCCCGTGGAGAGAGGTCTTCTTTTTTCCTGAATCCATCTCGGGACTTTGGCTGCTCAGATATGTGGTTCCTTGAGTCTCCTTGAGCTCACTGTACTATCATTCACTATTAATTAATGAGTTACATAACTTGAATCCAGATTTTTAGGGTTTTATCCAAGTAGTGACTTTTGTCACTTAAATATATCGATAGTATTTATGATGCGTCTAAAATCCTAGTGTGCATTACAGTCCCATGGAGAATGTGATGAATTGTACCTCACTTGGCTCTCCTTCCAGGGTTTGTGATTCAGTATTCCTGGAAGGAGACCAAGAAATGACTCTTCTAGCAAGTTTCAGACAGTAGCTATGCTGCAGGTTCACAGACCATATGGCTGGCTTCGGTGGGAGAGACTGTAGTCACTGAAGTCAATCGTGCCTCAAATCCTTCCTTTGTAGATCAGTACAAAGATCCTCCGTCTAGGAACTAATCTGTCATCTTACATTTCTTTTCAGGTCTCTGTGTGAAAAGAAGTAAATAGTCCTGTTGGATTTTTCTTTATAGCTGCTTCAATCCGTCGCCTACATCTCCCTACTTGGGCATTAGAAATAGTGGCAATCTTTATGAAGTGGCATGGTAGGGAATTGAAAGGGATCATAGAAGACAGAATAAGATTCACTTTAGACTAATTATGTAGCTAATTACTCTAGCATGTGAACTTAGCCTTCAGAGCAATGCCATTTGAGCTGAGGAAAAAACTACTAGGTAACTGTAGGATGTGTGTAAAATAAAAGTGGATAGAGAAAGCAAAGCATCTAGGTGCTGAGCAATGTAATCTGAAATAATCATAAGTGGTAACCTGTGTCCCTAACCTCCAATATTCTCACATAATAGACCCATCCCACTCTAATTTCTATGATTGACTTGCTCATTGAGAAAAGCAGTATATTATTCCTTTACCTCCTTCCTGTTACAGGATATGCATTACCTTTCTATATTGTCTCCGAAGAATTCAATGGCATTTCACTTTAAGAAAGGAGGGTAGCTCTCTAAAGTACTAAAATAAACAATTATGTCTTTTATTATAGCAAAAGGAAAATTTTTTACCCATAGGTTGATACTATATACCTATCCCTATGGTGTGAGGATTGTTTTCCTTCTGTATCTTCATATTTCCTGTGAAGAAATAGGGAGAAAAGCAAGATCTGTTGTATGTTACTGGTAATGGAAAAACAGACCCAGAACTTTCAAATACTTTAAAGCCTTTTGTGAACTCATAAAACATAAGGTAAATTAAATCTAATTTGCATGCAATTTGTCATGTATTTAGAGGTTGGTGACAATTAAGAGATGCAAGTTGCTTTTAACACTGTATTTCTCTTTTGTGTACATTAAAAACATGACACATTTCTAGGAATCTATGAGATTACAATGTTGCACTCTAGTGGCCAAAGGAAAATTAAGGCTGTGCATCGTTTCTGTAAGGTTTTCAGAATTTCATACACAATTTGACCTGCATTTAATTTAAATAAAAGATTAGTAATGCTCCTTTGCAGTGAGGAAAGGATTATATGCTATTTTAAGGGATTATATGTTATTTATTGTTCCACTGTGAATGGAACAATGCCACGAAGTCATTTATACTTAGAAAATAAGTCTCTTCTGCCATTCTCTTCTTTCTTTTGCTTTGTTTTTTTTCTTTCCATCTCTTTTAATGAACAATTCATCAGTTCCAAATCTTACATGAGCATAAAATTTGACCTTAAGTGCTGAGAATAGATTTGATGTGTTATTGTGCTACTATTAAAGGTAGGACAGAGTTCTTTTACTGTGGCGTGTTATTTAGCATTAGTTGCTAAAAGTTATTTAGCAACAGTCTTACAGCCATATCTTTTCATGGTTCTGGAATATTGGTTGTCTGGAGAATGACATACCAGACACATCTCACATAGAAATTCACAAATGCTTTTAACTGATCAATACTCAAAGCTCAAAGCCTGAGGAATAAAAGTACACATGCAATATAATTATCATACATAGATTTTTTTCTTTCCGAACACCAGTGATATTTTGAGACTGTGATGTTTGTTTCTGTTGTTCTAAATTTCACATCAGTGATTCATGCAGTGTTTTGAATTTCCTAAAATAATTTACAATAACAAATACTCATAAGGATATTCATAGGGCGGCTTAGAATATTTTTTATCTTGATTGCTTGAGCATTAATTCATGGTCAGACACTGATAAATAGTATCTTACATTTATATTACTCACAAATTATGTAGAGTTGAGTCAATTATTTATTTCCTATTTTCTTATCTGATATTATTGATTGTCAAAAATAGTGAATAAAACACAAGCTTATAAACTGTTGAAATATCAGCACTTAAATTTTCTGCAAGATAATATATATAAGCCGGGCGGTGGTGGCGCACGCCTTTAATCCCAGCACTCGGGAGGCAGAGGCAGGCGGATCTCTGTGAGTTCGAGACTAGCCTGGTCTACAAGAGCTAGTTTCAGGACAGGCTCCAAAACCACAGAAAAACCCTGTCTCGAAAAACCAAAAAAAAAAAAAAAAAAAAAAGATAATATATATATATATATATAGGCTCATGATAAGACATATTATTCTTGAACTTTTGTTATAAATCAAGTTGAGACTGCAAGAAAAGTTTCACACACTTAAATGGCTTGCGGTTTGCCATATTGCTATAACTAATGCTTCCAGCCAACAACTCCCTTATGTGAGGGAGTACCCCCAACAGATACCCACAGTTTTATCTGTGACTCCCCATGAGTCCATGCGACCATATGTTTCTCTTAAACTTAAACCATTTGGTATATGTCTTTCCGTTGTTCTCTAGAATGGAGATGCAAAGAACTGGCAGGCTACAGAACATGAACATGTGTGAGGCGCTTCTAATCTGGCCATCTAGTCAGTTATAGCTCACTCTTGAGACTCACTTAAAAATCAGTAATCTTATGTTTGGATTTACTGTTTTAGGCCAATGCTTGGTATATCTAGCAAAGAAAACTAGGCTGAAATGTTTAAGTCCACTCATTCTCTCTGATGGACAAATGGGAATTTTACTAAATTTAACTAAGTACACACATTCCTAAGAAACATAAGTGAATTCTTTTTAAAATATATTATTTTGTAATACTTCATACAGCTTCATACAGACACAGAAACAGGGGCACCAATAGATTCAAAGAATAAAGATATATGATTTCAATGGAAGTATTTTCTTTCCAAGCAACATAATTAAACCAAAATATTAAAATCTAGAACCAAAAAGAAGTGGACCCTGGAATAGCTAACAAACTGAATCAATATGTGCTGACGACAGGAACTGCAGTTGAACAGGGTTGTCAATACTATAAACAGTGAGTTTTTCAAATGCTCCACCAAGTAACTATCCTAAGAAACGAGGGCTCTAGCAATGTTTCAGATTCCTCCCAGAGATTACTGGAGTCATATTGCATTAAATACTATCCATGTAGCCTAGTCAAAACAGCAGGGCTGACAGCAGGCACTGTATTATAGAGGTCTATGGAAATCACTTGGAAACATGAGCGAAAATAGAATAAGCTCAGCAGGAGAAAGAGTGCTGAGTAGTCAAAACTGTAAATGCCAATTAGCCTCTTGTTTCCAATTTCTCAGCACTATAGGTATACCCATGTATTTAAATTTTAAGAGTAGTCACTTATCTTCCATAACTCCCCCAAAAAAATTATTCAAGGAAAAAGACCTATTATCTATATCACTGCCATGTGACACTATTAAACTTATTAAAGTCTTTAATTGTTCTAATAATTTTGTTTTATTTATAATGCACCACAGATGTATGATACTTAAATATTTAAGTAACAGCATCAGAGCTACTTCCTAAATGCATTGTTCAGTTCAGAGTTCTGTTAAACTGTTTAGAAGTATACTAAAGAGAATCTTATGACAGTTATTTTCTAAAATATATTTGATCATGACTCCATCATTATTGCAAATTATGCTTAGTGTTCATTCAGGCATTGGATATGAGAACCAGAAAAACTCAAACATAATCAAAAACTTTGGTGCTGAATGAATTGAAGACCCAAAGAGGGACACATGCAATTGTCTTCAGCAGCTGAATATGACTGCATACCTTTCCTATTGATTCTCTAAGCAGAATTGTGAGCATTTGACTGTTGTTCACAAGAGTCCATTTTGTCAGCTAGATTCATGTGTTTGTATTAATTTTGGCTGTATGCAGCTGAAAGCCCAGATGTACTCATTACATAAAAGGAAATCCCAAAGGGTAGCAGAATAGGTTAGATTAGAACTGTATCCCCTGGAAGTGGTATGTTGGCATCAAGATCTCTAGTGTCTCAGAATCTGGCCTTATTTGGATAAGATTTTATTTTACCGAGTTAGTCAATTTAAAATAAGATGATGAAATAAGTGTGTGCTCTAATCAAAGTATGTGTAATTTCCTTCTTTAAAAGAACAAGAAATTTTGATATAAAATAGACAAGAGCAGCGATATGGTAGTACGAAGAGCGAATGTTAGGAAGGAAAAGCAAATGAAGAATACCTGAGTTTGAGAGTGACTGGTATGTATGTGTGTTGGGGATGGAGTGTAGAAATAGACTAATGGAGGCTTAGCCTAAACGGAGCTGGACAGGACCAAAGCCTTGATTTTGGACTTCTCTCTTCCACAACCATTGAAACATTAGATTTCTTCTGTTCTGAGCCAGTTGTAATTCAACCCTAAGCAAATATGTACATGGTATCTAAACAGTGTAACTAGAGGTCTGCAGTCATTTCTCTGCCAATAGTTTCTTCTTTCCCTTTTTCGTGGATCACCTTAAATTTTCAGGCTACTCTTATGTAGTAATGAAGTCGTCTCAAAAGCAGTTCCCTTTTATCCAAGTAAAACAGAGACAGCTTACTTCCTTCCCTCTTTCTCTCCCTCTCTCCCTTTATTTCCCGCTTCCTCCCTCCCTCTCCCACTCTTTCTCTTAATCTTATAAGTATGGTATAACAAGAACTTCTACTGATGTGACCAACCTTTAGCAAGTATCCTGGAAGAAAACTGCTGACGGCCTTAAACCTTGGTCTATAAGCAGCTACTAGTAAATGTGGATTTATCATCCTGGATATGGAGAGATTGATACTAATATCTTGGGTTTATTAACACCTCTGGTGTTTCCTTAAATTCCAGAATTAGAAGTGATTTACAGCGGGTAATCTGTATCTGAGAAGGCCAATATTTATTTTAGAGGGAAAAAGAGATAATCACAGGATACACACATCATCCCATCCTTTCTAGCATATAGACACTAGAACATGTGCATATTATTTAATGTGTTTCACAGTGTGGATGTCTTCTGTGAGCATTCATATGTAGCATACATATCCAGGCTTTCTGAGGTCACCTTAAAGGCTTGGGGCATGAATTCTAAATAAATCTTGCTTCCAACTTGTCCTCTATCTTCAGCTCTGAGGAACCTGAACATGTATCAAACTTTGCTATTAGGCTATTAGGCATGGGTCAGCTCAATTCGTAATTTCAGATCATATGTATTTCAAAAAAAAAACATAAAAAATAGAATCCTAAATTACTTCTTTGAGAAAATCCTTCCTTTGCTACTTCTCTAAGGAGTGAAAAGACCTAGAGGTCCATTCTAATGAGTGTGTGGACTAATCAGCTGCTGCTTTCAAGCTAGTAGTTCCTCCCATCTATGGATGGCTTGCCTTCAATCTCTTTGTGTTCCCTTCCTGTATTGTACTATTTCTATCATGTCTTCCATACCCCCTGTTTCTTACTGGACTCAAGTCAGTAGAGTAGAAGATCACTGTTAATAATGGTTCTAGTTCATGTTGACTGTCAATGGGTAATTATTGTACAGCCGTACGGAAACTTGAGACATAACAATAGCACATATGAGAAAAGAAAGTGAACCTGGAAACACCTAAGAGATCTTTTCATATATCTGGATTTCGGACAAGGAAACTATTTTCCCCACTCCCAGTTTACTGTCTTTTTGAGTCTTCCTTGTCTCATACTTCATAAACATTATAGTTTTGCTTGTGCTTAAGTTTTTTAATATGTTACAACTTTACCAGAAAAATGAATATGTTGAATGAGGAGCGGCAGGGCTGTGTCTCCGTACCCGGCCGCCCGCATGGCTAGCTTATGCCCTGAAATAACTACACGGAAACTGTATTCATTTAATCACTGCCTGGCCCATTATCTCCAGCCTCTTATTGGCTAGCTCTTGCACCTGGACTAGCCCATTTCTGATAATCTGTGTAGCACCCCATGGTGTGCTTACCGGGAGATTCTAGCCTGCGTCTCTCTGGAGTGGAATCATCATGGCGACTCCTCTCGACTCAGCTTCCTTCTCCCAGAATCCTCTTCTGTCTACTCCGCCTACCTAATTTTCTGTCCTATGAGGGCCCAGGCAGTTTCTTTATTAGTTAGCCAATGAAAGCAACAGATAAGATACAAGACCCACCTCCATCATGAATAACTATATAAAAGACTCAAGATTCAATGATTTACAAATTTTAAGAAAGATTCTAAACACTGCTGCTGAATGCATCCAATAATACTTAAAAATTGAGCCTAAAGAGTTAATTTGCTTGCATAAGAGCTTAATTAATAGCCCAGATACATTTCATACATAGAGAAATACGCCTCATTAAATACTTTTTTGACGAGTTCCAAAACAGAAGGACACACCATGGCTGATTTTCCTTTCCTCTGGACCTCTCTGAATCACTATTACTTTTTGGAAGACACTGGTTTTCCTACTGGGTGTGGACATTCTCTAAACCTAGATAATACCTCTTATTTCTCCAATTCTGTTAAGAAACGGCATTGATTTCATAATACCTCATTACTCTAGTTGTGTTTAAAAAGTGTACTGATTAATATCTTTACAAATACTAAAATGGAAGTGTTAACAGAGAGGATTTCTTTAGATGCTTTTAAAATGAAAATAAATAGATTTAAGACTAAAGAAGTGTTGCTTGGTGAATTCACTCTCTGGAAACTCTAGAAAGAGATTACCTTACAAGGCAGCTTTGTTTTCTTAAAGATTTCTGCACTTGCAGCTTTCAGTAGTCAGCTTCTCTAATAAAAATGACTACGTTAAGTGAATGATAACCTAATAACTACCTCTCAAAGGCCAGACAATATAGCATAGAACATACATTAGACACTTATTTATCCACATTTATGTGAACTACACCTAAACACATACATAAATCAATTCTATTATGTTGTGCACATCAGATATTTATGAGAAAATAAAACTGCCTGACTTATGTAAGCCAGTCAGATCAAATCTCAGAAACTCATATTCTCGCCATGTCTACAGCATTGGGAAGTAAATGAGAATGATGGACTCAGAAACACATTTCTTAATTTTCTTATTTACATCTGAGACTTGCTAGATCCGTCCCTTCAGAAGGTTAAATCAAGTCTAAAGTCCCACTTTTCCACATGTCTTCATCCACATGTTAAAGTAAAGCAGCATCTCCTTCATTGGAGCATGGATGAGAGGAGGGTATTAAAGGAAAGCTTATGCAAAACTGAGAAATTAGCAAGTATGTAATTAATAATTAATGTGTGCACATCTGTAAATGTCAATTTTAGTCCAGCAGTAGGAGCACATTAATGTAGCTAATGTGAAAGAAAGTGGCAGCAGACCCAAGAAAGAGGCAAATATCTTAGCACAGGATGCTAGTACACAAGTACCAGGGGTTAGCTGGCATAGAAACGAGTCATCTGTCTTACTCTGGAAGCAAACAAGGCCAAGATCATCAAGACACCATTTAGTCCTTGGAAAGGATACAACACACTGTGCCCTCAAATGACAATGAACAAGATGAGCCCAAACTCCTCTTCTCTTCTCTTCTCTTCTCTTCTCTTCTCTTCTCTTCTCTTCTCTTCTCTTCTCCTCTCCTCTCCTCTCCTCTCCTCTCCTCTCCTCTCCTCTTTTCTTTTCTTCTTGTAATGACATTAATACTATCAGGGTAACATAGCCCTCATAATTTATTCTAAACCTCATCACTTCTCAAACTCTACAGTAAATAATAATGAATGTTCGGAACCTAGAGTTTGGAACCCAAGTACTACACCATTAACTAGGGCCTTATGCAATGTTTGTCATATCTGTTTTACTCAAAAAGATCACATGTGTGCATGTGCATGTATGTGTGTTAATCATTATGGATTTTCTACTAATTTGACATGAAATAAATTATACATAGTTATTTAGAAACAAATCCATGCATTGTTAAAATGTAGGATAAAATCAAAATATGTTCTTCATATTTGTTGCTGAATATCTAATGTATCAACTGGTACATTACAGATGCTAAATGTATGCTTTCTAGATGAAGGACTATGAGGACAGAAGGAGAGGGGGAAAAGAAGTGGTAATATGGATAGTTCAATTAATAGACTTGAAAGGAAGGAAGAAATTGGCTGAGAAGTAGGAGTTGGTGGTTTTCCACTAGGGAAAGCCGACTTTCGGTGAGAAACATCTGTTCTTGGGCCTGGATCTTGTTAACTGTATAACCCAGCCTTAATCTTATACCTGTTTTTTTTAAGAGTGGGTAATAACCACCTTGTTTTGAGAATTAGATGAGATAAGGTGTGAAGGAAAATGTCTAATTCTCCAATACCTGTAATATAAACAGTGCTCCACCAATGTCAGCACCTCTTCTTTTACGTACCTTGGCCTGATTTTACCTTCAAACGCAGGGTTTCAGTGTGCTTCAAGCTCCAGTGGAACAGATGATTCGAAGGTGGAGAATGACACAGTTCCAACTCTTAACACATCTCCCTCCTGCGCTGCTTCTCTGCGGAGTTTGCCACTGAGCAGATGCCTTTTTTAACCTCGCTGTTTGTATGATCTCATCTTTAGAGAAAGTTTCCTTCCTGCATTCCTTTTTATTCTGCCATTTTCCTAGCCAGGAGCACAGACCGCAGTGCTACCCCATCAGAAGGTTGGATTGCACTGTGTGCATCACAATGATTTCTAAGGTAGAATGTCAGTCAGTGTGGTACTTCCATAAATAATATATGATTTTGAGATCACATTACTTTTGTACTACTTATAGGTTTAAAAACATATTTGACCAAATAGCTAAGTTAATAGCTACATTCAAGAAAGAAAAACTTTCATTTGTTTACTAGAAGTTCACCAGAAAGAAAAAAAATGTTCTTTAACACAAGAAGCAGATGCTTCTTTTATAATTGACATTTTGGAGGAAAAAGAAATTACAGTATGACCAAAACTGTAGAAAATGTATTATGGAATGTAAGAGTTTTCATAGTGTGGAAAGGGTGGGTCCTAGTTAACGTTTCTAATACTTACAAGGAAATATTTGAGAACAACCTTTGCCAAAATTATATCCAAGTCTCCCTGAACAAAACATTCTTCAAAACCATGATAATGCTTCTCTTGTTCTTCCCTAACCTGGCAAATGTACTTTTTGCTTAAAAATAAAAATGATTTTATTCAATATTTATAGGAAATAATATACTAGGTTCATTGGACTCAGTGGCATCTGTATATTATCTGTGTTATATGGGTGTCAAATCTGCAATGAGAAAATAGCAAGTTTATTATTATTATAAATATTATGCCTAAGATGTATGTGTCTTGGAAAGGAGTATATGTTTAACATGGTGATAGGAATTTTGTAATAACTATGACAAATGAGCATTATATTAACATTCTCTTTTAATAGAGTGTTAATAAGAAAAAGGCAGTGGACTTTCTGTAATTTTCTAATAAATGCTTGTATAGAGTACCTTCTGTAGTTTACTATTCATTGAACCCCAAAGCCTCCACCAGAAAGCTTTAGTAACATTAAATGAAAGACACAATAAAATCAATCAAGAATAGACGATCAGGAGGGTTCTATGATGCTTTATTCTTCTTATTGATATGTTACATCATGATTGGATTATTTCTTTATTTATAACATTACTTATTAGAACATTTGCTTTCTGTTTGGTTTACTGTATAAAGACACAGTGTTATAGCATCACAGGACTTGTTTTTTTTTTTCTGGTCATATGGATCTTTAATTGCTGCATTGTTTGCTTCTCTTCTGATCTTTTATCTGTTTTAGTTGGCACCAGCCCATGCTACAATCATGTCTGTCTTTTCTCTGGTCCATTCTTCAATAGATACTTTACTTAAGAAGTAATCTGTCAGTGATAGCTCATTTCCTTGCACTTACATTCGGTTGAAAAAGCAAATACACATGTGAAAATGTGTTGTCACAAGGGCTATGATGTGACTGTGTTAGTGCCAAAGGAAAGTGCTGGGTTCTGAGAGAAGTCATACACAAACAAATGAAGTATGACTAACCGGTTCACTCCAGAGGAATTGTTAAGTGTAAATATTCTGTTGCTTTATGAAAATACACAGGCTTGCTTTTAAAAAAAAGCCCCTCCCTCTAGTATGAGGTTATGAAGTTATTCCTAGGGTGTTTACAAGTCGCACCAGTACACATAGGTGTGCACACACACACACCCGCATGTGCGCACAGACACACACACACACACACACAGAAAGAGACAGACAGACAGACAGACAGAGAAACCCTACATGTTGTTGGTGTCCTGTTCCTCCCCTCTTTATTATAGTGTTTTTGTCATCTCTCTTGAACTGTTGACCTACTGTGAAAAAAAAAAAAGAGTAGCCCTTACATAGTGTGGAGTTGCTGATCCTTTACTTTAAAATTCTGTAAAGTTGTTAACATGGACACTGAAGCCTCAGCAGCATTACGTCACCTGCTGTATTACAAAAGCGAAGAGCCCAACTAAAAGTAGAAAGCGGAGCAGATGCAGAGCATGAGCCGCACTCACATGTAGGACAGCAACTTCGCTTTTGTCGTTCCTTTCCCCCAGGGAAGCAGATTCCTCTTTTAATCCAGTGCAGACTGTTCTAAGGCAGCTACTATTTCTGAAAGTGTTGAACATGCAGAGCCAAACTTTCTAAGTATGGTGTACAAGAGGCAGGAAAAACATGATGTATTCTTAAAATGCAGGAAAATAGGAGGAGGCCATACTAGGTGACTGCAAAGAGGCCTCCAGGCCTGTGCTCCATGCTGATCTTCATACACCCGTGTGGGAGTAACGGGATACTGTGCCCTGCGCTGACATCACTGCTTCTCTTTACTGAGATTTGCGTTCCTCATGTCATTCATGCTACTTACATGTGCCATTCAAACTTGTTCTCGTTCCCCCCACCTATTCAGTTAAGGATCAGAGCTCAGGGCTACTCTTTATAGTTATGTCAGAACCGTAAAGTGTCCTAACTGATCATCTCATTAGTAACTCTCTGGATTTTGGATGTTGTTTAATAATCTTCATTTCTAATAAAAATCAGGTAGGAGAGATTTACGTATCATAGTCTCTTAGCATTTCAGTGAAAGATACACCTGGAAACAGAACATACTTGTAGAAGGTATGGCAATTAATCTGAGTCTTTTTGCCCTCAAGGACAAAGACATGAGAAGCAAAAGGGTTACACATATAAACTGACAATTATTAGAAACTCCTTTCTTACCATTATAAATATGAATGGTCATAAATCTTGCTTTCCTATAGAAAATTTTCCACAAGCTCTCATGTTATTTAATGATGAGGATTAATGAAGTTGTTGCATATAGTTTCAAAGCAAGCAATACTGACTTGACTTGACATATTGAATCAAACTGGAGATAAAACTAAATCAATGACTACACAGGCAAGAATAAAGCTAGATTAAATACAACTTGCATAAAGGCCAGGCTGGACACACAGGTTAAAACAGCATGAGATAGCAGCTCCAAATGTCTGTATACCCAAGGTTGTAAACCAGGCAAAGAACAGAGCAATGACTTGACCTACCAGAGACTGGAGGATCAAAATTCTTTTTGGCTAAAAGCGCGAAGTAAGATTGTAAGAATTTTAGAAGAAAGATGAGAAACTCACAAAAATGGCTGAAAGAATAAGAGAGCTGAGGTAAAAGAAATATATAACAAAGGTCAAAAGTTGGAACAAACTATAACAGAAAAAAGTGGCAATGGTTTGTCTCACAGGAAAGGTTTTATGTTCTTTGCAGCAAAGAATGGAAGGCAAGATTTAAGGTTAGAGAGAATGCACAGCTCACAGGCAGCTAATGCTTTACCAGGAACTGGGAAGTCCACCAGGCTGTGAGGGGAACTATCATAAGTGAAGGTGAGTTAGCATCTCTGCTGAGGAAGCGTGTGGTAATTCGGATATGGGGTGGTGGTATAAAGAGGTAACAATTCTGGGCTAGGCTTTGTACCTGTATAAGTCCATTTGACCTTGCTTGTAAGAATTATGAGCTCGGGAGAAATCTCTTGAAGGTGGTAAGCTGTGGTTAAGTAAAGTGAACAGAATTGCCTGTGGGCACTCGATGTTGTTTCTGGTTCCCAGAATGAAATAAACAGGTTAATGATGTGGGAATGAAACTGAACTTTCCAAAGGAATCTTCTGTACTTACAGTACAGTGACTCACACAAGGGTGCTCTTCTGTTGTAATTTCGTCTTCAGACACTGTAATTTCTTACTGATATGTACACCCTTAGCTTTTATTTCATGGTCAGCAACACTCAAACCTTATTTGTGCTAGTTCATAAGGAACATTCTTTGGTATAGAACATTGCAGAGGGAGTTTTGAGTAGTAACAGACCTAGAAACAATATTTCCAATGGCACTTAAAAGTAAATTACATTTTTTCAGTCTACACTCTAGTTTAGATGTCTATAGTTATTGTTGGGTTGTGTAAAAAGAAAAGTCATATGATAGGTGTAGAGGGGTCATAAGATTACATATTGTTGTATCTCCATTTGAAAGAAAAGAGATAGTTGGTGATCTTAACCTGCCTTCCCCAGAGTTATGCCATCTTCTTGCTCATCTTCACTGAGTGGGGAGCAGAGGCTGGTCTCTGAATGCAGTCACCATTGTATCCATTCTGGTAAGTGGTGCATATTTGGATACATTTGTTTTTCCCTTAAATAATTTCAAATACATAAGAGGAAACTTTGAAACACATTACTCAGAAACACTAAAGAAGAATTCTTACGAGTTTTATCTTTTCATGTATACTTTTCCATTGTAATAGTCAAAGTCATATAGTTTGAAAAACCATTTTTGAAAAATTCAAAACATCGTATATTTTAGTTTTGATGCTGTATATATAACAATATTGTCTTGAGTTATTTGGTGAAGGCTTGACTACCATAGGAATTGTAAGCACAACCAGACATGTGGCATGAGCCTGGAAGCCTAGAACTATAGAGGTGCTTGAGGCAGAAGGAATCTAGTTTTGGCAACCAAAGTAAGTTCAAGGGCAGCCTGAGCTACATAGAGACAAAGTGTCTCAAACTCTAAAAAGCAAACACAAAAAGATTAAAATCATAAGAGACAACTATTTTACTAGAAAAATAACTTAAATTTTAATGCATAAAACTGAAAATCTATTGTATTAAATAAAATGTTAAATACCATAAACATGTACTTTAACACATGGTTTATTAGTAGCAAGTAAAATTATCTATCTGATGATTTAAAAAATCTAGCTACTGAATAATTTTGCAAAATATAACAATTTAGGTTATTTTTTAGGTTAATGTTTTCGTATTGTGGAAAGGATCAATTCAATAGGATTGAAATGCTATTTTCTTTACTTAGAAAAAGAACAAATGACAGAGTCACACTTACTCAATATTGACTTAACTTATCTTATCTAAAATAGAATAAAACTTGTAGTTCTTAACCAAATAAATGAATCAAGTCTCTTTTATAAAGAACGCGCAGTATATAAACATTTCTTGCACAACAGCACAGACTAGTGGCCATTGTTGGATGTGTCCTCAGACGTATGTATTTTGACATTACATTAAAGTTATACATTTAAATAATAAATATGAAAACCTCATATAATTTAATTAAATTAATGGTAATTATTCAAGTCCTTTATCAATATTTATCTTAATTTATTTCATACTGCTAAGAAGTTATCTTCAAAACGATTAGTGAAAAAGTAAACACATAAGTGCCTCAGCAGAAAACTGAAGAATGTCTTGTTGGGATGAGATTTCTGTGTATCATTGCTTTTAAAGTCACTGTATCTAATAACCAACAAGCTCTGATCTCCTCAGTAGCACACAGACAAGCTGAGACCACCCTGTGGCTACATCTCATAGATACTAACAGGCTTTTCTAAGACTATAGGTAAATTTATTTTATACGTCTCTTCTAAAAGTTAAATGTTAGTTCCCTTAAGTTCTTTTCAAATGTTCAAATCTTTATCTAAGTAATACCTATTATTTAGGAGGTTTCTGGACAAAGCCATCTGAGAAGAAAACAATGCTTTGTGGCTAAAGAAAAGTTGCGTGTATTTGCACAAACGTCCCTAAAGATGTGAACAGGAAGAATACGAGACTAGATTAAGAGATAGTGTATATCTTCATTTTGGCCTTAAACCTTGGATAGTTTTCAGGCTTTCTGTTTGAACTTCTCAATACCCATGGAGAAGTGGGGAACAGACTCTACTCTGACATAGTTGGAAATACTGGGGTAACGGACTCCTTCTGGTATCAAAAGAGAGATAGAATACTAAAGGCTCAGATATGTGTGGTGGATGAATCAGCGTGACTTAAAACTGTGTGTGTCCCAGGGAAATGTCATACATGGCCTCTGACTCGTGGAAGTCAGTGTTGATATACATGGGGAAGTTATGATTTATTTAGTTTTGCCTTATTGATGCAGACCTATTGACTATTCATGCCTTGAATGCTGCAACTTTGAAAGAAATTGCAGTCTTCCTGTGTTTAGTTTCCTAATCTACATACTGGCTAAAATTTCAGTGATCTGATAGGAGTCTACTGATGCTAAATGAAATCATGTTTATACATACTGAAAACAGAAAGTGGCAACAAATCCTTCTCTAATTCCAAGTGCTAGATTGTCTGTTTGAATTTTTGGCTATTT
This sequence comes from Microtus obscurus, assembly GCA_963919715.1. NCBI lineage: Eukaryota > Metazoa > Chordata > Mammalia > Rodentia > Cricetidae > Microtus > Microtus obscurus. The sequence goes on from CAWTZC010002524.1 coordinate 21,966,212, forward strand.
TCCTTGCTGCTGTTCTTCGCATAGCAGTGATTTGAATTCTACCACTGATTATGTTTTTACACAGAAATAGCAAGTCGGATCCCATTTTATCACTTTACTCAATCTCTTTGGATCTAGATCCAATATAAACAATTTTAGCAGTCCTTTCTGACCTAGTTCTTTAAGTTAGAAGAAACTTTCAATAGTATGATTTATATATTTATAACCTGATGGTTTACTTATTATTATTCAATCATAATATTTTTATAAAAAAATTCTTAAACTTAATATTTCTTGTTCATTATGAGACACAGTTATGGTGTATTAGAGATGTCTCAGTAGTGGGAAGACCACATTTCTTGGCATTTCTGGGAATGACCACCTGACTTTCATTTTATGTGTTCTCTGAGGAGGCATAAAGATTTTTGTTAAAAGTCTGATATTTTGTTCCTGTTTTATAAAGTATGAAAACAATCAGTAACCTAATCAGAAAGATAAATTAAATCACAACTTCCATAACTTGGGGACAAAATTTAGCTATTTACTCCATAGGTATACTCTGGTAAATATCAGACTGTACCTACTATCTTTCTGCAATGGTGTAGGGTCATTTAAACTCCTCTGTTTGACACAAATATACTCTATCACGAAAGTGTCTAATGGTGCATTTCTCAGGACATGTTCCCTCCATTAAATGGTCAATAGTTGTGTTTTAAAATTGCAGTTCAATGTGTGTACACAAACTTTTGGCATTTGTCTTACAAAAGGCAAAAGGGACCTTGGAATTTTGCAGATATGTGCAGGTGTATCAGATGGTCGGGATGAAGGAGGAAGGCTCTGCAGTGGTGTCTCTAATCCTAAGATACCTCATCTAGCATCATTGCATCTTGTCTGGTCTCTTTATGACTTGGTATTATTTAGATGAACAGTATTACCAAATTTTCTCGTGAGACATTGAATTGCAAATCTAAGTGGTCAAACATTATCAAAAAAAGCACTCATGCATTTTGAACAGTAGTATGAAGCCTTGTAGAGGTTCATGAAAACACTTCTTAACCCTTGAATACAGGAAGGTTTGTTGGTAGGAGATAAAACTCCCTTACTACTGGAATTTACTCTCCTCTCAGTCAGTAAAGTTTATGCTATCAGTTTTAAAGGACTTTCAATAACATCAGAAAAAAAAGGAGTCATTTTGTATGACTGCTATATACTGACTACCTGGAAGTTGTTAGTTCTTTGAATAGTCTGGTGCATAGCTCAATCAGAGTGCTAGGGTCAAGTTTATGTTCTCTTCGGTATGAAAATGGAATCAGGTATGTGTACATGATGAAAATAAAAATGTAGCGCATGGGCACATGAAATTTCACTCAGCCTTTAAGAATAATGAGACTATAAAATTTTCAGGAAACAAGTAAGATAACACAGGCTAAAATGTACAAATACTGCATGCTCGCTCTTACATTTTGAAACTAGTTTCTAATTTGTACGTATTTGTCTTCATGGGGGAATGAATATATCTAGAAGCCAAGGAACTAAATAGGGTCCATAAGAGGAGAAACAGGGCTTTAAGAAAAGAGACTGTGGAGGATAATACAACCTGTGTGTTAGGAAATTGGAAGGATAAATACCAGAATTAGAAATGGATAAGCCAGGAAAGGACAGAGACTTGGAAAAAGAAAACAGGGGGGAGGGCCTACCAAGATTAAGTATGCATGGAAATTCTAGGGAAAAAACTACTTTTAAAAATAATTTTTAAAATAACATAAATCTCTTTGTCTTATGGTTCTGGAGAATAAGGGAGTACAGAAACATGTGGCCAGCATCTGTTTGACAGGTAGGAGAAGAGTTGAAAGTTATCAAATCAGATTATATATGAGAATGCCATTATGAACAATGTTTTGTATACTAATTAAAGGTAGTAAAATTGATTACTAATATTGTTTTTAATTTACAACCAGAGAACTTTGTATTTAATATACTCTCATGCTTCTAAAGTTTTGTAATAACTTAAAGGTTAATGCTTCTAATATTTGAGATAATGAAAGGTTAACTGGGTTCCCGAAGTATCTACTAAGCAATTATTGATTTATGCTAAATCCAAAGTTAGAATTTAAGTATCTCCAGTTTAGATTCAATGTTTTCTCCTTCTTAGTCTGTTAAGTGTGTCAACTGCTCATATGCTGTGGGAATCCAAAAGTTTTTTCTTTGCTTTGCTTTTCTTTGCTTTTTGAGTACAATAATATTTTTGTTCACTTAATAGCAATCTAGTTTATTAAGATACAGGTAGTTATTTTTTACTTTTTTCTTTTCTATTTTTGATTTTGTGTAAATACATTTTTCTCTAGTCTATTTATTTTATCCAAACACTCTATATATCCATCACTGCTCTCTTTTAAATCCATGGTTTCTTTATTCATTAATTTTATATATAATATAATTCCATCATATTCTTTCCCTTCTGCAATTCTTCCCAAACCCCTACTTCCCAACTTTTTGAGTTGGGGATTGGATATGAAGTTAAGTCCAACTTCCTGACTACTGTCCATAGTAAGTAAAGCTTAATATCTGTTTCTAATAAAATGTCACAAAGTAGATGGGCAGTGGTGATGCACACCTTTAATCCCAGTCCTTGGGCAGCAGAAGCAGGCAGATCTCTGTGAGTTCAAGGCCAGCCTGGTCTACAAGAGCTAGTTCCAGAACAAGCTCCAAAGCTACAGAGAAACCCTACCTCGAAAAACAAAAAGTCACAAACGTTTCCAATTCTAGATAGGAATGTGGCTTTCATGCTCTCCTGTGTAATGTATGCATAAGGACCTTCTGCTTTGCCCCTGAGTTTCTGAGTTCAGCATATCTAGAGGTTCATGAACATCCAGCATCTATACAGGACACACTCAGGCGTCTAGCTTGTTCAATTGTCTCTCTTCTGGGATCTCCGTGATCTGCATTTAATCTTCCACAGAAAGCAACTTCTCCTTAAGTTCCTTCTTCAGGACTAACATACTAGTGATACTGCTAACAATTCTGCACATTACTTCCCCTGAGACTGTGATAATGAGCCAAACATCAGTTCATCGTAAGGGATTCTACCCTTGAGTGAGTGACAGAGTATCCTGGGTTGTCAGAAAATGGTCAGGACAAATCAGCTGCTGTCTTATAAAAAGTTCTCTTTCACAAATCTGGCCATCTAAGATGCTTGAATAGATAGTGTTTAATAGGTTAATCAAGCTTGAAGATCATCTCTGCCCTCTACCTTCTCGTGTCTCTTTATGCTGATTGCAGACAAGTGTTTGGCAATGGGACATAAATAGAGCCAGCTTTGAAATACACCAGGAAAGTGACCCGGTGCCAGGTGTGCAGGTGAAAAGGGGGTTAAATTTGCACTTATCTTTTATGTGCCCACAGGGCCTTATTTGTTGCTGTTTAAATCTCTGGGAAAAGCAGCAGGAAGTTTAAGCATTTTGCTGCGGCTGCTGCAGCGATCCCGGGAGGGTATTGCCCTGTGTCTTCCCATTATTCTTTGTCACTGTGCTTCTAAGAAGAAACACTTTTCAGGACTGTGTGCAATCCTGCAGAGGCTGCTTTACTCTAGCCTGCAAGACGTTCCAGTAAAATTGCTGTCATTGGGGATGTGCTTTTAAAGTGGATATGATCTGGCCGTGAACAGATGAGGTTATCCAATATATTAAGAATCTCAGAGAGGGTAGCTGATAATGAGTTATGGTCTAGATTTAGTTACAAAAACCTAAAAAAGTAGCTTCTTCTTGCCCTAAGTGTCAAAATTTTATTTAAACTGTTTAATCATTTCATGCATATCCTCTAGCAAAGAAACTGTATAGTTTCAGCAAAATAAAAATGCTGACGATATATTCATAATAGTGACACACAGATTATAGATAAAATTTAATTTACAATTTTTGGTCACATTAAATCTTTAACAAGTAACAAAGGTATGAAATATTTGTTTCTCATTCTTCAATTTTAGACAGGAGAAAATCAAGGACTAGAATTAGTTCTCTTTTTGCAGTTGTTGTATTTTAAGTCCATAAAATGGCTTACTGACCTCCTGAGAAAACTATTGTCTATAGATAAGATTTAGAGGCCAGTTCTTTTGGGCTGGGTTTTTTCTAATTCCATCATTTTCACATCTTTGTTTATTTTATTTTTAGCACATTTAAAATTAATATTGGAAGCAGTTTAAAGATGGGCTTTCATTATTTTCAGTGTCTTTAGATATAACCATGTCATTTGCAAATCACTATTTTTGTGAAGGTAAGTCAGAATAGTAACTTACAATTGTTATTTTACAAAGCTATTTTTTCCACAGTTATACAATATGATTTTGTGAATTATTTAAATGCATTTTTTCCAAAGGGAATGCATTTACTGTAGGAAATGATTTACACACTTTTTAATCCTTAATTTTCAGAAAGTTGGTATATTTCTACTAAAAATAAAGTGTTTTTAAATGTCCTGCTCTTCAAAACAAACAGAAATTATGAAAGAAAATCAGTCTCACCCATGCTACAGTAAATTTGGTTTGCAAGAAGGTGGAGTTGGACAGTAATAGGTTTTAAAAAGATTATCTAATTGTCCAACAGTGCATTTTGCACTTTGTGTGAAACTGAGATGGGGGAATCCATTTCAATTTGATTAAACACATTTAACACTGAGGGCTCTCAGAGCTCAATTACATTTTTCAGTTAATAATTTTTTGTAAGATTCTTTTTCTCATTTTTCCCTCTTATCTTTAAAAGAAACTTCCCTTGCACCAGAAGAAAATACTAAAGCCATTATACATCATGACTAACTCAAAAATCTTACTTGGTGAGTGCATTAAAAAAATAAAATTTTCCACCTATTTCTCACTATTGGTAAATTCTGTAGCAGTCTACAATCAGAAATCATTGTGGGAATTAGTTCCTTCTACATTTCCCTGTCTTAGAGGCAGTAGTCCAAGAACTTGAAAGACCTCTTCTAATTTTTTTATTTATTTTATTTATTTTTTTTATTGAAAAAAAATTTCCACCTCCTCCCAGACTCCCATTTCCCTCCCCCTCCTCCCACTCCTCTCCCCCTCCCTCTCCAGTCCGAAAAGCAGTCAAGGTTCCCTGCCCTGTGGAAAGTCCAAGATCCTCCCCCCTCCATCCAGGTCTAGGAAGGTGAGCATCTAAACTGGCTAGGCTCCCACAAAGGTAGACCTCTTCTAAAATGCAACAAGTTTCTCCTTGTATTTATCTTTTGGGGTCCTTAAGAAGCAGTTTATTAACTTACTGGGAAAGTTATTTTCTCTAGTAAAAAACTTAGAAGTGTGTGCCCAAATTTGTATGCTCTGATAGCTGAATCACTTCCCGTTGGTTCTCCAAACAGTGCTGGACAGTCTGTCAAATGGCCAAGGTCGCTGAAGTTTATTGTGGAAGAATAGTGAACATGGATTGCATCCCATATTCTCTTTAATAGCAACTGGGTTGTGGTGGTTTGTCAATGTGCCTAATAAGTATAATGAGTAAGTGATTAGAGGCCTGCCTGCTCTATTACTGTATATAAAATATTGGACTAATGTTGGAAGGGGAAAGGTGCCTGTTGAATTGAAGTTACATCCTCAATGGAAAAAAAAAACTAATCTCATTGAATTCCTATACAATATTCTTCGTATGTAACAAAGTAAAAGACTTTGGGGTACTCTGGTCAATAGTGAATTCACTCGTAGCTAACGATTGAACCATAAATGTTTATCTCATTTCTTCCAGTACATTGAGTTTTTCTTGACAGGGTTTTACCAAATGGTGGAGAGAGTAATTTCACTCATCACTTTTATTCCATTTTATCATACATTTAAACTTTCTAAATCGTATTAATTTTTCTTGTATAAAAATGATTTACAATTTCAGGGTTGATCACCTCGATGTAATTATGAATGTAAGATGATGTATTAAAATATATTTCCAATTTTTTTGAAGGGAATTTAGATACTAAAGTTAAAGTTCAATGCTATATGTTTTTATAAGACAAGTAACAGGGTGGCCAACAGAGATAGAATAGTTGCAAAGATTAGTCAAATACTGTAACAAACTTGGTTGACTGAATCACCCCAAAATTGTAATGGGAATGTATCAGCTTTCCATTTGGAACTGTAGTTGAGCAGTTGGAAGAATCCTGGCAGTGTTCATGCATGTTAAAGGTGCGTGTGTTTCCTAATCCTGTGTGACACCTGTCACATATTCTGTCCATATGATGATGGGCTAGCACACTCTCTACCATAGCCTGTAAATACGTGCTCAGTAAGTTAATGGCCCTTACAATGTTTAGCCAAGCTTACCGAAGAGAAAACATCAGTGAGTTAACATACTGGTTACCATTTAGCTGTCAAAAAGCGACTATTTTTAAGTCATAGATCTTAAGGTGAAAGCCTTCCAAAGAGGACTTCAGAAACAGATGTCACTTATTCACGGATACTGTCAACATTGACTTGCATTGGGTCTTACAAAAGAATTAGGAAATTAGTATCCTTCTCACAATACTATTATCACACGCATGTGGGGATGGCGAGAAGCCATGTGCACTGTCAGATTTGTGGTGAAGTCCTCTGAAGGGAATCTGAAGAGATGGTGAGGAAACTGAAGCCTATTCCACGTGAGGATTTAAACTGACACATTTGCTTCCTGCCTTTAATACCCAAATGGTAACATAGGTTTCTGATTCTTGAAAGCCAGTCAGATATAATAGTATCTTTCCACCAGGCAGTAATGGCACATGCTTTTAATACCACCACTTGGGGGGCCGAGGCAGGAGGATATCTGTGAGTTCAAGGCCAACCTGGTCTACGGAGTGACTTCAAGGACAAGTACCTAAGATACTCAGAAAAACCCTGTTTGAAAAACAAAACAAAAAGATTTTCTCTTGCCAATAAATTAGCAATTCATTCAAAAGGAATTCAAGTATCAGAGTTGAGCAAAATTTATAATGGAAGAAATGAAGTAGAGGCAATCTAGAAATGACAATTTGTGGAATAGTGAGTCCGTAAGAGGCTTGGGGTAATGGGATTCAGATTTGAGAGTGTTGGATATACACACCTGGGTTCAACCTGATCAGCTGCTGAGCAGGACAGAGGGAAGAGAAGATTCCTAATCAATACCTGAGTGAGAAAAGCAATTTTGATGAATGAGCAGAAGTGAGATCATGAGATATGAGTCTGAGAACATATTACAACACTGTAGCCCCACCAGTGAACTGACCATGAAACACATGGCCTTATATTAGCAAAAACAATCATGCATAACTTCTCTATTATAAGTTTTATTGGATAATACACATTCAATATATGTTTATAGCATTCATTATTTTACAAAGCTAAAGACTTTCAAGAGAAGGACTCCTCTTTTATTTTTTAACTTTTCCCTCTAATTGTGCATCTTTACAATCGTCAGACATTCTCTTTACATAATTCATTTTGCAGTGGGGACAGAAAACAGCTTCATCCTTTATTTTTTATTTTCTCCTTCAATTATGGCTCATTTAAGGCCTGTATATTAATGTTGGCTTTACTGTTCGAAGAACTGAAAATTTGGAGTAAATATTTCCATGTTTCTGTGATAAAAATACGCTGATAAAAAGCAGTTTAGGGGAGGTAAGGCTTCATTTCAGCTCATATGTTATAGTCCATCATTGAAAGAAATCAGTGCCAGAACTCGGGCAGGCAACTTAAGCAGAAACAATGGCAGCATGCTTTTGGCTGCCTTTCTCACAGCTTAATATTAGCTAGGTTTCTTATTGGGGGCAGCCTGTGACAAGAAGGCTAATACCCTCAGGTTACCCGCACCCATTTCATTTAACAGTCAAGGCTATCAGCAGAGATGTTCTCACGGTTGTTCTCCCTGGCTCTCCCCTCCTGTTCAACCCATGCTACCAATTTCCTCAGGAGATCTTGTCTTTTTCTACTTCCCATGTAGATTAGATCTACGTATGTCTCTATTAGAATCCTCATTTGTTGTCTAGGTTCTCTGGGATTGTGATTTATACTGATTTTCATTGCTTTATGTTTAAAAATCACTTATGAGTAAATACATGCAATAATTGTCTTTCTGGGTTTGGGTTACCTCACTTAAAATGATGTTTTCTAATTCCATCCATTTGCCTAAAAAATTTAAGATGCTGTTATTTTTTCAATATCAAAAGGCAAAAAGAAAGCATAATTAACAAATGGTGATAGTGTAACTGGATATCAACATGTAGAAGAATAAAAATAGATCTATATTGTAACATGAAGGGGCCAGGCCTGCTTTTTTGTTGTGGTTTTCTGCCCTTCCCGTACCCCCAGCTGTTTAGTCACAGAGAAAAATCACACAAAGATCTCTGTAAGTTATAAAGCTGATTGGCCCATTAGCTCTAGCCTCTCATTGGCTAACTCTCACATCTTGATTAACCCATTTTTCTGATCTATGTTGGCCATGTGGCTCAGTACCTTTTTTCAGTGGGGCAGCTCACATCCTGCTGCTTCAGTGGTCTAGGCAGGAGTGGGAGGAATCAACTTCCTCCTTCCCAGAATTCTCCTGTTCTCATTACATCATTTCTATTTCCTGTCTGGTTTTCCCACCTATATTTCCTGCCTGGCCAATTAGCGTTTATTTGTAACATGATTGACAGATTACAGACAATTCTCCCACACCACCATATCTATCACCACCCAAAAAACTCAAGTCCAAATGGATCAAAGACCTCAACATAAAGGCAGCCACACTTAACCTCATAGAACAGAAAGTGAGAAGTACGCTTGAATGCATTGGCACAGGAGACAAGTTCCTAAATGTAACAGGGGTAGCAAAGATACTGCGAGAAACAATTAATAAATGGGACCTCCAGAAACTGAAAAGCTTCTGTAAAAGGGCACAGTCAATAAGGCAAAATGACAGCCTACAGAATGGGAAAAGATGTTCACCAACCCCATATCAGACAAAGGTCTGATCTGCAAAATATACAAATAACTCAAGAAATTGATAATCAAAAGAACAAATAATCCAATAAAAACATGGAATACAGACCTAAACAGAGAACTATCAATAGAGGAATCTAAAATGGCTGAAAGACACTTAAGGAAATGTTCAACATCCTTAGTCATCAGGGAAATAAATGCAAACAAAACAACTCTGAGATTCCATCTTACACCTGTAAGAGTGGCAAAGATCAAAAACACTAATGACAACTTATGCTGGAGAGGTTGTGGAGTAAAGAGAACACTCCTTTATTGCTGGTGGGAATGCAAGCTGGTACATCCTCTTTGGATGTTAATGTGGCTATTTCTCAGAAAATTAGGAAACAACCTTCCTCAAGACCCAGTAATACAACTTTTGGATATATATATCCAAAGGATGCTCAATTGTGCCTCAAGGACATGTGCTCAACTATGTTCATAGTAGCATAGCAGACCTGAAAACAACTTAAATGCCAATCGACCGAAGAATGGATAAGGAAAATGGGGTAAATTTACATAATGGAGTACTACACAGCAGAAAAAAATAATGATATCTTGATATTTTTTTTTATGTTCTGATAACTTTCTGAGAAAATAGAAAAAAATAATATTTTAAATGTAATTTCTTATAAGTATGTAAAGTGTAGTATTTCCATTTTTTAAATATTAACTCTAGACAAGAATCAATTATCAAATAATCTGGCTAGCAGTTTCATTCTAACATTAATATGTTTGATTATGAACTTTTTATAGGTAAGTTATATTATTAGAACATAAAATAGAAGTAAATATAATTATGTATCAGTACAAAAATTTACACAATAAAATCAGAAAATAACTTAGTATACCATAAAATTATACATAAAGGTATGTTTTTCAACATATATTTCAAAGGAAAACAAATTTCAAAGCCTAAGTTATTTTTTATCATCCAGTAGGTATTTCGATACCCAATCAGTTTAGACTTGTTTGTCTAGTACAGAATCACACCAGATAGCACAAGTACAGCCTCCATAAATATTCCTAATTTGTTAGATTTTTAATACATTTATTATTTTATGACCATGTCTCAGAGTCACAAAATGACCTAAAACTCGGTATGTAGTCGTGTTAGAGTTGAATTCATGTTTCATGGTCTATGAATTAGCTTCATAGAAGAAATAAGGCTCAAGCTGAGAAATAAAAAATAGATGAAATTTGTGTTAGAAATCACAAACCAGTGTAGTCAACAGTACAAGAAGTTCTGGGAGCTCTCACTAAGCTAAGCTGGAGCTTTAGAGACAATGAAAGAGTAATAGTTTCATAGAGAGAAACTTCTAGAAGATAAAAATGTACGAGGTTTAGGAATCACAAGTGGCCAATAATGATGGAGGCCTGAACTCAGAAATGGACAGAATTTTTCAAAGTACTTTTGCATTCAAATGTAAATGTCAACCCTGAGTGCTACCATTGTTCTAACTACTTCTGCCATATAGTTTACCTTCTGCCGTTAAACATAATGTATTGTGTGAGCCGCTAGAATGTAGATTTTTTTTTTTTTTTGGCTTAACTGATAAACCAGTCAGCTACTGATTTGCGTGTGTTTCATTCACACATATGGAGGGCATTCTATACACATTGTTGTCTGTAGTTGTGGCCTCAGTGTTTTATACTGTTAACAGAAAAGTGGTCAACTTTCCAAATACATGTCTATAAATTGAGTAGTAAATTAGAAGTCTTCAGATAATCCTGAAAATTTGATGGAGGAATGTGTTATGTTTTGGGGAGAAAGCTTCTGGATATTCATTGGCTAATGTTAGGGGAAATTCTGACATCTTTACATCCCATTGAAATTCAGAAAAATCAAAAACATATTTCCAGATCTCACACAGAAAATTGAAAGTATGTTTTTATAAATTACATTATCTTTCAGGGAAAGAAAATAGTTTTGTAGTCAGTCAAGAATATTTAAGGATTATGCATAATTTTTCAATATTATGAGCTATATCACTTTTTATTAGGTAACTAAGAAAGCTTCACATTACTATGAGTTTTTAACAATAACTTACCAATTTCATGACTCCGTAAATACTCAGAGGGTGTTTTATCTAAATGCTTAGATTTGGAGTACAAAGTTCCCACAGATGTGGATTAAAGGTGTCCCCATTTTCTTCTTCAGGGGAATCTTGAGGAGTTTCGCTCTTTTCATCCTCCAGTCGCAACCCCCCTTCAGGGGAGGCTCTTCCTTGGTAAGTCTTACATGTTTCTCATTGTGAGTTTAGTTAAGTATGATCTGAATGTCTATCTTAAAGTAGAAGAGAAATAGAGGTGTCAAGATCATTCATGAATTGCAGCATTAAGTTAAATGGGAGACCATAACTTTGCTACTATTTCAATAATTCTAAAGTTGAAAGTACTTTTAAAAGCTGCCATTGTAAAATTGAAATTATATGCTTGATTAGATACTGGTGATTTTCTGAGTCTAGAATTATACTATCATTGTTGATCATTTTTGTTTAAATAGTGCATTCAGAAATACCTCAGATTATAAGCAACTGTGGAAAAGCCATCTTTGGAGAGATCTAAAATTAGAGTGGACATTCGCATTCTTCTTCAGGTGTCATGAGCATCACATTCAGGAAATCATTGCTTAAATTATCAAATGACAGTTCCAAGCATGCTTTATTCTCAGATAATTGTTTTATTTTGCAAAACAGGATTTGACAGTGTATTTCAGCCTGGCTTTGAACTTATAGTCTTCCTACCTCTGTCTCTGAATGCAGAACACAAGGTATACACCACCATGCAATGCTTTTTATCAGCAAAAACCATGTATTTTCATGTGCACTGGTGTTTTTGCCACCAAGTATGTTCATATGAGGGTGTCATATCCTCTGGAACTGGAGTGCAGACAGTTGTGAGCTGCTATGTAGGTGCTGGAATTGAACCCAAGTCCTCTGGAAGAGCAGCCAGTGATCATAATCATTGAGCCATCTCCCCAGAAACCCTCAATACCCTTTCTTAAAGTGGAATTTAAAGTTTAATCATGTGCATATGTGTGTATAGGTATGTGCAGAGGATACTGTGAATGACTAAGGAGTCTCAAAGTGGGCATCTCATTTCCAGGAGTTGTAGTTGCAGGCAGTTATACACTACCTAGCATGAGGGCTGGGAACAAAACAGGGATATCTGCAAAGCAGTTAACTCTCTCAAACACTTAGCTGCCTCTTCTGCCCTAAGCACTAGAAACATGGAGAAGATATGTCCACCCATTATAAATGCTAAGGCTGGAGACTAGAAAGTGACCTGGGTAGTTGAAATGTTTGCTAAATAAGTGTGGAAACCAGAGTTTGTATTCTCATCACTCACACAAATGTTGGATGGTATTGATGGTCCTGCCCATAACTCGAACTTCAGCAGGAAAGAAGGGTTGTGGTTCCTCTTCCTCAAGATTATTGGCTACTAGTCTGAAAGGGTGGAGGTAACAGAAGCAGCAAACAAGATTCATGTGGCTATAAATATGATGAAGATAGCCTTCCAGGAGATAACTTTAGGGAGAAAACTCAACTTTATTCCAGAGTATAAAAATTATATAAGATTGGAAACCCTAGGGACAAACCCTAACGTGCATTAAGTGGCAGGCACCTATCATATAGCTGCATTAGTGGAAGCACAGGCTTATCAAAATACCTAGAATCTTAACTCAATATATGGCACTATGGAAAGAGTGTGGGGAATTAAGTCAAGGGTCATCCTTGAGATAAGTTGGGCTTCTGGACATAGAGACCTTCCGAAAGCGGGAAGCCTCACTGGGGAGGGAGTCCTTAATGTTGCCTAGCTTGGATAAATCTGATAGGCCACAGTAAGCTGCAACCTCTAAACCGTAGAGCCTCCCAATACCAGGTGATCCCCAGAAAATGTTCGTTAACAAGATTTGTCATCTAAGAAAGCTATACATTTGACTGAGAAACCCTGCCCCAGTGAGCAAAGTGAGTGATTAAGAATGATTCCTGAAATCCAACTCAGATGTCCATGCACATAAACACAAACTTATATTTGCAAACCCACACATATGCACCTATGCACATGCAAGCTATGTACACACATATATAAAAACACTATACATGCCAACATGTTTTGAAAATTGAATTTAATTGATATTGATGTAACACGTGTCATGGTAAGAAATTTTATAATTATATATGTGCATATATATATATATGACTAAATCTATATATTATGTATATATTTATAAATGTATACATACATATAATGGATACAGTGTTGTGGATGAAAGTTTGAAGAGTCTTGAAGCAATACTTAGTAAGTATATTCTAATATTTCACTTCTGGAAAGTTGAGGAAGTAGGAGAATTCACGAGTTGTTAATACGGGAAATCAAATTGCCAAGTGATTGAAAAAGAAACCTGATAACACAGGACTATCTCCACAGTATCTGTCTAAATCAATTTCTACTTCCATACTATGGCTACTGTGTGGTAAGATTCCTTAGTGAGATTAGCTCAGCATTGTTGTTGGCTCTTTTTTTTTTTCAATTTTATTTTCAGTGGCAAACTTGCAGGTGTTACACTATAAAGAAAAGGCATCAATATCAGAAGAGTATAGTAAAAATTCCTTTAACCAGTATCTTTCCACACATGAAACTGGAAGGAAATGAGCATTGGTTCTCATGGGGCAACGGATAATGTCTTCTGGACAGTGTCAGGGTTTCCCTAGTCTGACCTTTTACAGCAGAACTAACAACTCATGTGTCAATGCCCTGCCCAAGTCTACAAGAAGCAGTTTTTATATTAAATGATACTTTCAGGACACTCCAGTCTAGATACCATTACTCTGTAGTCTTACTGATTATGCACACGGCTTATCTGAGGTTTCCTTCAATTCAGGACTAAATGTTGCTAAAATAATTTGAAATCTATTTAAATGTTTTGTTAACCAGAATTAATTTTATAGTTCATCCCTTTAGAAATCCCACACTTCACTGAAATACAGATATATTTTCTCCATGATGTTGCTTTATCAATGTTAACAATACTCTTATCCCAGTAGAATCCTTGGAGTCCATAGTCACTCATACTTCCAGTCTCCTGCACACAGCTGGACCATCTAACGTCTCCATTTAAGGAGTCACCTTCTGTGTTACCAAGTTAGAACACATGTTCTCTAGCACATATTAAAAGTATTATCTTGAAGTGTATTTTCTCTTCTGTAACATTAGAAATGGCCTTTTATGACTTCCATCTAAATAGACTAACAGATTCATCAATTTTATTACTTCATTTTGAAACACACTTTCCTGTTCAGTACTCTCAGTAGTAAAACACTTAACAAAATTGTTTGAGCTTCTAATACTAACCACATGCATGAATGCTATCTCACATCAACTTAGTTTACCACCTGCTAGAACATAATGGCTATTTAAACAGCATTGTTCAAGGTTTCTGATGAAGTAATCCACCTCAAACCAAATAGCACAGCTACAATAATCATTTATGAGCCTGGATAGATGGTTCAGCAGTTAAGAGCACTTGTGGCATCTCCAGAGGACCTAAGTCTTCAGTTAAGGGTGATAGTAATGGAATTCAGGTTGTCTACAACAACAACAAGTGCACTAAGCCACTGAGCCAGGTCTCTAGTTCCTATCAGGATTTTCTGAGTATGAAGAAATCTGTGGGGACTCCTCCTTTCTCTTACACACAAACCCTTGAGGTATTTGTGCCTGAGTACTTTTCCTGTCCAAGATACCCCTCTCAAGGGTCAGCATTTGCTCTTATCACCCCTTAAATATCTGCTTTCATCACTTAATATCTTCACTTATACATTCATCTAGTCTTTTAGTGTGAGTGATTCATAACTCATGCAAATCATTTTATCCCCTTCATATCTCATTCCTGAGAACTCACAAAATTTATTTCTCACCACATTCATTTCTCAACTTATGACAAATTATAATTTAACTCATATTTTCCCATGGAAACATCTTTGCCTTCCTATTCCTCTCGGCTTAGGGGTACACTTTCTTTAGAACAAACTCTTGGCCTTCCCATTCCTCTGGGTTTAGGGGTACACTTTCTGAAGAAGAAACTCTTCATCTTCCCATTCTTATGGTTTTAGGGGTACACTTTCTGAAGAAGAAACTCTTGACCTTCCCACTCCTCTGGGTTTAGGAGTACACTTTCTGAAGAAGAAACTCTTGGCCTTCCCATTTCTCTGGGTTTAGGGGTGCATCATCGGAAGAAGAAAATCTTTGTCTTCCCATTCCTCTGTGTTTAGGGGTACTCTGTCTGAAGAAAAAGCTTTCATATCCTTCAAACTCTCTTACATTTTACAATCTCTCATGATATTTTATTACTACCAATGTTGAATATATGGAAAATATTATAGGAAATGAAAAATGTAACTCAGTATATTTTAAACCATATCCAATATGCTTCATTGAAAACTATCACTTGAATGGGGTAAAAAGAAAAATATTTTGTCTAGAAGAAGAACTTACACCAAATAGAATATTGTATCAGTTTTGGTTTAAAATGCTGTCATAAAACACCATGATGAATAAAAACTTGTGGAGCAGGGTTTTATTTAATAGTACAATTCAACAACACAGTCCATATCAAAACAATTCAGGGAAGGAGCTCAAGGCAGGAAACTAGATACAGGGTTTAAATCAGAAGCCAAGGAGGATGCTGCTTTACTGGCTTGCTCTCAATAGCTTACTCAGCCTGTTTTCTATTCACTTCAGGACCACGTGTCTAGAAGTAGCATCTCCCATAGTGAGCTGAGACCTGCCACACCAGTCGTTAATCAAAAAAGGTCTCACAGGAGGGAAGATTTTATTAATGTGGTTACTTCTTCCCAGATGACCTGACCTTGTGCCACATTTACTAAACACTAACCAGATCAAAGGTCATGCTGGGATATTTCAGCATTTAACGTGTCTCAATTTATTATAAGTTTCAATTGCATTAATATTTTTATTTAGGTGTTTTCTAGTAAATGTGATTTAACAGTCAGTATCCATGGACTGTACTGATTCAACTAATCATGTATTAAAATTTAGAAATACATACTTCTATACAGAACATATAAAATCTCTCTATTTGTGTCACTTTTCATCTTTTTCTAAATAATTCAGTGTAATAATTTATGTAGCACCTTAACTGAAATCAGAATTAAAAGTGGTCCAGTGATTCTTCAGAGAATACAGGGTAATATGTGTAGACTCTGTGCACACTACACACAGTTTATTTTTATAAAGTATTTCAGCATTGATGGGTTGTGGCATCCACAAGAGATACTGATGCCTTACTAAGGAAACAGAACTATTACATTGTATCCCACACCTTGCAATATGTGGTAATTTAAGTGAGAACAGTTCTAGAGCCATTGTATGCATATATGTGTGCCTGCACATGTGTTTATAATGTATAAGCATTATTTATATAATTATTCAATAAGTAAATAAAGCATTATGTTCTATTAATTTTAAAATATGACATATTTAGTCAGTGTATTTTGGCACATTTGTACACACATTTATCATGACCAAAATGTGACATGAATGATACATAATGCTTATCTCTGAAGTACTCATCTCTATTTATAAACGCGGGACTCATTTTTCAGTGTCACCAAAAGAAAGCTGCAAACTGTATACCACTCATCACCTCTAGACTTAATACTTGCTTTCATCTGAAACAACTGTTTTTAATTCATAGCAGAATTCCTTGACCATTTTCTCCAGATACTAATTAATTTACTTTTCTCCATATACATAATGAACTAAAACTTGTAATTGTACTTCATTGCATTGATGGTAATCTACAGGAGACTCAATCCCAACGTTCTTGTTACTTTCAGGAAACTGACTTTACAATTCCTATCAATGGTCTGAGGGAACTGAATTAATAGAAGGATTTACCCCCTTTTATTTATTCTACCAAGGCCAAGTCTCTAGAGGAGTGCTTCATACTGCAGACATTGCATTCTCTGGTTTTCTGGCTGGCTTAATGGGATGTTAACATCGATTGGTACTATTTCTCTGTCACCTGAGAACAGCTGTAGGCTTTGTGGTGTGCTATTGTTTCACTTCCTTCTCATGTCTTTTTTTAAAAGTGGGCATCACTAAACCAAATGTCTTCCATGCTCATGGGACCGCAACTTCCTTTTCTGAGGAATGAATTCTTGTAAATGTGTAATGCACCCGGAATCCAAACCACACCACATTGGCTATGTCAAGCCTGTAACAAATAATATCAGATTCTCTGAAAGTGTGGGCAGCTCAGACATGCGCTGTTATAAAACTGTTGTCCTCTGGTGAATGCAGGACTATTACTAAAATTTTGTAAAGCTGAGCATAGACAGAGATAGTAAGTTCTTTTTGTACTATAGCCATTTTAAATTCACTCCGTGAGAAACTGAAGTAGAATCCAGAACTTTTCTTGTAATCTCTAAAAAATTAAAAATGGACATTATAATTTTCAATATTTAAAACAATGTGAATTTTTGTTAAGGCTCTGATTATTCCCTATTGAGGCTTGTCTTTCCTGACTGTCCATGTGGGCCAGATCCTGTAACAGTTCACAAGTACCAAGTGGTATCACTGTGAACAATACTATCTTGTGCGGTAAGGTGCTTACTTGATTGTAATGGCCAGGATCTGTAGGTATTTAAAGCTAGTATCTCTCTTCAGTGAATTTTGGGTTTCTCCAGAAGCATCATCAATCTCTAAAGATTTGGCAGTGTCGGTCATTTAAGTGGTAAACCCTCAGGACACTCTGTTTAAATATTCCCTAACAAAACGCTTCTTGCTTCACCTGTACATTCTTTTTCCTAAGGTATTTTGTCTGCCTGACCCTCTTTGTATAAGGTTCTTTTCACCCTTTGCATTTATCCAAAGTGATAATGAAAGCCACCCCAACTTTAACAAAGTTGTTTAATCTACCATCCCTTCTGATTCTGCTCTACTCTCATATTAAGATGCATTCATCATCCTTCAAATTCTTGAAGTCAGTGGAGGCCTTCTTCAGCACAATTCTCTCTCCAGGGCAGTCTTCAGACATACAATTTCTTATTATCTCAAAGTAGGTGACAGATTTAAATGATAGTTACAGTTTACGTATCTCTTTGATAATTAAGAACGAACATTGAAAAGAAATGAGAAATCTACCACTAAAGTTGGTAGAAATCTTATCAACCTACAATACATTTGGATGTGAAAAGGTTGCTATTATGTGCATTTCAAGTGCTTATAATTTAGTATAGATTATCCTCAGATAAAATTGCTTAATGATAATAATTTCAAAATCCCTTGAAGGATTCAAAAAATGGAAAATTTGTAGGATTAGTGCTAAAACACATGGGGAAATTGAACTGCGGGGTCTGCTTACAACATGAAATAGAAGGTGGAGTTTTATCTTCCTTCAAATATTGCCTTATGAGAGTTCATTATATACTTACAATGAAAATTCTGGGAGATTGTCATGAAAAAAGTATATAGACTAGAAATTTTTTCCTCCTCAAGACAGCAGATACTCAAACAGGAAACCATAATAAACAACACATAGAAATGGTTGTCAGAGGAAAACAATCTTTTCAAAAGAAAGAAATTCTAAAAGACTTTATTATATAATAGTATGCAAATTTATTACAGGGGAAATTAAAATGACAAATTTTACACATTGTAAACAGTTATCTTGTATTAAACTCATTTTATGACATTCAAAAAAGTAAATTGTACAGTCGTAGAACATTTGAAGTTGCTTATTTAAGTAGTGGAAGATATATCACTATCACAAAATACAGGAAGTAACTATGATTGAAATAACTCATAAAATTCCAAATATAAATAGTAAGCAAATACCAATTAAAGTTTTCATTTGAAGAATGTGTATTTTGAAGCAGTTAACTAATGTATATTTTGAAACAGTTAACAGCTGTGTCATCTAGGACCCAAACCTGTAAGAACAGGTAAAGATATCACGAACAGACAAATGCCCCACTTTATATTAAATATCATTTCTGATTTCAGGATGCATTCATGTTGAGCCTGAAGAATTTAGAATCATTTTTACTTTGGGCTTAACTTGCAATGGAATGCAGTAATTGAGTTGTTGTGGTTGATGAGAAAGACAACAGAGAACTTAACAAAATTGAGGACGCTGATGTTTCATGATGCTGTCATGACTCTCACACTTTATCCGAACATAAGAAGTGCTAAGCTTGAGGTCTGGCAAAATGCATGTGTGTTTCTGTTCACCTGGAGAGAACATGGGAATGAACAAGAGCAGTACAAAAGAGCATGAGACGACAAGTTAAAAGCACAGGCGTTTGAAGAAAATACAGTTTTCCTCCTTCGAATTTGTGAAAGAAGTTATAGCAAAGTTGACTTTGTTGTGACTAGGGATGGACAGGTGTTCTTACTTTTAAGACTACAGTGCCAATTAGGAAAACCACCTACCTGCAATATGGCCTTGAAGATTCTTTGATATCTCCTGTACTGGAAATATTTGTAGGAAACTGGACTAGAACAGAGACATGGCTTTGCTGTATGGAGACCGAGAAACTGCTTTGAAATGGGATGTGTGTATAGTGTTTACAGTATATAATAACATTTAAAGTTATTTGTTTATTATTTTTGACATAGGATTGCACTGGATAGCTTCACTCTCCTGGAACTCACTGTGTAGACGAGGGCGCCCTTGAAAAGATTCTCCTGTCTCTGTCTCTCAAATATGGAGATTAAAGGCAGGCACCATCATAAATAGTTATATTTAAAGTTCTTATTGATAATAGTGTTTGAAACACTGTGGTTTCAAGGAATTTTTAATAATATCTGTGATCTATTTACAGCAATTTTTCTAGTTTAATTAGTCATAATAGTGACACAGGAATTGACAGTCTGTGTATATTCAGTCATTTTCAAAAAATCTCTCTGATATTGTGCTTTATAAATACTGATTAAATTATAAAATATCATTTTTATTTTAACTTCCAAACTTGAGAAGAATATAAATTTTTAGTGCAATTTTATTTTCTAATATAGAATGCAATCTCATCCAAGGGCAGATTTATAGAAAACCAATGTAAAGGTTTTTGGAGTCATAAAAATACTGAGACATAAAGTATTTTAACAGAACAACCTAATTACATCTGTATAATTCAGTAAGCTCATAGCTTTTAGTGGTGAATTATTGAGAACATGAAAACAATTAGAAAAGAAATCATTTTTAAATTGGACTGTAGGATTTTGGCTCCCATCTATAGCATTTTATTCTTTCCAGTAGTTAAAATAAAATTTGGCCAATGTAAATCTTAATCTACCCAATCTACATAAACTGCAGTAAATTAGTTGAATGATTTTTCTCATAATTTATAATGAAATACCCCTCTGTAAAACTTGTGTTGGTAAGCTTTTCATTTGTGCCTCATCTCCTTTCGGTTAATTCCTCAGGCAGCAGCATTGTCAGGTCATATCTGCACGGGAGGGATGGTGTTTCCCAATGGCTCAAATGCAGCAAGGGTTCATTTGTTGTTCACTAGGTGAACTGGTGAGCTAGCATGTTAACATTGGAATTTCTTTTGGGGAAAAAAGTTAGAGACCAGATTAGCACTACCAGTTTCATCATCAAACCGACTCCAGGTTTGATTAATCCTAACATGAGGAAGGTGAGTCTCTTTCTTGTAGTTTTGTCATCTCTAGATTTCTATACAAAGTGTCCTGCTCAGTCGTAAGAGTGCTCCAAGTGATTGACATATAGAAGCTTTTCTGTGAATGCCTGTTTTTTTCATACCTTTTACCTTCTTTACACCAGACCTCAGGAGATGCTCTCAAATATTATCTGTCAGGTTTACAAAACAACATTAAGCAATTATGTTGGATTTCCACATTCTGTGGTGGGACAGGAAGATCTGAAGCTACTAGAAACCAGTGTGTGCAGTAGGGACCCGAGATTGTCCTGTTGATGTCATGTCACCTTAGGGGTTAAGAAAGATTTCTTTTTTGCATAGCTTACAACAAGAGCAAACTCGACTCTAAATTCAGCACTTCTCTCCCTGTATCATGATTTTGATTGTAGTTGTGGGCAAGGGACACAGAATATTACATAGTTAAAACTAAAGCTACACATTCCTCTTAGGTTGTAAAAGATGATTTCTTGGAAATTCAAGGCATAGTAATGTTGGTTATTCTGTTTTAATAAAGTCAGATGAAACTTAAAACTGGCTGAGTATACAATAGAATGGTACTTTGAGTATACAGTTTTCAGTGATACCAAAACATGTGTTGATTAGGGTATCAATTACAGTGAAACACCATGCTTAAGAATCACCATGCCTGATGGGTGGTGGTTGACACACATCTTTAATTCTAGCACTCAGGAAGCAGAGACATGCAAATCCCTATGAATTCCAGCCCAGCCTGGTCTACAGGGCAATTTCAAGAATATCCAATCCTGTCTTGCAAAACCAAACCAAAACAAACAAACAAACGAACGAACAAACAAACAAACAAAAAAAAGATGGCCACACAAAAGCAAGTTGGGTTTAAATAAATTTGGCTTGCATTTTCACATTGAGAAAACATGGACAAGAAGTCAAATAGAGCAGGAACCTGAAGGCAAGAGCTGATGCAGAGGCTATCGAGGGGTCTTGCTCAACATAGTTTACAAAGTCTGCTTTCTTTTTTTTATTAAAAATTTCTGCCTCCTCCCCGACTTTCTTTTCCTTCCCCCTCCTCCCACTCCCCACTCTCCTCCCCCTCTCCAGTCCAAAGAGCAGTCAGGGCTCCCTGCCCTGTGGGCAGTCCAAGGTCCTCCCCGCTCCATCCAGGTCTAGGAAGGTGAGCATTCAAACAGGCTAGGCTCCCACAAAGCCAGTATGTGCAGTAGGATCAAAACCCAGTGCCATTGTCCTTGGCTTCTCAGCAGCCCTCTTTGTCCACCATATTCAGAGAGTCCAGTTTTATCCCATACTTTTTCAGTCCCAGTCCAGCTGGCCTTGGTCCCCAACTAGGTCCTTGCGTAGCTGAGAAGAGAGAGCCTGAAATGGCCAGATCCTATAGCCATACTAATGAATATCTTCATCTGGCGATGGATGGAGATAGAGACAGAGACCCACATTGGAGCAATGGACTGAGCTCCCAAGGTCCAAATGAGGAACCGAAGGAGGGAGAACATGAGCAAGGAAGTCAAGACCTCGCGGGGGGCATCCACCCACTGAGACGGTGGGGCTGATCTATTGGGAGCTTACCAAGGCCAGCTGGACTGGGACTAAGTCTGCTTTCCTATAAAATTAGCCCAAAGATGACCTCACCCCCTATGGACTGGGCTTTCCCCATCAACCATTAAAAAACACCCTACATCCTTACCTACAGTCTGATTTTATTGATCTTACAGCATTTTCTCAATGGAGACTCTTCTCTCAGATGGGCTTTAGCTTATGTCAAGATGACATACAACTTACTAGCACAAGCAATCTTATTAATTTGGACGCAAGGTCAGAGCAAAGTTCAATCTCTTTGATGACAAGAGGGATTTTTCAAAGAGAAGTATCACCACAGAGGTTGACAGAAACATCTACTATAAGAGGCAAAAATGTCTGTGTCTGGTGGAGTTTGAAAAGAACCATTTTGTATCAGATCAGCAATTCTTCACAAGATAAATACTTGGCATAAGAGCATGAATGAGTAAGAGTTTTCACACAAACCAGCAGATTTCAAAGTGTAAAGAATGTTTTCTAAATACACTGATGTAAAGTGGCCAATGTCTAAATCTTATAATTGTCTAGTGCCTAAGAAATTAGAAAACAAGGACAACTGGTGAGCATATCCTAAGGGGACCATGTGCCCACCACCCAAGGTTCATTTTAAGAAGAGATCATTGGTTGAGTATGTTACTAGGTGGTGCAGCCCCTGCCAAGGATGCTCTAGTCCTGGGTTTTACGCCACAACCTAAAAAATAACTGATGAAGCAAAAGGTAAAATACACAAATAAATCAGGAGCATTCTTTTTTAAAATTGAATTAAATTGGCTCACATTTCATAAAGAGATTCTTATGTTTCTAACAGATTAATAGTCAATCTTTTCCAATGTCTTCCTTCTGAAATAAGTATGAGCTTAAAGTAATCCAAAGCTTTCTTAAAATATTTTATATATTATAACCATTTTTTAAATAAAAATGAGCAGTTTCATAAGAATGGTGTGATATTTTATAATATAAATCACATTCAATTTCTAAACTGAGCATAAAGAAGCATTGAATTTCTTACCAATATCACAGCTGCTATTTGCTGTTATGGGTTCATTCTTCTCCTTTACACAGACCCTCCCCATAATTCTTTCCTCCTCCTAATACATAGAGTTACCAAGCACTGGCTTAACTACTTTGTGATGCATAATTTAAGTCCCACGTCTGGGCACATTGTAGAGTTAAAGCTTTGGCTGACTTTTCTAATTTCTATATAAAAATCCAAACCTTACATTCTTATGACATCTCAGCTGACCAAGAACCTGTGACATCACAGCAATTTTAAAGGTTTTTATAGGCTTTTCTTCAAAGAAGGACAATTAATTTGAATATTTTTATATGTACACAGTAACATATTTCTATGGGGGACGTTGTTCTCTTGACATAATTTTCTTAACTATTTAAATATTTATCTAGTGTAATAGCAATAGTAATAAAATGTACCTCGGCAGCTGCTAGTGAACATGTTTTTGTTGCTGACAATTTCAATTAGAAGACTTGCTGGAGAATCCAATGAAAATGTGGATAATTCTGAAAAGGTCAGTTCTGAATTATTGTTAACCATAACCATTTCCCAAGCCATTAGGCAGATAAAATCCAATTGAAACTGAGAGACATAAAAGTAAATTATTTGAGAGCTTCCCAGATAGATGTGGAGAGTGTCATACATATGTGAAAGACACCTGTCTACAGAAATAACTTCAATTTGATTATCCATAATGGGACTCTCCAGTAAATGTAATTTGGCTATTATCATTTGCAAACCTCATGTCTCAAAGGCATTTTAGTTACTTAGACAGACCATACAATTCAATGAGGTGAAGTGCTAACTGAAGCACAATTTAACGAACCCATAAAGGAGAATAAGAACAGCAATTCTACTGAATTACAAGAGGAAAAAGTTAAATATAGAAATAACTATGCACTTAGTCATAGCAAATGGATTTTATTGCAATGGAAGGAAGTTGAGGCCAAAACTAATAGTGAAAATACATACCAAATAGTTTTTTACAGAGAATTAAAATATATTCATCCCAAATCAACATTTTCTCTTCTTGCCTTGCTGTATTGTTATTTCATGTCTCACTGTTGGTATGTGATGTCAACTTCCTCATTTCATTTTTCTCTTCCTCAAGATGTGCCTTTTTCTTTAATGAAAGACACTGAGACTGGGAAGGATGTGAATAAAGATAAGTTTGTAATCTGTACTGAAACTCTGAGTGACAGGTGATTAAAATACAATTTTGTAATTCAACACCTTATTCCTAAATAACTCAATTACCTTCATCATGCCTCCAAGATTTTCCAAAGCAGAAATCACAATATATCAATAATTTTGAAATCAACACCCAAGTGGAATATTTTTTAGCTATTGAGCTGTGTGATTGAAATTAGCACTCTGCATAATACAATATGAAAAGTGAATAGAGAACTGAGCATAGTGATTTAAATGTCAAAATGAAATTACAGTTGTGGGAACGTACCAATATTTCATGAATTCTAGTTTTCTCATCTGTATAGTGGGCATGTTTTTCTTGCTTTAAAGAATATTTCATATTGATGAAAGATTCAACATATTATATAAATGTAGCAATTAATAAATATATTCATTCAACAACAGAGCTCCGAAAATAAATTGAGGAAATATGACAAGAAGAAATCACATATAATTGAGAATGTTTCAATAAGTACAGAAACAGTAAGTGTACAAATTATGGAATAATAGATTGAATATAATCACTCTTACAAATAAACCTGATAGACACTCTCACATATCAGAAAACAAACTGGATATGAAAATATCTACAGAAAACCTCCATCCGATAGTGACAGAAGAGGAGGTTAGGTTTTCTATACGCACACCCCATCACATAATAGAAAATGGTGGTGGACACATATGTTGGACCATGACTTATTGAAATAATTTTTAATAAAGTGAAAAATTAGTTTTTTTTTTATTGAGAAAAAAAAGTTTCCGCGCCCTCCCAGCCTCCCAGCCTCCCATTTCCCTCCCCCTCCTCCTGACCCCAGGTGCCCAAGGCCATGTCCCCAGTTAGTTCCTTGGGCAGCTGAGGATAGGGAACCTGAAATGACCCTATCCTATAGCCATACTGATGAATATCTTGCATATCGCCATAGAACCTTCATCTGGCGATGGATGGAGATAGAAACAGAGACCCACACTGGAGCACCGGACTGAGCTCCCAAGGTCCCAATGAGGAGCAGAAGGAGGGAGAACATGAGCAAGGAAGTCAGGACCACGAGGGGTGCACCCATCCACTGAGACAGTGGGCTGATCTATTGGGAGCTCACCAAGGCCAGCTGGACTGTGACTGAAAAGCATGGGATAAAACCGGACTCTGAACACGGAGAACAATGAGGGCTGATGAGAAGCCAAGGACAACGGCACGGGGTTTTGATCCTACTTCATGTTCTGGCTTTGTGAGAGCCTAGCCAGTTTGGATGTTCACCTTCCTAGACCTAGACGGAGGGAGGAGGACCTTGGACTTTCCACAGGGTAGGGAACTCTGACTGCTCTTTGGACTGGAGAGGGAGGGGTAGAGGAGTAGGGGGAGGGGGAGAGGGGCGGGAGGAGGGGAGGGAAATGGGAGGCAGGGAGGAGGCAGAAATTAGTTTTTAAATCACTATAATTTGCGGAGCCACATTAGTGATCCCTATATGAACAATGCAAACAACAACAATAATACCAAGTCATAGCTCACCTTCTGGAAACATTTGGAAGGACCATGATCTGGAAACAAAGATTTGGCTTACCCTGAATTTTATGTTCTAATTTAGAGGCAGTTTCATGAAGCATTATAGTTTTACAGTGCAAATCAAGGCAAGTTTAATTTGATTGGTACAGCAGAGAGTTGGTCACAGAAAAGTTCAAGAAGATTTTAAATAAATCTCAGCTACCTGATAACAGTCTTAACCTTTGGGTTGATGGAAGCCAGTCATCAGCTAAGTTAATTGTTTCAAATGGTTATTATTTATTAGTCCCAAGATGTTAGGTCTTACATAGAGGTAGGCAATAATGTATTTATAGGGCCCAAAGTCAGCTCAGATAAGACAACTAGCCAAATCAGACCACTGAAATTTGAATCAATAAATCAGTCTTTGCTCTCCCAGTTTCTACCCAAGAATTCTCATTAACAACAGATTATTCTTCATCAGTCCAGAAGAATTTATAGGTGCTTGGCTTCTAAGAAGTGTTATCTAAGTCAGGAAATCTTAACCTTTTCTACTACCCTTGTAGATTAGATCTATGTATGTCT
This sequence comes from Microtus obscurus, assembly GCA_963919715.1. Taxonomy (NCBI): domain Eukaryota; kingdom Metazoa; phylum Chordata; class Mammalia; order Rodentia; family Cricetidae; genus Microtus; species Microtus obscurus. The sequence continues at coordinate 21,992,677 of CAWTZC010002524.1, forward strand.
ATTTATTTTGAATGTTGGAATTACCAGTCAGCAATGCAACAAATATAGAAGAACAATAGATTCAACTGTGGTATTTTGTTTTGCTTTGTTTCAGTCAGGGTTTCTCTGTAACTTTAGAGCGTGTCCTGGTACTAGATCTTGTAGACCAAACTGGCCTGGAACTCACAGAAATCTGCCTGCTTCTGCCTTCTGGTGCTGGGATTAAAGGTGTGCACCACCACCGCCTGGCTTCAACTGTGGTCTTACAGAACACTTGGGAGCTATAAAGATAAGAATATCACTTGGGACAGAGAACCAAAAAATAAAGTCACAAAATATGTCAGCAAGGGGTTCTGTAAAAAAAAAAAAAAAAAAAAAAAAAAAACTGCTTATATGGATGCGTAGACTTTGCAAAGGGCACCAAATGTCAAAATGCAGGAAGCTACTCTACTAAGGCCAAGGGATCAGGGTGTCATGGTTTTGGTGTGGTTTGCCCCCCAAAGTCTTCACGTGTTTTAATCTTGGTTTTAGGAGTAGTACTGCAATAGTAGGAACTATCAGAGGAGACCGAAAGAGAGATTCTTAGATCCCTGGAAGAATGTCCTAAGAAATATGTGCTTGTTTAAAAATGTTTCTGCTACCCAAATAACAACTATCTTCTTATGCTTTTCCTTGTCATACTACAAATAACATCAAAGGGTGACCGCTCACCAGTTCTATTGTCACTAACTTCCATTTCTTATCTCACTTATTCAATTTTGGGTTTATTACGTCACATATTGTAGAAGCATAGCACTTTTTTTCCCAAATGAGGATAAATTTTAGCTTTGTGAGGTCAAGAATGTCTGAAGTCGTCATCTGTTGATGCTGGGCTGAGTCACTCCTAACAAGCCAATGGGTTTATTTCGAGACGGTACATCTGGGTGAGGGCCCATTTGTTTATTTGTTTAATGGGATTTTTCTTCTTCTGGCAATAAAGTTTCAAATAATAGCACCTATCATAGAAGCCAAATTGCTTCAATTATAGAAATAAATATGGAATAAAACTCCATGTAGAGTGATATTTTCTCTAACTTACCTCATATTAGTTCCATTTTCTCTAGACTAAAATGTAAAAGAGCATTACTGAAAATGTAGCAACTACAGATGCATTTTAAATGTGCACATGGAATACAGACATTTCTGCATGGTGCTGGTTTTGTGCCCCTGGGTTAGGGTTAGGGTTAGTTGTTTATTTCCTGTGTAACATAAACCACCATTATGCCTTGACCCTACATTTGAGGTAGGCTGGCAGTCACTGGAGAGCCTGTTCTCATGTTTGGAACACTGGCAATATCTCTCTATGAAAGTCATTGGACATTATTTTCTGTGGGAAGTGGATGAAGTGCAGAGTGAAAGTGTATAGCTGATATGGTAATAGCCAGGATCAGGATGCCATCATCCTGCATGCCGCAAAGATGCAAAGGCAAGGCCTTCCTCTGGTCCAAATACAGATGTTGACAGTGTATTCAGAAAATACTGCCAGCAACTTCATCATCCTGTATGGCTGCAGCCTGACACTGCTCTCCTTCAGACACCCTATCTCTTTGTTTATTACTTTATCCAGATTGGCTGCCCACCTCCTTGTTCTTATTGTATATAATAAACAGGCTGAGTTCCCAGATGATTCTGCTGCATCTTCATCTGAGGAACTTACCCATCCAGTCCCACCTTCTCTGTATGTGTGCCTGTCATTTCTTCAAGCCCTGTGACCAGAGTAAAGTCAAGTCCTAATTCATATAGGTTGTGGCAGTTTGGGGTTTTTCTTTATTTTTCTAGATTCTGAAGATCGGTTGTTCATTTCCTCCTTATTGAAAATACACGAAGCTTTTCCCTTTTCTGAGAATGCAACACTCTTGTATATTTGTAATTAAAAGAAAAAAGAGAAATAAATCATTTTCTATGTTACTTAGAATAGTTTTAAGATTGTTCATGTACTGAAATTTGTTATTTATGGATATAGGGTATGATATCTTCTGTTATTTAACGACACTGATGTTTCTGTAAATTTGCTCATTTACTCTGTGTGGTGTGAGTGTATGTATGTCTCTGTGTGGGATGGGGCATGTGTAGAGATCAGAGGACAACTAGGGAATGATTATCAATGCTAAGGATATGACTCAATCAGTAAAATATTTATTGTGCAAGCATGAGAACCTGAGTTCTAACCCCAGTATCCACATAAAAAGCCGATTATGGTAGCATTCGACGATAATCCTACGATTGCAAGGGGTAGAGACAAGAAAAGCTTCAGTGAAGGACTGTCTGAGGGTAATAAGCATAACTTCATAAAATACAATTCCATAATTAGTTTATCACTGTGTTTAAGTATTTTAGCAGATTTAATCAATAGATGAATCTGTCTGTTTTCTAGCTAAATTTAACATTTATGTTGGTACAATTTTTTACTTACTTTTCAGACTCTGTGATAAGATACTATGACCAAGACAACTTATAGAAGAAATACTTTATTAGGGGTTTATAGTTTCAGAGTGTGAGTTCATAACCGTCATGCCGGGAAGAAAAGCAGCACAGAGGCAGGTATGGTGTCAGGGTAGTAGCTGAGAGCTCACATCAGATCCACTGTCAAACACTCAAAAGGAGACTTATGGGGGTCATTGCTTTCAAAACACCATAATAACCAGTAAGCTCAATTTACTTTGGAAGCAAGAGTTATAATATGTTTACCTATAAAACAAACCAACATATTAATTTTTAAATTCACAGACTACTATTGTAAAAGCAGAGGATAGTGTGAATGCCTTGTAATTGGCATCTCTTAGAAGCAAACAACAGTAAGGTTGCAATGAAGCTGTTACTACTACAGGTCTGTCAGCTTATTGTCACCGTCCAGCTTCCTCACGGGATTCATTACCTATGACAGTAAATAGTGTTTGTCCTCTGAAACACGACAGATAACTTTTAACATGGCAGTTTTCATCACCCTGTTTGCCATCTGTGTACTAAAGAAACATCGTCCATGGATATCAAATTTATTTCATATGCAACTATACCATTAGCAAATGACATGACAAGTAAATACCGCTCTAAAAGTGCTAACGCTCAGCATTGACTGAAGCTGCGTAGCTAAGTGAATTAAGAAAAATGTGTTTTATTAACAAAGTTATAGATGAAATTACTTATGATTGCATACTGCAATCTATTAAGTTATTCATTTGATGCTCATTGCCACATATAGATCCTGTGATTGAAGGTTTGCTTGGAATTTCTCTCTCTTTGTTCATTACTTTATTAATATTTACCCTACACAGAAGAAAGGTTTTTGAATTATCCTCCTTTACAGTTTAATCTTTGTTTAGTTGTTGCTGTGAAGCTCACTCATGTCGCTCTGTACATCTGATCAATTTTCCACATTTTCTCTATATTTTGCATCCTGAAGGCAGATTTCAATTTAATACTATTCGTGTTAAAACAATAAATCAAGATTCTAGTCTCAGGACTCTAGGGGACATTTTTATTACAGCCAAAACCATACAACATTAAATTTACCCTGCTATCACTTCTTAAGTATATAGTGCCAATAACGTGAACTATTTGTCTACCACAGTAGAGTAAGGTTTACTACTCTAGGGAATATTTAACATCAAAAACAACTGAGGATTATCCAGTACTAAAATTTTATCAGTAAATGTGATAACCCATTTGATGTGTTTTTACATGCCATAAAATTTGTATTTTGAATTTTTTTTATTTATTTCCTTAGTGTATACATGGGATGTGTGTGTGTGTGTGTATGTCTGAACTTGTGTACATTTGTGTGTGGAGGCTTACACTCATTTGCCATGGTGCGTGTATTGAAGTCAATGGACATTCTCAGATATGGGTCCTCAACTGTTCTGTTCTGTCTGGGACAGGGTCTCTGCTTTTGGTTGGTTCTGCTGCCTTTACAGAGTAGCTAGCCTGCAAGCATCTGGTGATTACCCTTTGTCTGCTTACAATCTCTACATAGGAGCTCTGCGTAACAGTGGTAAACACTATCAGGTCAAGCTTTGTGTCAGTTCTGAAAAATCTGAGCTCAGGTCTCATGTGCTTTTACAACAGAAGCTTTAGCCATCGAGTCTCATTCTACACCACCTAGCTCTATATTATTATAAAATAACATATATCAATAAGCAAATATATTCACATTTGTAGAGAAAGTAAAGTCTCTCACATATTAACAGAGGTGACGAGTCACTGATATCCAGAGATTTTATTTTGATGTTTTTGTGCTTAATCCATGAATAACTATTGCAATAATATTTTTATCATTGCAGCTTTTGCATTTGTGTCATGAATATTCTACTATATGACTTTGGGACATGTGTGGTTCACCCTTATTTTAATCACCTGTAACCTCTGTTGCCTGTTCTCTTTGTTAATGCTACATGATAGTACTTCAGACTAGCTGATCTTTACTTTTCATGACTGCAGTTATTCTCTAGACATGGGATTTCTGGTCAAGAAGAATGACCCTGCACACCTCTAATGTATTTGAATTGAGTAAAGCCACCACATCGAATTCCATGCCAAGTTTCTCTCCTAGCAACATGAAAATAAACCTGTTTTCCTTGAGCCAGGCTAACACAAGATTTCTCTCATTCTTTATATTTATTTATTTATTAATAAGTATTATTAATAAATTATTAATCAGTTCCTATTCCCTCCCTGTCCTCCAACCCCTCCTATTCCCTTCTTATACTTTCTTTCAAACTAACAGCTACATTTTTCTGATTATTTCTGTTTCACACATATATACATGTACAAATATATAAATACAACCTTCAGAGTCTGTTTAATGTTGCTTGCATGTATGTTTCTGTGACTGACCACTTCTATTAGATAATTTCATCGTTGGGGAAAACTCTCCTTTTTCAATGACTAGCAATTGCTTGTAGTGCTCTATCTATTGTTGAAGCCTTGTGAGATTTTCACCATCCATTTCGAAATGTCAGTTCTTACTGGCATTGCTGGGTCATGTTTAGGCAACCATGTTACTGAGATTTTACTTTTGCGGATTCCCTTCCATAGCTGAAGGCACAGTCTCACAAGAGATTCTGTGGTCTTCTGGTTCTTACCTTCTTTCTGCCCTTTTCAATAATAATCGATGAAACTTAGGGCTTGTGCTATAGATGTACCAGTTGTAGGTTGGCATGTCATGCTGTTCTCTGCCATTTGATGAGTTGTGGCTTTATGGTATATTCTCCTTCTTCTGCCAAAAGATGCTTCTCTGATGAGGTGTGAGATCTGCACTTATCTGTGGGCATAAGGATAAGTATAAGGAGTAAAGTTTTAATTAGTGAAAAGTTTGGAATTAAGTTTCCTATAGCTATCTTTACTAAACTCTAAATGAAATTAATCAGTGTTACAGAGTAAAGTAAGTCTTTAATGTCTGCAAGTTGCTAGTTCTGCTCTTCAGTGCTTACACATTATTTTCAAAATTACTGACCCCTCTCCAAGGTTTAGGAAGGGGAAAGGAAAATGAAGTCATACTATATAATACACAAAATATAACTTATGGATGTATTTATTTTGATAAAAACTAAATGTTCTATTTAATGGCAAATATTCATGATTATCTTTTCATTTACATGCCACTTTTATTATATTAATCATTAGATTAATAACTAATAAACATATTATATTTTTAAATATTTGTTCAGTAAAATAGCAGAAAAGCAGAATCTATAGAAGCCCCAGTCAAATTTCTCTGCAATTCCCCATGCTAAAAATGTAAATTCATCATAAATCAGTTATTTAGATTATGTGTGTCTTAAATGTTGACTCATCATTCCACCTACCTCTCTCATCACTGATATCATAAAGGGGGCTATCCTTCCTCCCACCTTTCTTCTGAACCCAGCTTCTGCTTGTGTTACAGTGAAATATGGATTCCCACCAAGGTACTGTAGAACCAGTAGTTGATGAAAGCAAGGAAGTGAAAGCAGAAAGTGGACCAGAGCATGCAGCAGTGTGAGCTGAGAGAGAGAGGCAAAGCACTGTCTCTGCTGTGCTGTCTCCACTTCATCAGAAGACTTGGTCTGTCATCCCCTTCATTCTTGTGGACATCCAGATGGTCTTTGGAGGGCCCCTCCTAAAATAGGCAGAGATTTTCTTAGCAGATATACTTCTGACACTTCATTTCTCCTAGAGGGCTGTCCTCATCTTGGCTGATCAACTTGGCAGTCCCATACTGGCCTCATGCCCACTTATTATTATCCCAGAATTTGCTTCCTCAACATTTAAAGCATTGGTGTTAATCTAACATTTATTTTAACCATAAAAGTTGACAGAGCATTTATCTTAAAAGGACTTCTGTAATGTTATACTTCCCAAAGGAGGCTATAGAGACTAACTATAATGTTTCAGCAGCAAACGACTTAAAGAGTATCATCTATATTGAAGAATAAATGTCTAGGGAACTGTGATTTAGTTATCTTGCATCATGCTTTCCCTGGTTAAATAACCAACTGGTCTTGAAAACAGACTACCATATATAACAACCTCTGGTATGAGCTCAATGAAAACTTTTTATATTTTGATTTTATTTTACCTCTGTTCTATAAATGTTCCCTAAAACTCATGATTCTTTAAACTAAGAAACAAAATGAGTGTAAAATTTTACGATCTTTATCAATCATCATTCCAATTTCTCTTGCCTGTCTTTAGCTCTTTGTTTTATGCTAAGAGCTTTCATGGGAGTATACAGCAGGTAACAACTAGCATTTAACAAGTCAACCCACCAGACATATAATTCCCTGTTGGGAAGCTCTACTTGGAAAAGTGGTGAGGTTAATGAATGTAAATGACTGGTTGTTTCTGTCCATAACTGTCTCAAGCGCCATTACTTTACCTCCCTAATAGAACAGCTTGGGGTTCTTTCATTGCTCTATTGGTGATGTGTTTTACATTTATTGGGCATACATATAGTTTTGGATTGTCAGGAAGATAATTCAAAATTAATTTGGATAATTTTGATGAACAGAAATAATACTAGAATATATTACATTATTCAGAGTTACATAGGAAAGTAATAGTTTTTTTTAGTCATGAAGACAACTAATTTTAGATGTCAGAGCACATTCAAATCAATCTGCCCCTGAAGATAAACACACAAGGTTATTATCCCAGGTGTTGTTTATTACTGAGTCAAGGTTAAACTAGAAACAACTTTAGTAGGCATAACTTTCTCAGTAATTGACATTTTGCTCATTGTCTCAGCCTCGGTTTATGTCATAGGCTCAAGGTTCATCCAACTGTTTTACTTTCTGTCTGAGAATTATCACAAACGTATAGCTATGTTCAT